>VXBT01011292.1:127104-193426 GCA_013400235.1 Oriolus oriolus
GGGTGGATCTCTGCATCCCCCGTGGATCCCCACAGGCTGCAGGGGCACAACTGCTTCACCATGGGCTCTTCACCACGGCCCGCAGAGGAATTTCGGCTCCGGCGCCTGGAGCACCTCCTGCCCCTCCTTCTCCCCTGACCTTGGTGTCTCCATGTTGTTTCCCTCACCTCCTCCTCTTTGACTAGAAGCAAAAACTCGCAACCTTTGTTTTGATTTTCTTCTTAAAGATGTCATCACAGAGGCGTTCCCAGCCTCTCTCACTGGCCCAGCTCTGGCCAGCACCGTGTCCATCCTCAGAGCCATCAGCCATTGGCTCTGCTGGACATGGTGGGAAGCTTCCCACAGCCTCCTCACAGGAGCCACCTCTGCAGACCCCCAGCTACCCAAAACCAGGCTGTGCCAAACCAAAACAGTCAGCAACGCAGGACAAAAGTCCATATCGTGCATTTACTTCATCCACATTATGTAACAACTCAGAATGTAAAAGGATTATAGGATTATTTCAAAACCACACGAAGATCGAAACACTGCGCTGTGGCACAGTTAAGGCTTACACACAGATAGCTGGGCTTTTAAAGGCACCCCAGGAGAGAGGCACAATTAAAACACTGCGAGGGACTGAAAACTCCAGCTAAGCCTGACAACAGACACATCCCTGGCAACATCCACTCCCAACATCCAATACCAGCCCCACCACAGCAGAAACACTGGGAAAAATTATGTCACAGCACCGGCCTTGTGTGATTTAGGAAGTCTGGTGACAACCTACACACCTGTATGCCACCCACGACAGGCAGGTGGCCACAGCCATGGTCTGGTCCCAGGTGCTGCACAGGTTCATGCACGCTGTCGGGTGACTGCAGTTGGTAGAGTCACCTGTGACTATGGGGGCTGTACCTCTACATTAGGTCTTCACACCAAGAAACTTGATCTTGACACCATCTATACTTTTTTCCCATATACCACTCACACATAAAGGTGTAGTAGATCCAAGTAACTAGTGACAGTGTCTCATAACAATAAAAATTTACCTTTTCCTAGGCTGAAAGATGTATATATGACTGCTAACATATTTTCTCGGTCTGTCTCATTTTATACATTTTCTGACTTATTTTTCCCTAGTGTGATGGTGTTGGCTTTGGTTTGGTTTTAAATTAAAAACAAGCTACCAGGACTTTTCTTCCTCCAAAAAATGCAGAGCCTCACTAAGATAAAGGCTACTGGCTGGGGACAACACACACTGCTGGCCGGACAGTCTGCACACAGGCAGTTTGAACCAGCCACAATCCCTGCCACTTCTTCCCCTCCTGTAGGCTATGGACACAGAAAAGGCATTCTGTGTTTCCAGCAGGTATGATAATGTTGGATGATTAAACTGTTGCAGGAGCTACATGGCAATTCTAACAGATCCAAAGTGTACTGCAGGTGCAGCAGAGAAGAAACGTGAAGATGTTGATGCTGTGTTATCGCATCACCTACAGTACCAGCCTCCTGCCCTGCAATCTTCCTTCCTTGCCCAGTGTTCGCCCTGCTAAGCCTCCACCTCTGCCCTGGCCCTTGCTGCACTCAGCTGTGCTGCCTAAGCAGGCTCCCACTGCGGCAGGAGGAAAAGGAGTGGGGTTTCAGCTGCACTCCTCATTTCCTCCTGAGAGCTGCTGCTCTCCTCCTTTTTCCTCACAGACCATGCCAGAAGAGCAGAGTCACTCTATATGTGCAGTGAGTGGAAAGCTGTGGGGTCTCAGAAGGGAGCACAGGAAAGGTGGGTTTTTTTTTCTGGTAGCAAAGGAGATGAAAAAGTTTTCCTCTGTCATTTTGAACGGCAGCTTCTGTTCTTAAACCCATTAATCTTGATCTACAGCAAGATCAAAGAGAAAGGACACCTCATAAGTGGCTCCTGTTCTGGAGACGTACTAAGCCCTTGTCCAGGAAGTTCTACAGTGCCACAGCACTTGGTGGGTAACAGCATTTTTTATTCAGTTTATACTGAATATTTATATATTTTTAATATTTATTTATACTGTGGAATTAAAGGTGCTGCTCATTATTCATAATAGAGAAGGGCAAATCCTAAGAGACAAGAAGAGGGCTGAACATGAACACAACCCAAATGCAAAAAAAAAAAAACAAAAAACCAAAACCCCCCTCATTCTGCTGGGCAAGACACTTTCCCCCCTTCTTCTTTTTAAAAGAAGTGTTGGAATGTTGGCACAAACTCCAAAGATGCCTGTGCTGAGGTGTGGCTACCATCAACTAATGAGTCCAACCTTGCCTCTGGAGAGGCTGACAGCAAAATTCCTGTTTGTCTTCAGTGGAACAAATTCATTACTGATATAAGTTCATTAATATGCAGACTGAAGCTGGCTGAGCAAAAGAATGGCTATGGGGAATCAAAGGGGAAAGTAAGATGGATCAAAACAGATCTAAAATACTGTAACTTTAAAGTACCAAATTAGGTGCATACCTACTCTCCTAGGATTGCACCCTCTTTACTGAAAACAATATTTAAATCCATAAAAGAGTAGAAAAGGCAGGATTACTCTGTGTGACACGGAACTAATATTGTCTTTTGAGCTTTTCCCTTTAAAAAAAATTAGGTTGACAGCTCCAGTGTCCCTTTAGCCAAAATTTATGATACAATTTTCTGAATTATTTAAAGCCCTAGCAAGAAATGACACATGTGGGATGACTTTTTATTTGAAATTGTGTTTCTTATACCAAGGTTCATCAAGCTGTTTCATATTTATTCCTCTGATTAATGATATGTCAGAATTCTAATTCTAGCACCAATTTATTGCTTGTTGGCAATTGGAGAATGAAATAGCTATGTAGGCAACATGCAATATTGATTTTTATCCATCTTCTTTGAGCTCCAGTAAATGATTCCCAAATGTGCTTTGTTGTTGCAACCTAACTAAATATTACAGTCTTTTTCCTATCATCCAATAATGCTGTTACTGATGTAGCATATTCCTTAAAGAGCAACAGTCTGGTATGATTTGATGTCAGGTAGGCTGAATTATAGGTTTTCTATTTAAAAATTGTTACTATTCAGTTATTTCGCTCACAGAGACAGATCACATCTTCCAAAGGTTATTGGATATTAGTGCGTTTTTGTAAGTGTGCTGAATAAAATAATAATAAAGAATAAGTGTGTTTTCAACCATTTTATTATGAAATTCAGTGTATTTAAGGTTACTCCACGCAGAAGAGCAGAGACTGCAGATAATGCAAAATTTGCAAACTCACCTCATGTATTTTGAAGTTGGATGCATCCTAACACCCCTCTGACCAGCGATAGCTAATCAAGGCAGCTGTACAGAAATAAAACAATCTCTTCAAAGGCAGCCTCAGCACCAGGTTGAGCACTCGTGCTGTCAGTGTTCCATTATATAGATTCAGAGCATGAACTTCTCCATGAGACAAAAAGAAATGACTATTTGCATTTGAGATAAAATGATTTGAAAGAAAGCTTTCACATCCTTTTTAATATGAGGAAAGGAAGTTGATCATAATCTTGATTAGGGAAGGGATGAACATTTTAATTGGGAATGATGCAGACATACTCAGAGGAGGGGAAGCAAGAGCAGCTCTTGGTAAAAGGCGTGGTGCACACATGCTGAATGATGGAAAGGTGCTGCTGTGGCAGGACTTGTTAGACATTGTGTGTGGGAAGAGAAGAAATTTGACTCTATTTCTGGCCAGTGCTAAAATTCAACAGATAAAGAAATGTGTTCAGCATTATGTCTAAGATTGTAGTAGCCACATACTTTGTGTAATTCTAGATCTACTAAGATATGGAAAAAGTAATTTGAAAGGAAAAGAGAGATTTAGAATGTATCCACAGCCCATATTTTCTAAAGCTTGACTTTCAGTGCTCTTTAAGCAGGCAAATAATGCCTAGGGGGATTTTTTTAAAGCCTCTCCTTCTGGATTTATGTGTCTGTAAGATGTTCAAAATCCTCGTGCCTACCTGTCTTTGAAAATATGATTCTTAGGTTCAAGATAATGCCAGATGTACCAGCCTTCAAAATTTTCCTCATCTGGATGCTCTGGTGCTTATGGGATACAACTTTTGTACATATTTTCTTCCAGAACAACATTTCAATTTTACTTAAAAAACAGAGTTGAGACCGTAGAGACACATCTCTGACTACAGAAGGCTGGGCACACGTGGAATTGTGCATATAACACTGGTTTGATTTTCAGGAAAGTAACCTGGGCTTCTTCCTGGCTGAGGGCATGATAAGCTCAAGCTTCAGCAGGAAGGAAAATTCAGGAAGTTGATAATGAAATTGATTACATTTCAAGTCTGTGATGGTCAATGCCAAGTGTGAGAAGCTGGCATAATGCCCCTCCTCAGTGCCTTGTGGCAAGGCCACCCTCTTTCCCATCCCACTCTAGGAATGCAGTTGGTTTCCATGGGCTGCCCTTGTGCTTCCTAGGCAGAACACCTTGTCCTGTTTCCTAAGATGTCTTCTATTCCATAGCACCTTTCAACCCTACATTTATTATATATAGAGGATATGATAATCTCTTTGGTCTTCAGGAACCTCTCAGCCCTATTCTCTATGAAAATTAAATGTTAGGAAAGGAGATACCTAGCTACCCACATTATGAAAGCATGATGTCACAGCTTATTAGTCTTCAAAGATGGCCTGTTAGACAGTCCAGTGTCTCAGGGTTTTATCTAAGGCCCTCTGAACTGAATGAAAAACCTCACATGAATATTCTTACATCTTCCTTAACTGACTCCCTGTAACTGTTTTAAATCCTAAGACTTAAACTTTAGTTAATAAATTGTAAGAACTTAAAACTGGAACATTTTCAACAACTTACTCCTCACTACAAGTAAAACAGCTGCAAGGTGAACATTTAAAAAGCTGTTCCTCTGGTTTTTGCCTAGCGTTGTTTTGTTTGCTTTTCTGGTCATATCTGCACACCCTCATCTCTCTTCTCATGTCCTCCAGTTGAGTATATTTTTGGTTCTGTGACTTTTGGAACAAAAGTAGTGTGCCATTAAAAAAGCAAAATAAAGGAAACCAACAGATTTCCTTTCTATCTTATTGTTATGTTGCACCATGTCATGCAACAAAAGAATGAAAATGAGACAGACAAGAAAATGACAATCCAGGTGGCAGAATTATTTTTTCTCTTTACTTTTGAGAAGAAAACACGGCAGAAAGTCTTATTGTTATAGGAAGGTTGAGTGATTTATTAAAAAAGCTTGTTATCAACACAAGACAGCCTGTTACTGGTGTGCTACATATTCCTCACAGTTGAAGTGTGAACAAAATTGGTAAGGCCAATTATAGCAAAAGTCTGATACATACAGGCAGTAGAAACATCTCTTGATCAAAGACAAGTTGGCGGAAATATTTTGTGCCTTAGACCTTCGCTCATCAGAAGTGGCACCAAGAGATCACAAATGAAAGCTTGTAATGTGGTAAGAGTATTTTTCATGCTGCTAAGGCAGCACATTGGGCCTGTTCTTCTCCCACGACAGGCGATGACCCCACCTTCAGCCCAAGGAAATGCCCTTCCTGACTGTGTTACTGTGGTGGCCTCCTTTTGAGCCATATTTCTTAGTAGGGCCCTGCGCTGTGCTGTGACTTCTTTGTCCCTACCCAACATGATGTAATCCCCCTGAATATGTATGCTTTATTCTTTGTATGGTTTTGTTCTAGAGAATTCTGAATTGCTGTGTACCTCATTGGTCTCCTGTACCCTTGTCCCCGTACCTTTCCTATTGGTCTGTTGAAGTATCCCTCCGACCCTTGTACCTTCCCCTATAAAAGCTCTGTATCCCCATTTTGTTGGTCTTTCGGCCTCTGGGGTTTCTCCCCCTCCCTTAATGAAGCCTTGGAACCCCATGCCGAAGTCCCCTCTCGCTCCTTTGCCTCCTCGGCGTGCTCCCCCCGGGATCCGCCTCTGAACCCCCTCGCTGGGACAGGCGGGAAAGGCTCGTGTTGCAGTGCGATGGGTCAGCGCCCTGCCGGACGGCCGGGGCAGGGAAGAACGCGCCGCAACATGTTACAGCAGCAGCAGATCTTGCCTCTTTTGAGCTCCTGGGGATTGTACTTCTTTTGCTGGCTGAGGTATGCTCTGAGATAAAACCCAACCCATATTGCTGACATTTCTCTGTGTGTGCGTCATTTTTTTAGTTCTGTATGTTGTTTATTTCAGTGCTGGGTTTTTTTCTAGCAGAAGAAGTCAAACCTCATTTGGCTTATCAGTCCATCAACAAGCACAAATGTTCCCTACAGCTTACTGAAAGCTCAACAGACCTTGAATTTAGCATCCACCCTGAAATAGTGAGAAGCTGGCCTAGCGTCCTTCCTCAGTTCCTTGTAGGAAGGCCATCCTCTTTTTCATCCCACTCTATTAATGCAGTTGGTTTTCACAGGCTGATCAAGTTTTATGGTTTCTAGGAAGGAACCTTGTCATTTCTTCATACTAAGAGGTCTTCTTTTAAATCTTTAAATCTTGTCTGAGCAACTGAATCGCCTGTTCCTCTATCTTGGTCTCTGGTTTTGTCTTCAAACCCTCTAATCTTGATTTTGCCTCCTGTCTATCAATCCTGGCTCAAATGTTTATCCCCTGACTGCAACTTTCTGGCATCTGTAAAATCAAGTATTCACAGAACCTCAGACTCTATAGGAACGTATCCTGTAAAAATTCACAGCCCTTAATACATTCAATCCCATGGACCAATTACAAACAACAGAAAGAGCTGTGGAGATTGCCTGCCTCAAAATGAAGCAAATCCAGTGAATAAGGCTTTAAAGGAGGTTAAAAAAAAAAAAAGAAATAAAGAATTGTGTTCTCCAGCATCTAGATCTAGGACCTGAAATTGCCCACATGACAGGATATATAAAGGTTAGAACAGTGGAATTTCCCAAGAGCAGGGCCTGAATGAATTTTCAGGAAGACAAATGTTTTGCTTCTGCTTAAGCCATAAATTCCTGTTATTCTCAGTGAATCCACAATGTGGTCACCTGGTGGTTGATCTGCTCTTTATTTCATTTATCTTACGTTATAGAGAAGGGGGAGAAACTGAAACCACAACAAAAGCTTTATTAAATGAAGTATGTGGAAAAAATACCAAGAGAAGAGGTCTTTTGGGAATAAAAGCAATTCAACCTTGAATATAGAAAACTATTTGCAATATTTCCCAAAAATGAAGTAGGAACAAGGAATCACAGCCATAAACTCATCTTTATTCATCTCCTACTGTGCTATTTCATGGTTCTCCAGAAAAATCACCCAGGAACTACAGCTGTTGTAAAGCATAATTCTTCTGATATGTGTGTTACTCTCAGATAATGCATCCAAAGTCATCTTTACAATGCACTTGGAGATAGAACTTGAAATGAAACACTCAGCTTTTTTTTAAAAGGTCTATCAAGACTATAGGCTGATGGCCTTATTTCAACACTAAGGATACAGAAAATTTTAAAAAATAGGGTTCAAATCTAGTTTAAAATTAGCTTTGCAAGTCACTTTTAAAAATGTGGGCAAAAACAGAGTATAATTGTGAGTCTGTAAGAGCTCAGAAATTAAAAAAAAAAAAAAAAGGATACCATAAACCATAAAAAATCCAACCTGTGGCTTTAAAATATTCCCCTCTACTTCACTGATGTACTTCAAAAAAACCACAACCAAAAGCCACCAGAACGAGAGTAGACGTAATTTAAAGCAAGAGTAAGTATCTTTAATTAAGCTCTCTTTAGAATCTCTTTAGAATTTAAGCTTATAGGGTTTAATTCTTTATTGAAAAACAGTAAGAGTGCTTACTCACCATACAGGATTTTTTCAAGTTCTTGCAGCCTTAAAAAGAAATCTATTACAGATAAAAAGAAGCTCAGATAGCACATATTACATCTTGCTTTTGTTTATATATGTTGAAGAGTATTCAGAGTGGACCACATCTTAGACTTGCACTAATCCTTAAATAATTACTATTCATCTACTCAGTGCTGGAAAAACCTCATGGAATGTGACTTTGTTCTGCTGGCTTGTCTAATCTGATTCAATTACTTCAGTTCCTTCTCCCAGAGGTCTCACATTTAGAAACTGAGCACTACACGTCTCCTTATCCTCCTACCATCCCCCCAAAAATGGAAAAGAAAAATTGGAAGGTAAAAAGCAAGAAAGGAAGACAGAAAAAAATCAATTCCAATGGAAATGAACTGTACTTTTTTACTATTATTATTTTGGTCCTTTCCCAAATATCAGTCCATCAATAAACATGAGAAACAGCTCGTAATTCACAAAGCCTTCGGCAACTCTGTTGTGATAAAGGCAAATTGGTCTGGCTCTACAAATGCTGGAGATGGGAATAAGTTCAGTGGTTTGGACCAATTTGAATGGATGGAAATCGCAGAAGTCCCTGAAGCTGCAGCGAGCGGTGCTGTACAGCTGGCAGCAGCTCGTCATCTGCATGCAGAAAACGACAGGAATATCACAAATTTCCTGCCCAGAGTGAACTATTTCAATCACCTGTAACGACTTCCCTCGTCAAATGGAACAGTTGCAGAAAGCCTCTAAATACAAGAAGATTTTTTCCTGTCACTTCCCTCCTCCTCTTTTCTAATAAGAGCCACCTGGCAAGAATTAAAACTTTGATTTCAAAATATCATAGTGCAGTGATTCTTGAACAGAAACTTCATAAAGGGAAAGGCAATGCAATGGAGCACTAAGAACCATGCCATGTGTAATCTAACAGATACCACCGCAGATGAGATTGTGTGATCATCTTGAGATAAAAATGTATAGTCTTAATTAAGAAACCAGATTTTCCCTGCAACCAAATGCTATTCAAACCAATTTGCCCTCTCCTTTTGCAATAATTTCTGTTCCTGACCTTGCATTATGTACTTTGCAACAATTCAGAACTTTCATTGAGAGACAGTCCTATCATTTCTGTAAATTGCATGAAGTTTGCCCACAAGGAATGAAATAATGAAATTAAAGAGGAAAGGCAGTTGCGGTATCTTCCTATTTTACAAGGAAACATAATTATCATGTACCTTAGAATCTTCTAATTTTAAAATGTTTCCTGTCATTTTTGCACCTTATTTGTACTTACTAAAAAAAATTGATTGTCTTGATTAATTTGCAGTAACATATTCAGTATAGATTTTTCCCTTTCTACCACAGAAGGAACCATGTTATCACTTGTAAATTGTACTTACGCACATGCTTATTAATTCTATAAATTAAACTAACATTTCCTACCATGCAGCTCCCTGTCCCACCAGATGTGTAATCATTTTCAGCTCAGGCTGCTGCTGAATTTGAACACTTCCAGAGCAACATACACAATAAATCTCTGCTGTCCTTCTTCCCTAGATCATTGTTGTGAAGCTTTTCTGATAGCTTTTCTTCCAAAATAAGTAACAGCAAATCATCAAATCAGTTTAAATTCTAAATACTTGGGCAGGTACCTACAGTATTATTCAAAATCAGGGGAGGATTCTGCAAGGGACAGGGCAGTGGACACACAATTTCCCACTGATTTCTTAATTTGATTATTAAAGTCAAATCAAAATCCTCACTATCTGCACAGAAAACTGATTTTTTATTAGAATAACTTTTTTTTCCCCCTCAGGAACTCTATGTGTTTCTTTAAAATCTTCCATTTCAGAAAAAAAAAAAGTTACCAATCTGAAGCAGAAAATATTTTTTTAGCATTTTCTGAAGTAATCTTTTTTTTCTCCAACAAAGTGCTGAAACGACCAATGAACCTTTGTTAGTAATAAATGTGTAAAAAAAATATATATGTACATATTGTTCAACATTTTCATTCTTATTTTGAGTATCAGTCTGATGACTCAAAAACATTCCACAGTTTCCCCCACAGATAGTGGGGGTATTAAAATATAGAGTGGGGGATGCCACCCTTTACCTAGCAGGGAGATGGTTGAATTCTGAGTTATTATGAATGAAGAATATAAAAATACACTGCATCTTGCAATCTGATTATTGCAGAACATAAAATATGGTTTTTCAAGGCATAACATCACACTTTTTGAGAAACTCAGGAAATGTATTTCCCCTACATTTACTTTGGTATATAATAGAAATATTTCCCTTTTTTCAGAAACAAGCTTTGACCACTCAGGAAGGAAAAAAGATTGATAAGTGAATTTACTACCCAGCAAAATAACAGCAGATATTCCAGACAGTTTCTGTGAACTCGTACTTGGGCTCTTGGCATCCAAGTGTGAGTGCTGAGACATGGAGCAGAGTAACGTGAGATGTTCCTTCAGAAGGTTTTCACCTGTCCCACTAAACAACAACATCACACCCCAGGACAAATCCTGTTTATGTCTGCCCTATTTTGGGAGCTATTTGCTGTGCTAACCACATGCCCTTGGACAATCAATCACTGTCGCCCAACCATGACTGTTCTTGCAAGTCCATTTGCTTTTGGTGATCATATTTAGATAGGAGCAACCTCTGTCTTTTTCATTCAAGGGTATTTTTGTGTGGATTATTGTTTTGTTTGTGTGTGTGTCTTGTTTTTGTTTTACTCTTTCTTCTTGACTCTCAAAACTGTGTATGACACCTGGTAAAACATCATTCTGACAGACATTTTACAAAAAAGCCAAGTCTTTTGCTTGGGTCATCTAGGGTATAACTTAATGCAGAAGTTCTGGCAAGGGAATCTGCACTTTCTACAAGAGTACTCAGGATGGGAAATGGCTCAGAGATAAGATGCAATTTTGATGCACAGTAGGAACTGATGGCAAACCTTTAATTTTATTACTTCCACAGTAAATATTATTTTGTATTGTCTCTTTTTCATATGCTTTTGCACTCCATTGTATCTGTTTTTATCCCTTTTTCTCCTTTCCCTCTCTTTTCTATTCCCCTTTCTTTTTTCTTCTTCTGTTTTCCCATATAATTTCATCCTCCTTATCCTCTTTTTAAATGTTGGCATCGGACTTCCCCAGAGATAAATCAACACTTTCCACTCAGTCCAGGTTTTTTTGACTGCTGAGTGTAATGCTAGGAAAGGGGAGGATTACAGCAAGTGCCAGCTTGGCACTCGGAGGTAGGGAAGTCTGGCACCAGCACTATTATACGTTCAAACGCTGCAGTAGTGTGGTCTCCTGTCTCTGGATTTTCTTTCCATTTTCTTTGTAAAATTCTATACAGCTGAAAGCTTTTTTTTTTGGCAACCCAGCTGAAGATTTTTTCATTTATAAGATTTCGGATGCGTTTTCTTCCCAACAAAGGGTTTGTAATTCACAATTAGAGGAGAATGAAGGCATAAACCCCCTAACATTTCTACCACACCTTAGCATGATTTAAACTTTTTGAATATATGATGTTTGCAAGTACTTGTTTAAGAGAATATGCTTACAGCTTTTCACTCTCCTGGCAAGTCAGCTGAGGCTGGGAAATGCCTAGATAATATATAATGGCCTCTCCTCTAATGTTATAGGCATTATATAAACATACAGACACAGGCAGTTCCGGCACCAAAGCACTTCCAATCCAAATTAGTGGTGGCAGGGGCAAAAAATGATTCAAAGTACTTAGATAAATACCATTAGGTCAACAAGATACAGGAAAATACATTAATAACACCCTCAAAAGCAGTGTAGTTCAGTTGAACAAACCACCTGACAAGGTTTTTGTGCTGTATAATGACAGTGAGAAAACACTGCAAGAAAAAAGTGTCCCTTGTGTTGGTTCAAAATTGTCCATAGATAGGAAGAAATGAAATATAAAAAGGAAACTCTTGAGAGAGTCAGAGCACCTAAAGTCTCTTTGTTTTTTGGTCTTTATACAAACAAATCTTCTAAATTTTATAATATTCTGCCATGACAGGCCTTTGTTGGGAGATTTGCTACAGTTATAAATGAAAAGCGAGACCAAATGAAACTGTGTCTGAACAGCTTTAACTGTTCACCACTGTTACCAAGTTCCTGTGTTCTACTGACAAATAACATTTATATACTATCATCTGTGACAGGCAAACCTGTAAGGAAAGAAATGAAATCATGTTTACCCTCGATCAGGATTTCCAAGTGGAAGGATGCACTTGGAGGCTCAGGTAAAGTTGGAAAAATGCACAACCTTGAAATTCTGAAAACATCAGAAAATACTGTTTGAAAACAACAGTGTACAGTGTCCTAATATTTCTTACTCTTGGAGGAAAAAAAGAAAAAAAAAGCAGCAAGCCACTTATAATGCAGAACAGCACAAAGCTTCACCAAACAGGTATGGAAGATAGCCAGGTTCAGTAAACTCCGCTCTCATATTCTAAGATTTATTCACCTGTTTGATCTAAGATGCTTATACTTTGCTTTGAATAATCAACATTACTGGCTACAGCAGGTATATGTTATAAAATACATTTAATTCATTTTCCTGACTATTTGTACCAAAGCTGCAGTTTGCAATCCCGTTTATTTTCACTGCATAGGCAAAGACAAAAGCCTGGAGATGAGGGTACAATGAAAGCAGAAGAATGAATCATGTTTATTTCTCCAAGTTCTCAGTGCTTGTGAAGGAGAAGAAAATCCATTTGCTAGTGCTGATGACTTTTCTGTCTACCTTTGAACTCAGGAAAATTTAGCAGAACTTCATAACCTTCAAAATATACAGTAACACTCAGTCTCCTCCAAATATTGTTAGTCTTTATTTATAAACAAACAGCTCATTTTTATCAGAAATTGAACATGTCAACATATTTCCCAATGACTTCTGTGGTTTGTGTTTGCTTATTACAAGGATAATATTGAGTTTTGGTGAAAACTTCAGTGACTGCCAGGCTCAGCTGCTGACAAGTGGTCCTAGTGCTTGCACTTACTGCAGAAAGAGAAGGGTTCTGTGGGTTAAAGCACCAGGGGAGATGGGATAATAAAGAAAAAAGGTCATGAATCTCATTTCCTGGTGTGCTTAAGAGGTGGTCAGTAAAATCCTCAGACTATAGGAATAACTTGGCACCTTTTAAAGAGCAGTTTTCCATGGTTACAGAGGTGAGAGTTGGAGAGTACTGCCAGAGCCAGGGAGTGGTTCAGGCCCTGTCTGGGGTAATGTCCTGCGTGTCCCTCTCCCTGCACTGACACGCTCCATGGGGGCCTTCACAGTGGCAGCCTTGTGACATAAAAGCAAACAATCAGACTTGGCTTTTTGTAACAAATTCTAGGGTTTGAAATTGTACTTAGCTTTCTAGAGCTGATGATATAGAGCAGCAATACAAAAATACAGTGATTTATATCCTAGATTTCATCAGCCACGTGAGATTCAAGTAACAGTCGAAAAAGTGGTCTAGTTTTACCTTCATGTATAAGAAACACCGGTGAAGAAGAAAATGTACTTTGCAAAAATAAAGCTGCTTCCCATCTAGCAATTAGCATCTTTAAATAATATTTTCCACCAGGGCAATAGCTACTTTTACATAACAGAAGTGGGCTCCTTCCAGAGAAAACTGAGGAAGTTCTACTTTGACTGAGAGGTTTCTTTGAAAATGAAACAATGAGGGAGAATGCTTCTGAGACAGAAGCTGTAACAAAGCAGCTGAACATAGGCATAACAAGCAAACAAAGCCTCAACAACCATCACTGCCAATCCTTATAATTCATTAATTTACAGATTGCACCTGCATTTTGCAGCATTCTCAGCCAGTGTTTTAGAGTGACATGCAAAGAAAACAGCTATAATGATCACTTGATTAGTTCACAACACTCAAACCCTTAAAAACAGACTAAAAGAGAAGCAAACCCAGCCTCCTGGTGTTTTCTGACCTGGCGTTTGATGCTTCCTGCAGCAAAAGTATAATCACTTCTCTAAAAGGGAAAGGTAAAGCAACATTTTAAAAAATGTATCCTTAATTTTTAAGGGCTTCTTTTCTTTATCCCCCCAGTGTGATGTTATGAAATCAGTGTAATTGCTAAATTAGATCCAGTTCTTTACTTTAGGCTGTATTACACATTGCTTATGGACTTATCTTTGATTTCATAAGTACAATTACTTTTGAGATAAAATTATGAGTTCTACCATTTGAAATTTTTTATCTGAGAAGAAAGTAAAAAATTTGACCTAATTTTTGCCATGTAAAATAATGATATCACTAGTCTAGGTTACAAACAAAGTTCCTAGTTCTCAGATCTACCGAAACAGTATTTATCATTAGAAACAGAGCTTATCAGTCCCTCAAGGAAGTATGCTCTATTGCCTTGCAAGAAATTAATAAGGGGCAGATATTCCAGTTCTTGGAAGTGAATGAACCTGTTCTATGCAGTCCTGTTCTGCTAAATGTCTAGGGAAAAAGTGAGTGTGTTGGGTATTCCAGCTACAGTTTGAGCCTTTCAACTGCAGCAAAGCAATACAATTAGCACACCCACACAAGCTGGCACAAAGGTTAGGCAAATCTTCTCCCTCAAGGCCAGTGCAGAGGTCTTCCAGCCACACACGTGTTCCACTGAACCACCACAGGAACCAGCCTACACAATGTCTTGGACACGGCGAGAGTATTTTGTTCACTGTCTCTGTGTTTTTCTTGAAAAGCTATTAGTTTGAAAAAGAAGTTCAACTACTGGTAAAGAGGTTCATATTTGTTACAACTCAGTAGTCAGAATCCTGAAGCATCTTACACTCTCCCTTTTTAAAGGATAGACTGTAAAATAATGCTGCTAAGTGGTGACAAATTCTTCCTACTTGTATGTCTATCCAGAATTTTGAAAATGCTTATTGCCTAAGTGAATAATCTTATATTTTTAGTGGAACTACTTGTAAGACAATCATCAGTGTGAGAACAGCCAAAATGATCTGGCCTGTTGTACCACATGAAATCCAGGAAAGCAAATTTAGCAATTTCTGAAAATGTTTTATTTTCTCCTCTCCAGGGTTCCAGAGAATGACTGTTCCTTCCTAATCCACTGCTGAGAAGATATGCTATTTGCAAGGCATAGTGTTTCATTCACCTATGAGCAAAAGATCTAATTCACTCAGTATGTAATTTTGTAACAGGTTGTCTTTCTCTGAATAGAATCACTTTTTTCTTTATATCCCAACATATGTCTCTGCTGGGACTACTCCACATCTGTTACCTTTGCGAATGCTGCTGGCATGATGAGGATGACAAACAGCATCAGGTGACGTCACTTTATTTTAGCAGGTCTAAGATACAGATTCCACAGATGACCTTTGTGAGCCTTTTGTCCCTTAGTACACGAAATACTTTCCAAAAAATAGCCTTGATTCCAGAGGAAGAGTAGACTGACTGATCATAAACAGTCCATTATGATTTTCTGAGTAAGTTATATTTAAAAAAAAAAGTAACACACAGTCAGTAATAGCAGATTTGCTATGGCCTATGTCTTTTACACTACACAGACAAGTTCAAATGTTGTCACAACCCTATTTTATTAAAAATCTTCTGTTTCTCTCAGTTTTGATAAGGCATTATCAGAATTTGAAGAAAAATATTTTTTAAATCCATCCATTTATACAGATATTATGATACTTTGCAAAACTAAAATATCCTACAAAAGTCTTCATTCCTTAAAATTATTGTTAAGACTGCTACTGACATAATCCAGCATATAGTAGGAATGTAGTCCTAGTTTTTCCACAACAGCAATTTAGGAACCAGTTTGCCAGTGAGTTCTTGTACTGCCTAGCAAATGTTCTTTCTCTACGAAAACAAGTTTTTATCATATATAGTGAGGTGAAAAGGCTTCATCAGTTAATTCTGCTAGGTTATGCACACAGCACCTGATACCAAAGTACGAAGAGGTGAGACTTTGGATATGTTTAGAAAGACGAAAGGAAGCCCAGGTTATCCTGACTTCTAATTTTTCTTTTGCAGAATAGCATTCTGCTGTGTTTCACACTGGACAATCTCTCTAGCCCCCAAATGTCTGTGTGATTCTGTTAAAAATAGCAATTTGGGAAACAGGCCGCACATATTCTCTCTCTTCCTTATGCCTCAAGTAATCAGAAAATCCACTAATACAAAGCTCCGGTCACCTGATTGCTCTGCTGGGATACTGCAGACAATTTGGTGCAAGACGACAAGAAATGCATATGTGAATGATGCTTCAAACAAGAAACAAGGCATCTCAGAGGTAGCATTTGACTAGGGAAGAAGTTTCAAAGTATACAAAAATTAGTTCTAGCAGTATTTACCTATAACGGAGACAGTTAAATGCAGTCAGCAGCATGATGAGACTATAATGTGAAAGCAAAAAGCACAACAAAGAGCAAAAGTTGACTACAAGGCAAGGTGGATACCGTGGACTCAAAACAAGTGCCAGGATTCCCCACTGCCTTTTAGCTGGAAGCTGCCCAAGGCTGGAAATGAGAAGCTACTGATCCCATGCATAATGTAGATTGCTTTGTTACCTGTTGTATTTAATCAGGAAACAAATCAATGCAACCCATATGACTGGAATGGGCTGAGCTCTTGCTTGTCACTACTGCCTGTACGCCTGCAAAATGTGTCAAAAGGGGTTTTGATCCAAACCATTTCTTTTCTAACACCTTTTCCTAGCCACTATTTCCTACATGTTTTATTTATGGCTGTAGAATACATCAGTCTACATGACAAATACATATGAACACATTGCAGTGTGAAATATCTGGTTGCAGAGATAATGTGGTAGAAATCTTTTGAAAATGTAGCATTTCGAGTGGTTTTGCTAATGAACCACCCACCAAAAGGGAGTCGCACGCCTTAAAGGAAGCAGTCTCTAGAATGCTGAACAGCTCAGTACTCAGGAGAACAGCGTTTTGTTTCTTCTGTGCATCTTAACCTCTGCTCTGCAGGGAATATTCTCTAGGACGGCATCTAAAGAAAGCATATTAGGTGCTATGCTAATCAGTTCTGAGCCTTTCAAGTAACTGCTGCTGATTGTATCAAAAATGTGCCAAGAGAAACAAACTGTGAATGCAAAATCCATTTGAATTTTCTTTTGAAGATACAAGTAAAAACTCCTGGCATCACCAGTGCTTTCAGCAGTGTAAGATTTTCATACTTTATGCGCTTCAAAGTGCAGATGAGGATTATGACCTTATATATTGTATATGCACCTATATTTTATTTATACTGCATCTGTGCAATCAAGAGAAAAGATATTTCCATGACCTTCTACCAGCAAGAAACCTAACAAGTGTATTCAGGCCTATTGAAAATTCACAGTTAATTAAAGGTTAAAAGGAACTTGCCAATTAGTATGAAAGATAATTGTCCTCCTTTGGCTACCTGATTATGTTTTCCTTTGAATACACTGAAGTGTATGTTGTCATGCTGTTGGAAAATGTAATCATAAAGCACTCACAATACCTCCCGGCTCTGAAAATACTTAGCCTTAGAAACCAAAATTCTATGTGAAGTTTATAATTATCCTTTCATTATGCATGTGAACATCTTTGTATAGTTGTGGGGGAAAAATATCAGTAACACAGTAAAGGTAAGCAAGGCTTAGAACCCAAAGAAGTGGGAGTTGTAGTGAGTATCACTTTTATTCCTAAAAACACAAGAGAAAAAGAAACCACTAAGGTACAGCTGTGAAATCCAACATATAAGAAACATCCAATGATAATTCTAAAAATAATTGTGATCTTTTTTCATTTACTGTTCGTGTTACCCAGAACAATACACAGTGCTTCACATTCCGGATGCAAATAGCACAGAGCTGTTTTGCTGCCTGCCCATTTCATTTACCGGGTCACAGACAACAAAGATGTGCTCGCTCTCTCTCTGTCCCCCAAAAACAAAATAAACCAGAAAACCCCCAAACACGCCCTGAAATTTCAAGTGAAGAATGAGTTAATGTGTTTTGCTGAAACAAGAGGTCAGCTAATAATCCAGTAAATAGAGAATTCACTACGTTTTACCTCTAGTTGTGATCATAAGCTATCTATAAAAGACTTCCATTTTCAGGACGGTGTCTTGCTTCAAAATTAATTGATTATTTACTTAGGGAAACTAATTTTAATTTAATGATAAGAAAAATGTTAATAATTACATGTTGTTGACATACCATAGCTTGTTATTTGTGGTATTAGAGAAAAATACATATTATTTCTCCTATCAGTAGGTTTATAATTTACAAATGTATGGCTGTAAAGAGAAATTCCTCTGGGTCTGAATGAACTTTCTCTTGCAAATACTATCTGATTGCTCTTTTTCTTCTCTCTCAATTGACTATCTTAAGGTAATTTTATATATTCTCCTTTCCCTAGCATTGTTCCCTTTATATATTATTTTTTTTAAAAATTTCCCTCTCTGTACTGGAGCACCTCTCATTATTACACCAAAAACCACACCACACCAAAACAACTCAGAAGACTCCTCTGGGTCTAGAATTCTATTTATCCCAGTTATAGTATTTATTCTACCTTAGCCTCCTAATCTTGTCTTCTCTCTTTTCTGTTATAACTTTTTGGGAACGACTGTTTGTTATCACAATACTGGCCATGCACTGTCAAGCCAATCAGTCAATCAATCTACTGACATAGTTAAATTCTATTCAACTTCTCTGTAATGACAGTTAAAGTTTAAATTCAAGCTTGTAATGTTTCAATATAAAAATTTGGCAAAGCTTCTCTCTTTTCATAGAATTATTTTAGAAGTGTGTCAAATCCCATGATTAAATCTGAAAAATGACAAGGACACCCTTTGATCTCTAGGCATGATGGCAAATTTGCTGTGGGTTTTCTCAAATCTGAATGCTGGAGACAACTGAATTTTCTTCCTGACGTTTATGAGTCTCTTGGTACTGACGACAATTTTTCAATTTTTGCAACTACACTTGCTGCTATAATACATATGTATGTATTCCAATAATCTGACAAAGGCATTATGAATTATTTCTCCTCATATTCAAGAAGAACTGGCACTTAGTTTCTGTTATAAAAATTGTGAATATTGGCTCAAATAACTTCTCAGTTATATTCATCAGGAGAATTGGCTTGGCATGGAATGAGAATGAAAACAGGACATAAGCTACAGCAAACAACTTTCACATGCTGTTTTAACAACTACAATATTAACCTTATTTAAATTACCCTCAGATCTCATGCGGTTCTGCACAATGCACTTCCAATCACTACACTAGATTTATTATGGTTTTTCTGTATTTCCAGGACTTTGAAGTTAGTAAGAATTATGCAAAAAGATTTGGAGATAGATTTCTTTTTCTTCTTTAGTTGCATTGCTTATTTTCCACAGAGAAATGGACATTTGGCTTCTCAGTCCTTCACGTGTTGTGAGGACAAAAAGGTATTTGTCTCAAAGCAGGAAAAGCAAATTACCAAAGGTATTCTTGAAATGTATATACACAATCCACTGGCTGATGTGTCATTACAAGTAACTAAAATTTCTTGTTACTGTATTTCTCCCATTTTAAATGTTTCGTGACGCTCATGCCTTCCTAAAACCAAATGCTACGCTATGTTACATAAATATTGCCAGTTGTCATGATAATTTTAAGTTGAAAAAGAAATTCTAGCACAGATTATTGTTGTCACTAGCAAGTGAATGTTCTAAAAATAAATTTTTGCCTGCTTACTAGTAACACAAAACTGAAACACTAAAGATTCCAGCTAATCACTTATTCTTTTAAACAAAACACATATTGACTCACTGGTCAATGCTGGAGTGGGCTGACATTACCTTTGAAACCTCTGTATGAACTGCTTATAAACAGCTTGACAAATATTCAATACCATAGTAATTTCAGGCTTTTTGTTTTGTTTTGTGTGTGTTGTTTGCTAATTTTTTTTCCTCAAATTATCCTATTTTCTAAAAGGAAAATTGTTTTCTGCCATTATCCTGCCTGCCAGGATGCAGCCCTTGCAGAAGGCAGCATTTCACTGAGTCTCACCCAAGCTGATCTGTTTTTGGTTTCACCAGTGAAGCACTAGGATGGTGGTCAGCATTCCAGATGTAATAGAGGCTGGGAAAAATGGAAGAGTTGGCAATAATCTCATTAATTAAATTCCTTTTCATTATAAATGTAAACTAAAACTTTATAAATACCAAAGAGGCCTCCAAATTTTCATAAGAAAGCATGGAAAGAAAATGAAAACCTTATGACAGGTAGACCTCTTGCCTAAACCCTTCTTCTTTCCTTCACTGAACTTTTATGTCTTTTCAAATTAAATTCCTGTCCAGATAAACAGGTCAGGGCACAGAAATCAACTGTTTTCTTTAAATAGAACACCTTAGGATATATTGCAAATTAAAACCAAGCCTGCACTTCCACTTTCCACTTTTCTGATGGCTGAGCATTCAGAATACATGGAAAGAAAGTGAAAGAGACCTATGCAGACTTAGTAGAATCAAGGAAATGTGTTCTATTTCCAGCTGACGGAGGAAAAAGAAAGGCTCACCTTTATATTATTATCATGCTGAAAAAGAGTGAGTGATATTTTGAAATAACAATCAGTTCCTAAACACCGATTGAAAAATTCTGCAAAGATAACACAGGGCTACTGAGGCATTTACACCTGGAGCAAGGTTTGGAGACACCAAATCCCATGGACACACAGCCCCTCTTTCTACAAGAGACCCTTCTAAAAAATGTTCTGCCATCTGCAGGTCATGCACAACACATCTGGATATGGTTATATCTACTATATTTAAATCTATACTACATCTGGAGATACTACCTTTCCCCCTCGCCATAATTTATTAATTAAATAGATTTTTAAAAATGAAAAAACAAAATCTAATAGCACAAGTAAGACACACATATGCTAAACCTATAAGCATCCAGTCAAAACAGAGTTAAATTTTCTCTAATTATACAAGAAAAAACATTGAGAATTAGAAAAGCATTCATAAAGACAAGTTCTTGTTTCAGCTGGGTTTACATTATCATTCAGAATTTTAATTCAAGATTGGGACAGGGTCTGGACATTGGCTGGATTGCACCAATGTCCTGTGAGTGATTGCAGGGTACTGTCCAGATTTAGACACAGTGTGGATTCCTGTGTAGGATTTATTTCATTCTGGTTATTCTATCAGGATGCCAGATGAGAAGTCAGTTAATAGTTTTTCAATAGACCTCAGGAACATATTTAGCAGGAGGATAAAAGAAAAATACTAAAAACAGAAAATGCTTTTATCAGACTGCGGCTATCAAATTTTTTAGCAGCTTGTCCCAAGTCCAAAATTTGGGAAGTTCCATATACAGACTTTCAGAATGGGCTCATATTATTGTCTTGGGTAACTTCTGATGAGCAGCAAAAAGTTATTGTGACCTCAATAATTTAGCCAAAAGTAGACTTAATATAAATTTCATAGCCTAAAGTATGTTATCTGTAAAAAGCTACATACATTTTTTACAGAATATGGCAATGAAAAAATTAAATCAAACTGGGACAATTTGTTTTGCTATTTCTCTTTTTAGAAATTATTTAAGAGAAACAGAAGCCTGAATGGAATTTGCAAATCATACCTATCGCAACATTCAATGTTAGAAAAAAAGAAACTAGCTTTACTGTGGCTAAATTTATGTTTAGAGGGAAAAGCCATTCCACCACTTTTTGGCTGAAAATATTTCAAACCCCACTCTAAATTTTAGTCCAGTGAATCAACTGTCTATAAATACTACTGAGAGTAACTTGGAAATGTGTCACTAGCAGTTCACTGTTAGTTCTGTTCCAATGTGTAGACTTTATTAAGTGTCCAGAAAGACAAATGAGTCCCAGGGTTGTTTAAATCAGTGTTTTATTTATTGACAGACTTTACCAATGTCATCCTTTTGGTATATTTTTAAAGGTTTCTAAGTTTATTTTTAAAGGTTTCTGTCACACGTCTGATCATCATGTGTTTTGAAAGTCATTAAAATAGCAATAATATTTAATCATCACACAGGTTTTCAGCTAACTAATTTAGTGAAAAATTATAGTTGAACTTGAAATTCGAAGTTCAAGTTGTCAGTAGTGACTAATGCTAACTGGGCATGTTACCACTCCAGATATTTTGCTGAAAAAGGATTCCAGCCATACTGCTTATAAATTAATCTTCCCATTCATCAATTGGAAAATTAGTTCATCACTGTATTAATCCCAAAAGCAAAGATGTGAGAAATATATAGCACTTCTGTTAATAATAATTCTTATAATCCCTAGTTTGTGCTGTCTAGGCACAGTCCAGCTACAGTCTAAGCATGTGCTCCTCTGCCAAATGTGCTTATGCTTGTGAGACTGGCATCAAAAATTATAAAAGATGGAAAAGGATGTTAAGCCAGAAGACTGACTGCTTTCACTAAAGAAACCCTGCAATGACAAGCTTACCAGAAGATAAAAATATATGGTGTCACTAAATGACACATGGAATAAAAGAGCAAGAGTCCAATATCCAGCCCACATTTCTACTCTAATTTACACATTTCCCTGGCAGCATTGGTAGCTCTAATTGTGCCACTAGAAAACCTGGAAAGGCTTTGAGTAGTAACCAATGCCCAGCTTAACTCTGTAGTCTGAGAACACCAACTAAATGGGCTCAGTTCTACATCACAGTCACCGTGCAGCCACTGTGCGCTGTGTCTCAAGCCTACGGAAGCTTAGGCAGCTTGGACTGCTTACCTGTGACTTACACTGAACCCTTTCACAAAGGGTACACAAAAGCTTCCATTTTATGTCCCCAGACAGAAGGGATTTTGCCTCTCTCTTGCTTCTGTGCCCTTCTACAAGTGCTCACAGGTTTTCCATGATTGTTTGAGTATAGAGGGGGCTGTTAGCTCAGAAACACCACCTGGGAAAAAGAAAGTGTAAGTTCAGCAGCAGAGGAGAAAGAAAGAACCTGCTTAAGTAAATTCTGAGAGGTAATTACCTTCTGTGAGAAAACTGTCTGCACAGGAGACACACAGTAAATATCATATATTCTGCTTTATTAAGTCTTGCCACACTATCTCATATGCAGTTTCAGAAGTAAACTGCAGATACAGGAAATTGTGAAAAGTTGAGGGTAGAACAGGTTGAAAATCCGTACTTAGAGCTTGGTTGTAAAGAGGGATGTGTATGCAGTAGAATTCAGTAGATGAGTGCAAATATCTTTTTCTAGCTGACTGAGAGAACAGAAGGAATTCTTCTTGAAAGCTTTCAGCAAACAGAGAGGAACCACAAACATGTTAAAAGACCAGCTTGTCATACAGAAGACTGACAAACTGCATAAATTATATGAAATATAGTATCTAGTTAAGGAAGCCTAAGATCCTCTGGTTTAGCAGAAACAAATGAACAAATACACACTGAAGGTTTTAAAGGCCAAATGAGACAAATACTCTTTGTAACATTTTAATACATTTAATAATCTTGTATTATCACAGGGAGATGGAGGAGACAACTTCTTGACTTCTTTACACCCTTTGTAGTCCTGTTTTCTAGAAGGGTACAACATATAAAATGGGGCTGTCATAATTTCACTAACTGTGAAGAGAGTTGTAAGGATAACGGTATTAAAAATTTTATGGGAGTGAAGACCAGATAAAAAATTGCCTTTGTAAGGCAGATGAAGAAATCAAAGGTAAAAACCACAGAGAACAATTTTCAATATTGCGGAAGTTCTTACATGAGATGCAACTAAGTGAAAACAGAAGATACGATCCAGAAAGCTGGTGATGTTGTAAAATGTCTATTCTAGAATGCATTATAAGAACACAAATTTCTTGCTAAATTAAACATCCTACTTATCTCTTAAATAACATGAAATCATATTTGTGCAGAAATTGTATTTGAGTTTTGAAACTGTGAAAAAAAGCCAAGAGGTCAGTGTGAATTACCTGAAAAAAAAGCCAAAATCTAAGATTCAAAAAAAAAAAAAACCTAAAAAACAACCCACAAAAACTTCCTTAATTTTGTGTTATGGAGAGAAAAGAATGAATGTGCTGTGATGGGAATGATTCCATTGGAAAGAAAAAAAAGTTTTGTTGCTCAGCTTGGCAAATGAACTGTACGTTCACGGTCCCTATTGAGAAGATAAGAACAATTTCTTCTGATGAGAAAAGAATGTAAGTGCTGCCATCTCTGACCACTAATAAAAGCTATTAAGGAAACAGCAGGGGACAAGTGTTTGTTTGCTCCCCCTGCGCGCTGGGTTTGCCTGCATTCCCTGTGGCTGCGCACAGAGCCGTGCCCAGCGCGCACGGCCATTCCCGGGAGCAGGGGCTTTCCTCTGCCCTGCTCACTAGGAAATATTTATATGTGGATTTATGTGCTGCTCAAATGTCTCATAGCACTTGTGTGATTCCCCAGAGCTAACGAAGCGTGGTTTCCAAAATCAGTGCCTCACGTGGGTTCTCTCCTGGCAAGCAGGGACAGGGTGGCACTGCAGTGTTCCACCACAGGGGCTTTAACGGGGTGTTCAAGGGGGAAGCTCAATTTTCACTGATCTTTCTTAAGCTTACCATCTTTGATTTCTCTTCTTTTTTTTTTTTTTTCCCAAATGTGCTAGAATTGTTCAGCAATTCAAAATTTACCAGTCACACAGTGGTGCCCAGAATTTGGATTGAACACATGCACCATTTTTTTTTTAAGAAAAAGAGATCAGAAGCTCTTCTTAGGCTGATATTGCAGGTTTTGTAGTAAAAAAAAAAAAAATCCCTTTTTTTTACCATTTCGTACACAATAAACACGCATTTGAATGTCATTGAAATAAATACATATATTTGAAGCATGTTTGAAAATAAACAAAGGTGTAGAAATACAACAGCAAAAATAAATAAAGCCATTTAAAGAACAAGAACAGGACTGGTGGTATGGACTATCTCTAACAAAAGGACAAAATTAAGATAAGAAGAAAACAGTATTAACAGCAAATACAAAAATTCATCAGCAAAAATTTAAAAGGAGGAGAAAGGAAAATAAAGAGAGCTCAGAACAGTTCATCATTGAGGAGTGTAACAGCAAAAGTGGAAAAGAAGATTGCAGGTTAAAACAGCACTTAATTAAAACTATTAATTGAAATTGTATATGATTGCACAGGGAACAGTTATGTCAACAGCTAGTGAATATTGGATTAAATGCACAAATATTTTGCCTTTCATTTTTTATTTTTTAATTCAAATAAGTTCCTAGATATAAAGGAATCTGGAAATCACCATTCCCTCTGCCTTCTTTACCAGAGGGCAAAGAAAAAAAAAATCATATTCTTCTGATCTTGAAGCCAGTCTGAAATGTTGTCAATGAGACATTTCTTAACACTTCTGCAAACTTAGGGAGACTCATACTGAACTTTTACCACTATATTCTAACTGTTGTTTTACTGTGATATTATTTAGACAACTAAAAGTTTTTAAGCTTTCATAATGTCTCTGAGAAGTACTTCTCTTACTGGTCTCAGAGTCAGTATTTTTGTTAGAAAAAAGCGCTTTCATTTCAGAAGATAAGGGACTTGGTTTGCTGGTATTCACGTGAGCTGCTTCGACTCCATCAAAATTGAGCTCTGTATATCAAGTTTTTGCCAATAGGAAGGGTTATCTGCACTCACACTAGAACAGTGTGAGATAGGTGGCTGCTAAGAACTGTTTGTCATACAGCATGAAATGGAAGGAACTGAACACAATGGGTTAAACAGGAGAGCAGATTGGACCAAATAGTTCAGGGAAAGGGGTTGAAGGGAACATAATGTCACAAAAAATATTACAGGATCAAATGAGAGAAGCAACAGAATGAATTTAAAAGGGTAAGGTGGAAACAAGATGGATGAGAAAACGAGGAGATCCACAGCTACAAAATCAACTGCTTAACGAAAAGATTGGTAATTTAGGAGCTGGCAAGAAAGTTCTAAGGGCGAGGTGATAAGAACATACACAGGGTACTGCATGAACCACACAACATGAAGGTTAAGAGCCCACTAACGCCTTAAGAACCAGGGGACTGGGTGAAGGTTGCAAATGTGTTCCAAAGCACTCCAACTCATTTGAACTGTACACAGAGCAGTCCCTGAAATCACCACTTTCCATTACAGCCAGCAAACCAGTGGTGGGCTGGTGGTGTTCCTGTCACCGTTGGGAACATTGAGTAAATAATGCTTTTCATCTGCATTTCCCCATCTACACAGTGATGCTTATAAATCTTAATTTTTGCAATGCAGAAAATTGTTTTTATGGATGTTTTGCTTCTCTGTAGATTTAAGGTAGGAAGGACCACTAAGTTTATGTAGCACTTTTGTCATTAAAGAATTATCAAGCTTGTTTCTAGGTTGCAAAATATAAACAGAAGTATTATAAAAGTATGAATATTATTACTGACAGAATCACAAAATGGTCAAGGTTGGCAGGGACATCTGGAAATCATCATTTCCCTGTGTTGCTGCTCAAAGAGGGTCACCTAGATTAATCTGACCAGGATAGTGTCCAGATGGCTTTTGAATATCTCCAAAGGTGGAGACTCCATAACCTCTCCAGGCAACCTGTGCTCAGTCACCCTCAAAGAGTTTTTTCTTCTGTTCAGAGGGTACTTCTTCTGTTTCAGTTTGTACCCATTGCCTCTTGTCTTGTTTTGGGCATCATCAGAAATGTTCAGCTTGGCAAATGGAATAAAAAAGACAGGCATGGTCAAATGTCCAAGCTCAAATACATTTCTTCAAAGAGACAACCTGTTTTCAGTTTTAGCTATTCCATGACATCTCTGCTTTCTTATATTTCACGTGTATGCAAATTGTCTGTGCAATGCTGCATGAAAACATTTCTTGCTCCTTCAAATGCTGGACTGTTCTGATCAACAGCAAGGACAATTGCTGGAATCAGTTAAGTAATAAAGGACAGCATACTGTCCAAATACTGTAATTCAGATTTAAGACAGTATAAAAGAATATAAGCTTTTCCTAAACACTTCAGATATTATATAATTAAGAACTAATAGCTAAAACCTGAAATTAGGTAGAGAATAGCCAAAAAGGGCTCATGAACTGTTGCAAATGGAATCT
Source organism: Oriolus oriolus (assembly GCA_013400235.1). NCBI lineage: Eukaryota > Metazoa > Chordata > Aves > Passeriformes > Corvidae > Oriolus > Oriolus oriolus. Next base: position 154,007 of record VXBT01011292.1, read on the forward strand.
ATAATGTGAAGATCCTGATAACCTGGTTGAATTGAGATGCAGCAATGAAGCATTGCCAGGCTTTAGAAGCCAATTTGTGAAGTAAACAAATCAGCAGCATTAGCAAACAGTGGACGACTGTATAGAGCTTATTTGCTCACCCAGTAAGTGAAGGGAGAAATATCTGCTCATCATCCCCTCTTCTATCTGAGCCTGAGCTAATGCCTGTGCAGTCAATGGAATTTCTTCATTGACTTTTAAGATGAAATAAAATCTTCTGAAGCAAGGGAATAAACTAGTTCCTGGTATTTTCACTATCTGGAATGCTGAAGGAAGATAATCTTAAACCAAATAAAACTGATTGGACACTTCTTTCCTGTTGAGAGCAATTTTTGTTCCCCTTAGGACACCCCTATTGTTAGCAAGCTTTTAACTCATTTGTCCAAATTGCTTGAGTAGTATAATTTTACTGCAACTCCTTAAAAATCACTAGCATTTTGCCAGTTCAGCTTCATGGAATTCAGTTGACTTAAACTGGTAAGAAAGCATTTCAATAAAGTAGTGGATCATGTCACTTTATACTCTCAATTTTTGCATCTCTGTTTTTGCTGTTTATATCTTTAGTTTTCTTTGTAGGTTGCCCTTTTTCCCTTCTAAACAATTCTGTTTCATTCTCCCACACTTGATTCTTCCTGATAGTATTTTCTCAAATCTGAGTTCCAAATGGAAATGGAATTTGTTTACTCACTTTCTTGGTTTGCAGCCCAATCGTTCTGCATCAGTTCTGTTCCCTCCAAGGAGGAAGGAAGAGGAATCATATGGTATTTTTACAGCCATTTGTTACTGCTTTGATGACTTCACAGCTCTCTGCACAAGTTGTCACCTGACGGATGGGTTTTTCTTGTAGGATGGGTTTTTTTCAACTCTTCTCATCTTCAACGGCAAGAGATGTGTATGTTCACATGCACAGGAGAGTGTATGTTATATCCAAACCATGCTAATGTGCACAATAAAGTACAGTCTTTTGACAAAACATTTCAGAAGTACTTGATCAGAGACTAAGAGAAAGCTCCCCAGATCATTTGGAAGGACATAAAATTGAGCATGACTATAATTAGATTAAGTTCAAGAAAATATTTTCATTCCAACATTCTTCCGCACAGAAGAACTATTTCCCTGACATTCAGTGTCTGTGAGAGGATAAGGTATATCAGAAAGGTTATGTGGGCGTGGATCTGCTTGGAGCACAGCCGGTGTTAACGGAGCGCCAAGAGTCCATCAACCACTGTCCTGTTAACTTGCTCATTCCACAGCCTCCACAGAAAGCCTGTTCTCAAAAACTTTCACAACTATCTATGAGCATGAGAAGTAAGAAAAATAATCTGTAAAGCCACCTCTGTGTTTACCAAGAGCACAAGACTGGTAATGATGCCTTAGGTTTTAACTCATATTTTTTTCAGATTCTGCATTCCCAGTGTGTGACTCTGAGCTGCCTTGCAGCCTGTCAGCTGCTGCTCTCTCATGCTCACACAGACATAACAAAGCCTCTCCAGGCCTGCTCTCCAAGGACACCCAGCCCATCCCAGGCCCAAAATGTGTAACCCAGCACCTTGAGAAGGGGGGCGAGCTGAGGGGCAGTTCCATCATTAGCTAAAGTTTAATTGGCGAATTTATGCTGATCTGCAAATGGACCAAACCTGTAACAGTGTGAAGAACTCGTGACTCGGGGCCCATCTCGGGTGCAGCCTTTGGCCTGCCCAGGGTGTGCCTCTGAAGGCCTTTCCAATAAATATCCACCTTTATTCCTTTACTCCTGTCTGGTCTCTGTTTCCAGGTTGGCCTCTTTAGGCATCAGTAACAGTGGGAAAGAACAGTAGAGTATTTTACAGTTCCTAACACTGCTCTCTAATAAATGAACATGCCATAACTATAAATGTATCACTTTCTTGGATAATTAGAATATTTGTTTTCACTTTTAACATGGAAAACAGGAATTCCCAATGCCTTGGAAATATAAAGACAAGTCTAAAATTTAGAGATATTTACCTTCAGTAATAAATATGAACAGTTTATTATTTGAAGGTATTGTTACCAGCACTTCTGAAAAGATAAGTAATTTAATTGTATGGAGAAGAGCTAGAATTTTGGACAAAAGTCTTTATTTGTCCTTCACCAGTTCTTGGAGAAAAAGAAAAAAAAAGAATGTACATTTTTGAAAAGTTGCTTGGTTTTGCAAGGAGATTTCAGTCTGAGATGGAACAGTGAGTTGCACAGGGACAAAACGTAATTCCTGTATGTTAATGGTAAAATTATAAAATTGTGAAGTGCCTCAAGTTGATTTTGTTTATTGGTTTGGTTTTTCATCATCAGACCAGAACTTTGACAAATAGACAGAACCAAGCATTTGGACAACACTCTTGGACACAAGGTGTGGCTCTTGAGCTGTCCTGTGCAGGGCCAGGAGTTGGACTTTGATGATCCTAGTAGGGCCCTTCCAACACAGAATATTCTGTGAAATATAACTTACTGCAATTAATGGGGATGTTCATGTGAATGAACTACCCTCCATACTGCATCCTTTTCTAAGTAAAATGCTTTTATTAAGAAGAGGAAGAAGTCTGCATTAACTCTCTGAATTAGATCAGTCTCTTGAGCACTATCTTAATACAGAAAAAAAACTTTATAAACCTTGTATGCTGAGCTTCACAGGCATGGTCACTTAAAAAAGAAAATACACGCTGTGGGTTCAAGTGCAAGCAGCAGCTTCACACAATGTTGCTGAGGCAGTTGATGCCACAAATAGAGGTAAAATGCCAGCTAGGAAGGATCCACTGAATAATCAGAGGAACAAGAAAACATCCATCTCAACTGCTATCTGAAAGGATGCCTGGAGAACAGACCTTCCTAGCTGACCTCTCTTCTGACCACTCCAGAGGGCCCCTGTGCCGGAACAGGAAGGCAAGGACTGTGTAAGGAGCCACTGAAACACCGCTACAAAACCAAAGACAAGGAGTAAATCTTAGAGCTTATTTCTGAAAGTGGGAGCAAAAAGAGGATTTCACCATTTTGTATTTCAGATTCAAGTGGCCCTGACTGCAAAATGTGTGTGGTTGACCTCAATTTTGTGCAGTGCAGATCTGCAGCTCAGGTTTTCACAAAGCTCTCATGCTGTATCTGCCTCTGAATCAGACTTCTTGGCTTGCTAGCTTTTTCACTAACATATCGTAAGCTCCCTCTTGTCATTGTACAAATACATCAATTTATTTAGGGTCTGTCTTTTAACAGATCAGTGTCTTTTGATCTCCTTTTTTAGCCTTGGCAAAATAACTTCAGGACCACCACTGGGGCTGAAGATCCCTCCTTTTATACACTGTGTTTTCCTCTTGTGTTTGAGAGACTGTATCCTGGTTGAGATTGGAGAAACAGTAGCTTTACAAAACCTTCTAAAAGATTATTTATAAAAATATTAAAAGAATAGACTGGTAGCAGAACATTCAAAATTCAATGAGCACGGTAATCTATTCAGTTCAACAAGCTACTAAGTTGGGCATGTATGAACCTGGTAACACTGTGAGGAGTATTCAAATTTCATTTTCCAAATGATCTCTCACTTTTACACCACAGCCAAATCAGAAGCCAAGCTCTGCAAAGAAATGTTCTAACAACGAAACATTAAAAAATGCTGAAATCCTGAAATCTGAAAGACATGACAAGCTCCTCTTCCTTATATGAAATGCCATTGATTTGACAGAGGTGTTCAAACACATAAAACAACAGGATAATTAAAATATTATTTTTAATAAACTGAATATCCTTGATAGTATATTAGGTTTATATTCTGGCTAACTTACTTGTGTGTGGACATGTTATGTCTGGGGAATAAAGATTTAAGTACATTCAGGAAATTAACTGTGCTTACTTGTCTTGGTGAATAAGAGATACACTTTGTGATGGTAAGTACTTATTTAAATGTTCTTCTGAAGTCTGAGAGCTTAGGAATTCAGAAGTCTCATGAAGAAAGGTGATATAGATGAAAATAAAATAAAATAGAAGAGAGTAGGATATGTGAAAAGACAAAAAAAAGCTGTAAAAGTCTCTAAGAAACCTCTTAACAACAGAAGGGCAGTTAGTCCCATCTCACAAAAGGTATTTATCTTGAATTTTTTGTTATATCAAAATGTGTTCAGTGAATTCAAGTGAAAGGAGAGAGAATATCAGCCTTGTCAACCATCAATGTAGGATGTAAGCACTGAGCAATTAAAAGACCTGCAATACCTTTCATAAAGATCAAGTAGATCATGCTTTTCTTTAAACAGAAATAATTACACTGCTCATTCATTAACTTCTTCATAAATCCTATTAATTTTGAACTACTATATATCCTGGAAATGCAGTTGAGGCTAAATGAACCTCATTACACAGTGTCCATGAAAATGATAATAGGAGTAAGGATAGCAAGTGCAGATGGTAATAATTAATTGCTCATCTTCCAGCATCACAAACTTTAAATCAACAGTTCTATATTTAAAAAAAATATTTTGTTTGCTAGAGGTATTTTACTACAGTCCACTTTCATTGGTAGTAGTTTCTTTTTAATGCAATTTTTTAATGGTGAGGAGATAAACACGGAGTGATTTTTATCTGTGTTTTTGATAAATGAATGTCTCAGCAAAATTTTACAGCTAAAAAGGTTATTTACTTAAGAGAGATCTTCTGTATGTGGAAAGGTCAGATTTTTTTTAGATTGCTGTGAAATTGCTTCTGCCTTTTAGGAAATCTTCTAAGACAGCTTCTCTCCTTGTAGTGTTGACAAGGACACAGGAAGGATGTGGCCTGAAGAAATCAAATGAACAGCACAAAATCCTAGCTTGAATCTTCTGCTGCCCAGTTTGTGGGGTTTGAAATTCTGTCAAAACGTTGAACAAAACAAGAAGAGAGAGAGGACTTCTGAGCAAAAATCAATAACCAAGTCTTTTGAACTGCCCATGTACAAAGTTCTAATGAAAATGTCCTTGAGGGAAGTTTTAATAGTGGACTTTGAGATCAGCCCTTCCATTGCCCTGATAGCATTGTAGAGCATTTGAAGTTTTCAAAGGTACCAGTGCACAAAAGTTTGGCTCATACAGCTGAGGCAGGGGATGCCACTGAGGGATCTCAGAAACAGCAGTTTGCCACTGAAGACTGTACAGAATTCTGTACGTGTTATTTGCACTGTGTCAGGTTTTAGCTGGAGGGTACAATTTACTTCAAGGGAGTTTGTAAGACTTTAAATAGCATCTCTCCATGTACAAACTAATAAGTGATCAGATGCTCAGCGCACTACAAAAAGTGCTCTGGTCCAGCTAAGGGGATTTAACTTAATATACTGTAAATAGATGGAACTTTTATATAAATACAATTTATAAAATGTTAAATAAGGTTTGGATATAGTATCCCATTAAGTGGGATTACATTTCTTTGTATCTGTGTGAGCCTGATAAAAAATGCAAAACATTCAGTACAGTATCAAGGTCATTCTGGGAGAACTGCCACACGCATTAAACTGAGGTTAAAATGGTTGGTAAGTGAGGGTTGTACAGTAATTGCACTGCTGTTCCCCTAAAATACAAAATACAGACATTTACTGCCCCTTTGGAGCATTTTTACCCCCAGTGCCTTTGAGAATTCATATGCATTTATGCTCCATTATAGTTAATGTTATTAGAAGAAAATCTTTGGGTATTAACATATAAGATACCTGGCACAACCACAGGAAATGTTTCAATCATCTGAAGATATTAATTAAAAGCACCCCAAAATGATAATTTTTTTTATTATATGATGTTTTTATAGATAACCTACGTATCATAATAAAGACATATCATAAAGTCAGCATAGAGATTTCCACAGAGACAGAAAAACAGCATTTTGAAATTACTTTTGCTTAATAAAATGGAGCCTTTCTCACTTTAATTTTACAGCAGTCTACTGTGTTTTAAAAAACTGGTTCTTACAACTTTTTTACCTTTCAAGCATTCAGTTTATTTCAACAGAATCCACCCTGCAGTTCAGTAAACATTCTGCAAACATTCAGCCTGTGCTGCTGCCCATGAAACCAGAGCCAAAGAGCCCCTGCTGGTCAAGGGGAGGAGCTCATTGCTCCTGGAAACTCCGAGAAAACGATCACCCTGGGCTTTAGAGCAACGGGGCATCCTCAGCAGACACAACACAGCCACGAACTACCCAGACTTCCTTCAGGTCTGTTTGTAGTAATGCACCTCACCACTTAAACCCACCAAGATTCAGCTGTTTGGTCCAAAGTACTTTGTTTTCCCTTCTTATGTGCAGCCACTGATTTGATATTTACCAAACAACCGTGATTTTGCAGCCACTGCTGCACAAAGACTTTTCCACCTACAGATTATTCCATACATTCAGGTATTAATTTTGCCCATACAAAGACTGATAAAGGTACCATACACATTCTCAACATTCAAAATACACAGAGAACTGTGATAGCAAGATATTTTCCCGCTACATTTATAGGCAGCCTAAACATAATGGCATTAATACAAAACAGGAACGCTTAAAGCAAATCCAGTAGTTAGAATCAGGACCAAGGAAGTCTATTAATGACTACAAAGAAGCATATCAAGAGTTAGTGAAATAAATTGTTGTATGTAATTGTGAATGGTTCAATTTATGGAAAGTATATCTATAAATACTACAAAGGTGAAGAGATATGAGAGTTCACATCTATCCTACTATGTGTAATTGAAAAATATCATCATGGAATCACACACTGCTTAAAAGTTTCAAGACCACAATTTAATGGACGTGTTCATCCCTAGCATGTGAATAATTCCTGAATGAACATGAACTGAGTGCTTAGAGAACTCTCAAATACTGTGACTTTCACTCTGGAGTTCTGTTAATGACATTTTTTTCACTCCATAATGGAGAGGAAGCATAATTCACTGAGCTATTTTGTCTTCTATAAAGCACTTGAGTCAATTCTATATCTGACTGAACAGAAAGATGCCAAAGAATTAATCACCACCTGCCTCCCAGTTAAAACTGTAAAGGCCAGTTTCCCTTGTTTGGAGTATTCACTTAGCCCTAATTGAAGCAGCACTTAAATATCACAATAGAACCATTCACTCTAAGAATTCTCTGCCATTTCCATCCTCCTCCTCCCATCCTTCCTCCCCATTAAACTGTTTCCTACTTCCAATTCAAGTAACTCGGTAAGGCTTGTCATGGATTTTTCTTGCTGTAGGAATTCATATGGGTGGAATGCAACTGGTGGAGGAGATTTGGAGAGAAAAGTGAGATTTTTGTCATTCACTCTGTAAATCTGCTTTTGAAACAAAATGCATGAGCATTAATTATTAATATGAAATAAAGGACAAAATATCTCTGTTTTCATAATGTTTCTGAAATGAAAATAATATGTGGAACAACTGACTTTTTGAAAATATAGCTTAGGGCCACTAAAAGATTTGATTATCGCATAGAATTTACAATAAGTAGGCTTAGAAAATTTTAAATAGAAAACAAAAGGTTATAGGAGAAAAGTGAGATTTCATCTGATTTGGATTCCACTCATATACAACAAAATTATGGCAATTTGAGCAGATTCATCTCTGCAGGAAGTTTCCATGCAGGGAGGATCTGGCTTTGGGAAGTGATAGGCATAGACTGCCCTGGACAGGAGAACTGTGGCTGCCAATGAACATGTACCCATGTTCAGCTGAGGGAATCGATTCGTATCAGTGGTGGACTATTTCCTACTAAAAAATCAATTAATTGGCACTGATTAAAAGGGCACAAAGTGTCTAAATCAGAGGCAATGGTTCATATTGATGGCATCTTTCAACTGAGTGACTTTGAAACATTAAAAAGGGTAGTCTAAACAAGAATAAAACATCCTGATTTTCTTTCCATTTGCCTAGAGTTTTAGTTTCTCTCTAAACTAGAAAGATACCTAGAAGCACAAACTAAAAAATGAAGTTTTGATAGCCATTAGTGAAATCTCAACAACAACTGCTGGATAACATGATTCCTGTTTTAAATAAATTTCAAAATTTGGACTGATTTCATATTAATTTTCACTGCACTTAAAATACTGTTTCAAAATCCAAGTGAGGCAAAACGATTCTTTTTTCAGTGCATACTAGACTGACTTCCTTGATCACAGCAGACTGAATTGTATTTTTGTGAGGCTCTTCAACAGGCAGCCAAATAAATAGCTTTTTCCCTGCTGCATGGTTTGCTGTTTGCTTAAGCAAAAATCCAATTTCTGGAGAAGACTCCACAAGGGCTAAATTCCCTGCCATTTACAAGTGTCCCATTAGAGCAGCTTTCTATATGGAAATAACAGTCCAAGAGAAGGAGAGAAAGAGTAGGTCTGAAGTCCACTCTTCCTGATGTGTTTTATTATTTCTTTTTCATTTGAAGAGTAGAGCTGTGCTCCCATGAGAAAGAGACAGTAATATCTGAATACAAATGTCTCAAGAAAATGGAGCTTCTTTAAAAGTAAAATCCTCTCTCTGGCTTTTTTTATTGTTTCCCCCCCTGTATGCAGCAAGGACGAGGGGAGACCTGACAGTTTCAGACTCAAGCTGTCTCTTGGTGAAAGGTTTTTAATTAGAAATTCAAAGAAAAAACTCCTACTGGGGCAGCATATATTAGAAATGTTGGGATTTGGGCTTGATTACTGTTTTCTCTAGTAGAAGTTCTCATTTTAAAACAACTGCAATTAGAAGGATGGGGTGAACAAGACCCTGTGTACCCAGTGGCAGTAAGAATTATCAGGTGCTACCGTCACCACATCTCAAATGGGGAAAAGGTAAAACAAAAGCTTTTAATGAAAGTTCACAGAGGTGCATTTAATTTAGATCTAATAGGACAGACAGTCCAAATCTGAAGGATTAGAACTGATTATTGAAAGAAAGTTCACTGAAATTCAACAGCCATATAATGAACTCTGACATTCATCCACTTTACAAGTGGTAGTCACGGAGCATCCTGTACCAGTTGGCCCCCGTGTATTTCACAGTGGTTCAACTACGAAACCCATTTTCAAATGAATTTTTTTTTACTTCAGGATTGTAATTATAATAATAATAAAAGTCTGGAGTTCACAGGGGTTTCTCTTGTACTGACAGGACATTGCTGGGTCACCAGCTTGTTCCTGGTAATGGCAAGCAGTGATTTAGAGAGATGCCAGGCAGGGAGATGAGAAGCTCACAGCCTGTGCTGGTCTCACAGGCTCTGAGATCTCAGGGGGTCAGCACACACCTCCCTGGTGGCTTCCACAGCAGCCCTGACGCTGCCTCGTCTGAGGGCACTGTCACGACATTTTGTTTGCATCCAGAATTCTGATACACGTGAGAGCATTTATATTCTGCAGCAGGCAAAGGGCACTTAGGAACCTGGCAGATTTGGATGCATATATTACATATCTAATTCCCTGAGTGATGCTTTTGTCTGGGGATATTTTGCACTAGAATACTGACCATAAACTCACTGAGCTCACAAATTCCAACTCTTAGCTGTAGTGATTGAAGTTGTTTCGTTTTGGCCTCTGGATTACTTGTAGCATTTATAAAAAAGTGGTTTGAATTTGAGAATTCATCACCTTACCTCTCTTCTGAAAAGGAGTTATGTGCATATACTCCATGAATATTTAAATTACAGAGCTTAAACATGTATTTGAAGTGTATCAGAACTGTCTCCTTGAACAAAGAGGGAATAGAGGCCTTTGAGGAAAAGTAGGAAACTGGCATACATAACACCCAAGTAAAAAAGGAATGGAAATTACTAAAGAGTTAAATTTATGTAAGACATTGAATTACATAAGATGACCAGGGTTCATAGTTGAGACGAAAATAAAACCTGCTTTTTTTCTTTTTCACACAGTGTCAAAATAGGAACATGACATGAGAAGTTACTGGGAAATTTATTTGGTGCAAGATAAGGCTCCTGGAAACCCACAGTCCCACTTGCTTAGAACAAGTGACATGAGAAATACTGCTTAATGAGAATTTAGTTTTTATCCAAAAGCCACTTCAGAACAGGCCCTCTGCAGAGCACTGCTTCTGTTTTGACCAAGGCCAGAATGTGTGGAGCTCTGTGTCTATCATTCCATTCATTTGTGCGTGTTTAGTGCATTTTAGTGTTTTATTATGGTGAGAACATCATTTGGTACAAAACAATAACTTGACTCTTCTAAAAGTAATTTACTAGTGAGGTTTAAAAGTTTGGTTCATATTTCTGAAAGGTCAGTTTGAGATACCTTCCCTTGTTAAGCTATTTCCTACATACATTCCTTTTTACCTTATCTTATTAATGTGCTATTTCTCCTTTATAATTTAATTTGTTGCATTCTACAGAAGTTCAAAGGCGTCTGCCTTAACATATACAAGCACCATTTGCAAAAGGCATTTATAAACACAATAAACCACTTTTGGACCTTCAAGATGGAAAAATCAGTAAAATATTATGAGATGTGATAATTTTTTATCTTAATACTAGAACTTGTTTCACTGGCAGTGCAGAAAGTAGTTTGTTTATTTTAATTAATGCCAATAAACAAGAATCCTTCCTAGGAAGATTTGTGAGTCTTGCCCCACGAGAACAGGGCCCCGGTTCTCCAGAATACACATGCATGCAGACATTTCACCTTTGAATCATTTCTTTAATATTTAGAAGAATATAGATCATAAGTAATTTTTAATAAGAAAATATTTTTATGTTTTAATTCTATTTCCTAATGAAATTTAGACTTTAATGATTTTAATGTAAAAATTTTATATTAACCTTTAAAGTAAATGTAGTAAAAAAATTACCAGTGCTTAGAGATATTAAAAATCTCTGTAAAATTCTGAAAGTTGAGTTCAAGGCAATACTTATAAACAAGGAATTGCACTGAACTTATTCAAATAACCTATTGTGGTTTGGCCTTAAATGTAATTATATATTTTTGGATTCTATAATTTCCATACAGTTTCTTGGTTTTGTTTAGGAGATTGCTGTTTTGAATTTATACAAGCTTTACTATCTTAGAATATCTCTAAAATTTGCCTGTTATGATGTTTGGAGAAAAAAAAAAATTAAAAGCATTACAAATCCTAAAAATGTATAAATCTTCATACTGATTATCATTAAGAAAAATTAACTAAATGACCTGTAAAGAAAAATTTTCAACTATGATGTACTTGGTACTAACAATTTTTTGACATACCTAATGAAATGATGCAAAGTTGCTGCATATTTTATACACCTCAGAGGTACCACTGTTCAGCTGGAGTTTAAATTTTCTTTGGATGTCAGTAGGTGTTGTATCAGATTATTATAGTTTAAAAACCAAGTGAATTCATTTTGGAGAAATACCAGTAACTCCTGGCAATAGTGCCTTGCTAGGATTAGATACGTGCTGCACTGCCTTCATTCTTAGCTACATTAATTCCCAGTACCTGAAACATTACATTTCAAAGTTTTTTAGGAGAGAATTCTGCCTTTAAAAATTAGTCTTGTGTTGAATTGTTAAAAAGACAGTTCAGTCCAATGCATGTTGCATGTTCAATATGTGTGTCTGTCTTCAGGTAAACTCTAAATATCAGCATGATCAATGCCTAGAGTAAGTTCAAAACACTTTGGCCCTAAACCATCATGATTGACAAAATTGCCCATGCTTGTGAATTTTCTGTTCTGCCTATAGGTTATTTTTTAAATGCATGAATTTACAATAGCTGTACTGAAATGGGAATAACTATATTACATGAATAAAATTATGTGTCCAAGGGCAATTCCTACTACGGTTCCTGAAGAATTCTTAGTGTCAAATAAGGGTGAGACAGATTAAGAAAATAAAAATAAAAAATAACCCCCCCAATGACACAAACAAACAAAAAACCCAACAAATAAACAAACAAACAACCCCCCTCCCTCTCACCCCACTCATAGATATTAGCTATTGCTGAATTGATTAATTCAGAGCATCTTGGTCATATTGTCAGGAATTAAGAAGATCTTTTAGATAATAACATTTAAAAATAGTGTCCTAATTACATATGTATATGACTAAAGATACCCCATGGTGAAATTGGTTAATATTATCAAAAGGTGAATCCAACATATCTGACAAAGGATGCTTGTTTGGGAGGTGTTTTAACAACCTTTCCTTGGCTGATTAATGAAGAACTTTTGAAACAATTTAATCCATCCAGGGATGCGACTGTTAGTTTGTATTTTTCAAGGCTGATTACTGAAGAAGTTCTAAAGCAGTTTAATCTGTTCAGGGGTGTTAAACAAATATGTCAACATTCATTTTACATTTGTGTCTACCACAGCCAAATGAGAAGAATGCTGGAAATAGATTGCAGTGCTCTGTTTGCTCAAGGAAAAAAAAAGTCAATATGCTTCATATTTTATAGAAGATGCAAACTTCTTTGTAAGATGAATGCTTTTCAGATTGAGCTTTTCAGTAGCTTTACTGTACAGATTATGGTCTGGCATTCTGCCATATAATGATATATAACCTTATAGCTCACTATTATGCAAATAACAATTTGGCTGGGAGAACTGAGTGCTTAGATTTCCTCTAAGGACTATCATATATTTCAAACTTCTAACACTAAATTACGTTTGACATTTAATTTGAACTCAATTTATGTAGAAAAATAATTTTAAAAACCCTCTTGTGTAAATTTCTAATAAGTGTTACATTTTAATTTTTCCTTTTTTTCATATGTAGATATATATGTGCAGGGGAGGTTTAATTTGGATTGACAGGGAATACATCACTATATAGTACACCATATATGGAAGGGTATTCTAATTATCACCCAGTACAAAGTAAAATACATATGGAAAACAATAGCAAAAATGTTAAAATTCATACATGCATCTCCTATTAATTAATTCTTACAAAATAAGACTGACAGGTACATATGCATTCAACCGTGTTGTACAGGGAGTTAATAATGGAGAATGGCGGATGAAACATAATGAAGTTCAGGAGCCGGTAATTAATCTGGGAAAGGTCAGTTCTAACCTGCACTCCTGCTTCCACATCTCGTAGATTTACCTGGTAGGGCCAGTACAAAACTCATGGGAGAGATCATTTCATCTCCATCCCAGCCCTACCAAGGACACCAAGGCTGAATTTGGCACAGAGTTTTTTCTCACCAGTGGCTCAGGCTCCCGATCCAGAAGCTGGTCTGGCAGCACGTGTAAATATTTACAACCTGCAAATTCTCAAGCACTAAATCTGTCCCATTCTTTTTCTATACTTGTGTGTCCATATAGTGTGAAGGCTTAGATTACGTACTCAAAGGTATTTATTTCTGCTCTTCTGTTGCTTTGCCTCATCTTTATTATATTATCTTACACTTAAATATTTAAAAGCTTTTGTTACCTTGAATTAGCACAGTCAAAGGTCTATCACATGTCACAATCATAGCTCTCTGAAGATCTAGGTTGTTTGATACTGTCCTTATTGAAGTTTATGTTAATAAAAATATAGAAAGAAACAATACAGAGAACAGATTTCCAGTGCTACTTAAAAAGTGCATGGTTTCCTGAATACAAGTGGAATGTCTTTCAAGTCTTCATGAATTTCACAGCAGAGCTTACATTTAGAAAACTGTAAAAAAGAAAAAAAAAAAAAGCAAAAAAAGCATCCAACCAAGGGAAAAAAACCCAGTAACACCTCTGACAGGTCAAAGTTAGTCACATTTTGATAATTTTCATACCTTCTGTAATGATGGGTGTGTCTTTAACAAGTATTAGAGAGCAGAGTTGGAACATGAGCCAGATATTGAAGTTGAATATCTGCTTATACTTCAATGGATAGCGTTTTGGGTACGGGTCTTTCAAAATTTTATTTCTAGATACATCCCTGAATACAGTGTGTGCAGTCCTTTATCAGTCCTGTGTTTAAAGCCAGGACTCTATTGGTCTCATAACATGTCAGCAAATGACTGCTTGAGATGGAGGATAATGTACAAATCAGAACTAGGTGGGAGAAGCTAAAACTAGGTTCAGACAGAATTTTCTAACTACCAGAGGACAAATGTTTACATTAATAACACCACAAACAGTAATCTTGGAAGTTTACTGTACAAAGAGAACAGGAACCCAAGGGCCTTGAAACTGCTGCATGACATAAAATCTCAAACAGTTTGTTTATTCAAAAGCCTTACATATCTTACTCTGCACAGAAAACAGCAAAAATCCAGCTTAAGGTGTCCCCATAATCATTTCTCCCTCACTCTTTGATATCAATATTTGTTTCTATGCAGGAACTATCGTCAAACATCAGCAACAACAGTGAAAACTGTGCCGTGGGGGGAAACCCGATCTCCAGCTCCAGCAATACTGAACAGGAATTGATTCTGCTTGGTCTTTTCAGTCTGTCACTGTTCATTGTCCCTTCAGGCATGTCAGCCACAGTGTTTCTCTCCCACGTGTTTCCTAAGTCCCCCTATCATGCATTCTTTCATCTGTTCTACCTCGAGTGACATTTTTCTGCCAAGCTGTGCAAAGAGATCACTACGTTTTCGAAAGGACATCCACGTTTGATGCACATCAGTAAAGTCTTGGAAAGAATAACAGGAAAAGGTGTTTCAATATTTGCCAATATTTGGTTTATATAATAGGAAATGGTAGATGGAAACACCAAATACAACAAAGAACTGATTTAAAGAACCAAGCACCCAAACAAATGGAAGACTCCCATTAAGGAAGCACTGAATTTGAAGTAAAGTGAAGGAATAAAAAAGCCCCAAGACAAGAATGCTCTTGCAGTCTGTTGCTGTTTGGGGTAACTGTGGTCTTGAACTGTTAAGAAATCTCTGTGGTAATGAATGACTTTAAACACTGTGAATATGTATTTGACAAGAGCAGCCTTGCCTGTGCAAATTAGCTAAGGATTTATCACTGACTGTGTTATCAAATTCATTTTTCAGAGTTTTATCCTGTGGCAAAAAATTCACTCCTAGGAGAATCCTGTCTTTCCAACTCTTCACCTAAAAGAAAACTTTCTGCTGGAAGCTTGCTGTAGGACAGTTGGTCATATTTAGATTGGGATGGTGCAAGAAGCACAAATCCCTGTGCCAAATTTTATTTTTTTTCTTTTTTCTTTTATTACTAGGTCCCTATAACACAACCCTGACAAAAATTATTGGCATAATCTTGCAAACCAAAATTAACCCTCCATAAATCTTGACCTAATGACATGCTGGGCAGGTGGAACTTAAAATGGCTCAAAGACTTTTCAGTTCATCTACACTTATAACCACTGTTCCAATGTACATAGTAGTATCCAAATAATCCACATCGAAACTGAATAAAAAACATGCTTTTGAAAGTTTGAATCAAAAAGGGAAATGAAACAGAAGTTATATCTTCTTCTGTGAGCAAAAATAACCTGTTTTGAAAATCCTTACATAACAATTGTTTCAAGCAACTTCAGCTTCAAGTAATTTAAAACTGACTTGTGCCTACAGTAAAGAGAAAAAAAAAATCCCTTTCAAAAAGTTCAGCAGTATGCCATGAGTTTAGTGGAAATTATTGTGATCATAGTCCATAAAATAGACCATGAAACCTTGTCTAGCTTTAAAATATGATCCTGAAAGTGATCTAACCATGGCAACGCTCAGCTCAGATCATCAGTCCATGCAGCATTTTATTTAGTGAGATTTCGTGCCTTGCCCAAGCCAGATAATTAAAGATAGCTAAATATGCATTCATTCTAGTCATATCTGCTGTATACACATACTCACACTCAGTTTGAAGAAGGGTAGAAAAATCCACAGCACAGGTTTGCATGTGTATTTGTTGTGCTGTCATATAATATCATAAAATAAATGGTGCAGATGGCTTGATTTTTTTTTTCTATTAAAAAACCCTCCAGGAATTATCATACCTAGAATATAAAACTTAATTTCCTTAATCTAGGGCAAATGACAGTGTTCATTTTCTTGTCTAGTAAATACTGGCAGAAAAAGCGCAGATTAATCAAATGATCCTGTTCCAACATTAACTCAAAATACTCCACTGGATGATTATCCCATCATTAGAACTAAGAAAATAATTCACAGTGAATTATTTCCCTAATAATTTTTTGTTATTCTACTCTCACAGTGTCTGTGAGAAGACTGCAGCTTGCCTAAGCTGAATCACCTTTCACTTTTCTTCAGTTATTTTGGGAAAGACTTTGGAATAATTCAATTACTGTTACTTTACTTAATTATTTTTTTATTTATGTTTAAGCTTTGACTTGTGACAATGTTCAACCGGATGCATGCAGGTACTGGATGAGCACAAGCCAAACAGAAGACCTTGTGAATTTTAAAGGTTCCTACTCTGCATAAGAACCCTTCTTTTTTCCCACACAGAACACCCTCTCTAGCTGAGAAAACCATTGAAACTAAATAGAGGAAGGTAAGTTAAATATCAAATATCTTCCTTACTTTCTCTTGCATATGCATGCTATTTCTTTTTCCCTGAATATCTGAAAAAAAGCACAGTATTGTGTGAGATTTCTGATATGGAAACAGACCTATATACACAGAAATAACACTAAATCAGAAACAACAGCTAAACAAGGGGTAGTCAAGAAAGTATCATGGTCTGAGAAAGAAAGATGATTGTAAGAAAATTAATTATATAAAAAAGGAAACAAATCCAAACCAATTTTTTTTTAATGCTTTGAAGTTAGTTCACACAAAGTGCTGACATTGCTGTAACCCATGCGGTAGATGGATGCACAGAGACCAGATACCGTGCTTTTAATTACTCAGTATTAACTCTAAACTCAGATTCAAATGATGAATTATGTTCAGCATGAAGTCAGCAAAAATATTGCTAAGAAGTATTATTTAAGCAATTAATGGTATTAGTTAAATCTGCAATGTTATGCACAATGTAACAATGGACTCTCAAGTTTTCATGCAAAAATCCATTCTAGAGAATGTTTTGTGTGCATATCTATTTGTTGAAAGTCCAGAAAAAAAACCACACAAAGGTAAAATCCTGTCCTGTTGCAAATCAAATTGAACATATACAAACTCAGAATCAAAACTACAATTAAAATAAACCTCAAATCCTTAGTATTTCTACTTGTATTGTTTTCTATGATGAAAGCTTGCTTATCAAAACAGCCAGAAATTTTGACAGATCACTAATTCATAAGAACACATCTTGCTTTATTCAGTATGTGACACTGTTGGGAATATATTATGAAAGTGATCTTCAAGGAACAAGATACCCTGACTCCAATTACACAAATCACAAAATCCAGACCTCACCGATACCTAAAGAGAGGATCAGGATAGAACTGTACACCTCACATTCAAGACTCAACTTTACCACATACAGAACTAAAATGATTATGTTCTCCTACCCAAAAATGGGCAATATTTATGGAAGTAATCACAGTATTTTAATTTAGTAGTCATATACATTTTTGATATGTAAATACTTAGAAAGAATGTTAGAAAAATCAGGCAGTTGACAACCTTGTCCAATACTTTGCAATGTGACTTCAGTGTTTGTGTTAGTTAAGCACAGTCTGTAGATCAAAAATGTACAAATATTCAATCTAGTCTAGTGACTCATGTGGTATAATGAGATAGTAATGTTTTAATGTGATTACATCAGGACTAGTGCTAAGCCTATCTACAGCATATTTTCTAATCCTAGAACCACAACAGGATTTGACAAATTTAATTTTCACTACAAATGATCTAAAACTATCCATTACATTTCAAAAGCCTGAGACCACAGTGTGCCATATATCCATGTTTTTAGCACAGCAAACCACAAAGACTGCAAGCTGAATGACACTGAACTGAGTATAAAATATTTATTGGTAAGATGGCTAAAGGATGGAGAAAAGTTACTTTTACTTATTTGTAAAGTATTTTCTCTTTCTCAGGCAAGGGGTTTGAAAACTCAGAAATGTTAGCCAATTCTATAAACGTGCAGAACAGGGGATTATGATTCCATCGAATCACACACCTTCTCACCTGTTCTTATACCACTTCTCATCATGGAGATGAAATATTTCTGCATTGAGATACAGATGGCAAGGGACTTGATGGCTGCATTTGGTAACAATGTAATGTCAAGTATTTTCGCTGAAGACCATTATTTATTCACTGCTAGACAGTAAAAGTCCTAAGTCATGCTGCTCTGTGAATTTCACAAGGGTGCTTTCAAAAAGCATGTTATGCAAATTTTTACCTCTACATAAGTAATGACTGTGGGAGCCAGTGAGCATGTACCCCAGTTCTGTTCCCCTGACTGGTCCACTGGTTTCTCTGCCCCTTTCCTTGCTCCGGTCCAGAAAGCTCTTCCCTCCCCATTCTCCCCTTGGCCCCTGTCCCTTTGTCCCTGCCTCAGTTTCCCTATTGTCCCCCTACCCCAGCCCTGCCTATGTACCGCCCCTGTGCCCTCAGACCATTGGTCCCTGATGCTCTCCCTGCCCCCGTATAAAAACCTGGACACCCAATTGTTCGAAGTCTCTGCCGCTGGACCCCTTCACTGGAGGGGTTGGAATAAACCTGCTCAGTGGAATTCTAAGCAAAGAATTCCATCTCTTTGCCCATCTCTTTGCCGTTGGTTTGTCGCAGAAGCCAGCCGGGGCGTGAATCACCCCAGCAGTGGCTTATGACAAGAACAACACAGCAAGTCTTAGATATTCTCCTTACTGAGGCACATTCACACACTTGCCTTTGCTCCATTCATGTTGTAGAGGAATGAATCTCAAAAATGCAAGAGACTCAACTTCCAATTATTTTACATGGCCCAACAGCTGCTGCTACTTTAGCAAATTTAAAAGCAAGTCAAGTGTTACCTCTCCAAGAGCTGCTAATACAACTGGAAATTTGGTCAAGCACTAAATAAAAACAAACAAACAAATGTACTTCCTCACAATCAACAGAGTGACATGTCGTCATATATAGAGAGAAAAAACAAAAGGTGAGGAGTGAACTGTTTGCCTTCTAGGCATGAGGTTTATCCTAAGACACTTAAATGAATCCATTAAATCCATTTAGCGACCCTTCAGTATCACAGAATATGCTTCTCTGGTAAAAAGCAAGAGAACCAGTTTTACAGCAGAGTGCTTAGACGAGTATTTCCTGTGCTTTGTCAGACTGAGCTTCAGCATAAAGAGTTAAATTTCTTGTTCCCACACATCTTTTTCAGCAGCTTATAACAAGCAATGACTATTTTCCTCCAAAATTTTCTTCTCCCTGAGCTGTTCAGACCAAATCTACATTAACTCATAGAAGGACAAATGGCTTCAGTTACTCAATGAGTTACTTACAGTGTTGCAATATGCTCAGTTAAGTTTCTCTTCTTTGGCTTTAACTGTCACATAGAGATACACACCACTCATTCCTGCAGCATAAACGCTTTTAGGAAGTGTACCAAGACAGTAATAACATCCCTCTTTTGCTAAATCAATTTTTACTAATCTCTACTTGATCTTAGAGTCCACAAATACTGATCATGAGACAGGAGCTCACCCACCTCCTTCATGCCAGGCAACAGTGTCACAGACTAGGAAAGACAGCTGGCAGACCAAGCTCAGACAAAAACCCACAACCCCCTAAAATAAAAATAAATAAGCAAATAAGTAAATAAATGAGAACCCCCCCCCCCAAAAAAAAAAAAAAAAAAACCAAAAAAACCAAACCCCCAAAAACCAACCAAAAAAAAAAAAAAAAAAGCCAACCCAAATTCCAAAGCCCATAACCACCCAAGTCAGCACCACTGATGTTTCCACGGGGCTACAAAATGGGCAGGCACTTATAAGGGGTCAATAGCTCCCAAAGGATTTCTGAAATTTAAATGGACTCCAATGCTAAGCTGACAGGTTTCAAACAGACTGATGAGTTTTTAAACTATTTTACAAGGCATTTCTGTGCAAGAATGAACCCTGTGGAAATACCCATCATCTCTGATCCTTGGAAAGATTTCTTGAGTCTGATAGTGCTCTTTGCAATGAGAACATTTTGCAAGTAGAGAAGTCACACAAAGTTGCAGAGCTCAGAAGGAGAGAGGAACAGATGGTTTCACTAATGAGTTTTCTAAAACACCCCCTGTCCTTGGTGGACGCAGTGCAGTAGCTAAAATGTTCCAGTGATTATTTTCTTAAATAACTAGACCTTTTCTAAACAGATCTACATAGTCAAATTGTATTAAATTCTAAAAGTCAATAAGCAAAAGTTGTGGTTTGTTTTGTGTTTGCTTTTTTTTTTCCTTCATGCCATAAGTCTCAAGAAAATCATGAGGCTGTATTTTCATACTGTTAACAGATATAATTTATGAAAGCTGAGCACAGTGATGTTAGGCACAAATAAGCATTATCACTGTCAATAAAGGCATAAACAAATAAGTATTGTCATTGTCAATAAAGGGTACTTCAACTTTTGGGGGTGTGGGGTTTTTTTAATACTATTTAAAGTGTGCTGAACAGAGGGTAATTTATTCTTGTAAGAAATGGAATCAGCAGCTGTGGTAAATAATGCACTTGGTGACTTCTAGAAAATAATTAATTCTATAGGATTTAACTTCATAACAACAAATTAGTACCAATTTACTATTACCTTAAATTATTAAACAGTATTTTTAATTTGCATTATGGACATATAAGACATTTAAAAGTAATGGAAAACTTTAGAACTAATTGGCTGATTTGCAAGAGAGTTCCTGAAATTTTCTTTCTTCATTTATATGCATTTTTGCATTCGCTGTGCCACTCTTTTGAGGATATGATATCACTATGAGCATTTTTAGGAAAAAAAGAAAAAGAAAACTCATCAAAGAATTAAACCATGATTCAGCATGAAATCACTGTATCTTTCAGCAAATACAACTGCTTGAAGACAGAGTAGTTTTAGCCTTGTACTGTAGACTCTTACTAGCATATTCATGCTCAAAGTATGATACTGATTGCTGTTCTTTGCTTTCTCACTAAAAAAAATATAAATTGCATAAACAAATGCAAGAAGACATTGCTGTTATTTAGTAACCACTTCTTGCATTGCTTTGGAGATTACCCCAGTGCCTCTAAGGTGGAGTAATGACACTCACACCACTAACAAAGGGATCAATTACCATTACAGGGGGAGTTCAGAGCTGCTCTGATTTGTGTCCGGGTGAAGTGAAGGGCTGCTGCCGAGCACAGGTCCTTCCAGTGTGGAAATACTCGGCCCACGTGTTACAGCTGAGAGAGGCCACTCAGCAATGCCACTGCTCTGAATTCCCTGGGACAAATCTCTGCTAGCACGATGGTTCATATTGCCACGTAAAAAACCCTTTTAACTGATACTACTTTATATCAATTTTGAAAGAAGCTCTGTCATAACATGTTAAATAGCACCCAAAAGGCAAATCAGTAAAAGCCAATTTCCACAGTGGATGGACAGCTGGGTTACCTTGCCTCACCTCCAAGTGAAAGAATGA
This sequence comes from Oriolus oriolus, assembly GCA_013400235.1. Taxonomy (NCBI): domain Eukaryota; kingdom Metazoa; phylum Chordata; class Aves; order Passeriformes; family Corvidae; genus Oriolus; species Oriolus oriolus. Next base: position 175,451 of record VXBT01011292.1, read on the forward strand.
TGTAAAAAGAAAAAACAACCCAGCAATGGATGCTGGACATTTGTCCAAACTTTCCACTTCTAGATCCTGGCTATTAAATAAATAACACAGCCATTGGCACTGCCAAAGGCACCACAGCTGTTTGGGAATTTAAAATGTTCCATACATCATTCCAAAGTCGTGACAAATAATTATGATGTTATTTTAACTCGGGTTTTTTTTCTTTTAAGATAATAATAATAAAAAAATTTGGAGAGGAGAAATTGTCCTTTCAAAGTATAAAACTTATAAGTTTTTAAAAGGATACAAGCAATAAACACTGATGAATCATCTACACAACTTTAAAAGCCCCAAACCTTTCTGCAGTATCAGACTCTATTTTGGGTAGTTTGCTCTGTAACTATAATTCTGGTAGGAAATATTTCAGCATTTTCTCAGGAAACTGGTTATCAGTATGGTCCATAACCATGATTAAAATTTCTAGTAGAGTATAAGTTTCTCTTGCAAATACAGATTAATCAATTTTTGTGAATTACTTTATTATCAGGAGTGAATACAGCTCTTGAAGTTAAGAGTATCAAAACTTTCACAATTACTTAAAAATCTGAGTGGGAAATAGTACATTTCTCTTTAGAAAGATTAATTTGACACCATTAATCATGCATCAGTGTATCATTCCTGTTTTTGCAGCTACTAATGCATTGTAAGAACATGGTGATTATTTGGGATCAATGCACTTATTCCTAAAGGAAAAAAAATTCTGAATGTTTAAGTTTTTATTTTCTCTCTTCTTTGATAATTGATTAATTTTACTTGGTAGAATTAATTAGTTTTAATTGATCCATTTCTGCTAGTTATTAGTTTAAAGAAGATAAAGGTTCTGACATTATCCCATTTTGCTCTAAGAATTTAATTTTCATTTTTCCCGTTAAGTCTTAGCTATGGTGAGCAGCTGACACTCATTCTTAGAGATCTTTTTTGAAAACAAATGAAATCCAATTATGGCGTTTACAGAAAACCTCCATGAATGCAAGACAAGAACACGCAAGAATATTTCACCTCTAGTTAGAATACACTTGATGGTTGTCAAAAGAATTTGTGCACTGAAATGACGCCTCCTCTTTCCTTACAATACCTTTTAGATGTGCCATTTAGGAATGTCTCAACGTCTTAATACAAAATATAGGTTATGTCTGACAATTCATAAACAATTCACTATGGTTTTTTTGCAAGTCTTGGAAAGCAGACATTCCTCACTGCTCTTGAAGAACCTATCTTGGTTAAAATACAAGCTCTTAAATTCATAACATTTTTCTACAATAATTGTTATTCTATCATTCATTATCTTCTGTTACACTGCCCTCACTTTATGTAACAGATAAAACAAAATAGGAAAAAAAAATATTTAGAATTTGAATCTCTGAAACTCTCAAGCTACAACTTAGAAGTACTGACGTGAACTACAAGTTTTTAGAAGTCACAGCTGTACGTAATTTATCGGTGTAAATTATGTGCAATCTATCACTTGGATGTTATGGAAACTGAATGAATAAGTAAAATTGCACGACTAGAATGAATGAATGAATACTAAGTGATAGACACTTCATTCCTGAGCAAGTCTTTATTGCATGAGTCAAGTATGACAAGGAAGAAGCTGCCAAATGTGTGAGTTGAACCACTGAAGAAGTAAAACAATCCTCTAAAAGGTACTGCATAGTGTCACATCATTATTGTAAAATGGAAATTACTTTTTTGGAGGAAACTCTCATATCTATGTATTCAACAGGCTCCACTACATCAGGGGTGACATCTTTGGCAGATGATCTGGCAACACCCTTTGAGTCAAAAGTTCAAAAGCTATTTCAGAATCTTCCTTGAATCCAGTGCCAGCTCCTTTTGCTAACCAACAAGTCCTAGAATATAAACTAAAACAAGGACTGTTGTTGCCCTAAGGCTTTTACTGAAATACTGATGGTGTTTAGCTGTAATTAGGACAAAATAAGAACTTGCCACTAGGTAGGCGAAGCAGGTATTGGAAATGTTTTATACTCACAGTATGCAGAGGTATTCAAACTCAGATTTAACCTGATTTAGCACTCACCAAAAACAGATGTCATAAAAATATAGTTGCTGTGAAAAATATGGCATTGGATTGTAATTGGATTAAAATCTGACTCTTGTAAAGGTCCTCACTCTCTGCAGTGAGAACAAATATGGAGGGCATTATATATGGATTTTCTGCAAGAAATTAACTGCGTGCTCTAAGCACTAGCCTTTGCCAGATAAGTAGCTGCAGCAGAAACTTAGTTAAAACTTGTTCTGATGGCACTTAAACTTCTGTGGTGTATCTATACCCCATGCAAGCCTTAAAAAAGCACATGAAATGAACCTGGTTTCCGACATTTAGAAAAGCTCTCTTGCTCAATGTATAGCCAAACTTAGGTTAGGTATGAGCAACAGAACTGTACTTACTCACACATAGAGTCATGAGACCTAAAAGTATGATCAATGATTTTGTTAAGAACACTTTTTATTCATACTTTAGAACAGCTTTATTTTAACCGCACTGTTGTTGGTTTAAGGCTCCACGTGTGAAAATACCACACAGGAATTTCAAAAAAGGCCTCCAGCTAAACAATAAATGAATTGGACTAAAGGATGAATGTGAGAAGCTTTATAAATTGCTAAATACATTCCCCTGGGTGAGGCATATGGATGTCCTTGTATGTATTTGGGGGCTAGTTATTGATCTGGAGAATTGCATGAAACAAGTGAAGGAAAAAATAACGTTTATGTGATTTACTTGTGTTTTTCTTAACAACACAGTAAAGTTTAGCTACTTATGTCAGCTATTAAAAAAAATCGGATTGCTTTATGAAATAGCTTTTGATAATATCATAATGGAAAATTAAATTTTTCACTTTTTTGTTTTAGGATCAAACTATTGTATTGATTACAGTGACAAGTCCTATCAGACCAAAATAAAATAAACTACAGTTCATGTTATTGATACTCCAGACAAGAATAGAAAGTTACTTTGCTGGTTTTGGCTGGGGTAGAGTTATTTTTCTTCAGAGTAAACGTTATGGGCTGTGTTTTGGATCTGTGCTGGAAATTGTTTGCTAACACAGGGATGTTTTCCTTACTGCTGAGCAGGGCTCACACAGAGTCAAGGCCTTTCCTGCTCCTCCCCCCACCCCAGGAGCGAGGAGCCTGGGGGTGCCCATGGAGCTGGGGGGGGCCACAGATGGACAGCTGACCCTGAGTGACCACAGGGATACCCCAGACTGTGTGGAAGCATGCTCAGAGTATAAACTAGGGGGAATAAAAAGGAAGCAGGGGCATAGGGGGTTCTTCCAAGTTGATGGTGTTTGTCTTCTCAAGTAACTGTTGTGTGTGATGGATCCCTTCTTTCCTGGGAATGGCTGAACACCTGTCTGCCCACGGGAAGTGGAGAATTAATTCCTTATTTTGGTTTGCTTGCATGTGGCTTTTGCTTTACCTGTTAAATTGCCTTTGTCTCAAGCCATGACTATGTACACTTTTATCCTTCTGACTCTCTCCCCCATCCCTCTGAGGGGACAGCTCTGTGTGGCTGATTTGCCGGCAGGGGTTAAACCACAACAATTATTTATACTTGCTATTAGTGCTACCCCAAAAATTTTAAATTAGCAAAGGTCCTGGTGACTTTTGTTTCTTAATTTGAACAATTTTTTTGTGATCATCTCTAGGACAGGCTAAGAAGTCGTGAAGATCAAATACCATGCTGCCAAGGAATAACCAAGGAAATAATAAATGTAATCTCAATGGATATTGCAGTTGCATAGACAGAGATATATTTGGTAGACTGTAGCTGAAAGATACTCAGAAATAAATGAACAGAAAAGGGGAACTTTGAACAAGCATAATCTGTCCAAGCCAGGACAAAAAGTCATTTGGTTTAATGTCTTTTCCATTGTAATACCACTATTTAAACATCCCCATGGGAAAAAAAAGAGAGAGAATCATCATTATTTGCTCTCTAAAAATAAAGTGATGAAAATTTAAATAGTTAAATAATACCTGCTCTGGCCATAGCCCTTCCAGTTCACAGCCATTCCTAATAAAACTAAGTATCTCCTCTAGTATCACTGGAAGTACATTAATATTTACAGCTTAGCAAGCAGCATAAAGCTAACAATTGCTTATGGTGCAAGAGACACAGAAAATGCAGTGAAAGAAGTCCAGTTTTCCTGGACAATAGTTCATGTATAAAAACACATTTTCAAGTAAGACTGTTCAAGCAGGATGGAAACATACTCATTATGAAAGTCTGCATAACATTCGGGAGGATTAATCAATTTCCTTTCAGCTTTGAAGGCAGAAGATCTTTCCAATTTTTCCTGTGGGAATGAAGCAGTATCCAGAGCAGAGGAATAGAAATTTATAGATTGCTCGGCCTACTTGGACACGCATAGATTGATGGGAAGATGTGAGATGTGTCTGAGGGTGCTGAAGGATACCCTAGGAAGGCTTTTGGCACAGTCTCCCACAGCTGTCTCGTCATCCAATTGGTGAGTGACAGCTGGAGACGAGGACAACAAGGCAGGCAGAGAACTGACTGGACTGCCAGGATCCACAGTGCTTGAAAGTCCCGCTGACAATCCGTACACAGCGGTGCCTCTCAGGGATCAGCGTGGGGACCAACACTGCGAAGTGCCCTCATTAATGCAGCTGCATGAGAGGACAGAGTGCACTCTCAGCAAAACTGGACATCAACAAATTGAGGGGCAGCCGTTGATATGTGGAGGACAGGGCTGCTGTACTGAGGGACTGGGACAGACTGCAGACATGGCTTGATGGGAAACCACTGAAGTTTAGCAGGGGCCTTGCCAATAAAAGATACTGACACAACGGAATGAGTCCAGTGGAGACCACCAGGATAGGTGAGGATAGGGAATATGGATACATGAAAGGCAGCAAGAGGAAGGTTTGCTCAGCATGAAGAAGAGGGATCTAAGGAAACACAATATTGCTATCTGCAACTTCCTGCGCTCTGAGAGATGCACAGCAACAGACTGACAGGCAAAGAAAACATGTTGGAACATGGAAATCCTGATTAGAGACTAGGAGAAAATTATTTTGTTTTACCATGAGGGTGGTCAAATATGCCCAAAGAGGACACAGAGTCTCCATCATCGAAGGTGTTCAAGACTGTGATTTTGTGCGACTCATCTGGACAAGCCCTGAACATCCTGGTTTGAAGAGAACAACTGTAACAAAGGGGTTAGGCTACTTAACCTCCAGAGGTCCTTCTCAAACTAAATTGTTGTATGATTCTGCAAGAGCAAAGGATCTCAACAAAAAAAGAATAAAACCAGTGAATCCATGCTACTGATCTATCATTTGGTTTCATTTTTTTTGTTTATTTTTCTTTTCCTCCAAGTCAGTATTGTTATACTAAACATTAGTCTGCGCCTTTATTATTACATAAAACATTCCTTTGTTCAAATGTAATGAAAATCTCATTACGACTTCTCAGCTACCAGTGCAAACAGTGTACTTAGCCAAATGGTAATTGTATCAGTCTTCCTCCCATTCCAATACTGCTCTGAAAGTTGTGTCCCTCAAATGAATAATTACCTACAGAATAATTAAATGTTGCTGATATGGTCTACTCATCCCACTTGTACATAGAAACAGCAAAGTCTGTCTTCCCTGAAATCTATCTCCGTCATGTTGGATAAGCTTACTGCCCATCACACGGCTGGCATCGATCCCTACTCAATTACAGATGAACATAGCACCATATTAAAAGACAAATAAGGTTTAATTTTAATCACAGACAGCCTGTAAGTCCATGTTCCATTATAGATTAAAAGAACCAATTATTTTTAAAAGTAAAGATTTAATGAAAGGCCTTACTAATATATAGACACATTGCTCCCTCTGCATTCTAAGTCAGACTCTGCAGTAATGGTTGAGATTGCTGCAAGCAATGCAAGCAAGGCACGGGGATGCAACTTGGAGAAGAGTGTTTTTCCTTCAGATACAAACACACTTTCTCAACAGGGTTTCTTTTGCAAAATTTCTCTTTCAAAAGAGTAAAATCACAGACCATCTATAGTCAACAAATTAACTCTGCAGACAGAGTTTTATTGTTACTAAGACAGAGTAAATGCAAAATAATTGCCTTGAAGCAGGCAGAAATTCCACATTAACAGCACTGAATGCTGCTGAAATCACTTTATCCCGGACTCAGAAAGGTAGTTAGGAACCTAATTCTCATTTGAATTCAATGGGAGTTAGGCACCTACACATCTCTGAATGTAGACATTATAGCCTTCCATCTGTAACAACAGGAGCTGGCTTGCATAATTAACTCCAGAATCTAGGGCATCAGAATTCTTGTTTTCTTACTATTCATTCTTTAGTACTAGTTTCCAATCTTCCTTGTTTATTGAGGTAGTATACTGTTTATGAGACTGTGAACTAATAAAATAGTAGCTCTATAATGTTGTTGATATTAGCCCTGAGAATGCAAAGATAAAAACACATATATTTCAGAGAGACATCTACAAACTGGGTAATCAGACAATGCTGTTAATAGTGCTATGAATGCGATTCCACTTGTACAGAGAAAGCACAAGAGGTGGTATATATATATCCAAAGATAACAGCCCAATTTTAAAAGTTGTTTTTGTATAATGACATGCTTTTTTTTAGGAATTTCACATATACCGTTCAACCAGAAATGCTTTAATGCATGGTAAAGTCTCTTCATTTTCTAAATTTGGACATACCTTCTTTAGAAGGGGTGAAATTAAAGCACAATTTACCAACACACATTGTTATATCAATCTTACAATTACCATGCACAGTTAAAAACAGAAAAAAACAAAAACCAAAACAGGACTCCCTTGACTAGAAAGAACCTGTATTTTATGTGCCCCCCTAATCTTTGAGGAAAAGTGCACCAAATAAAACACTAGCTAGGTCTGTAGATCTCAGAAAAGAAATGCAGACATTTCTGATATATTTTAAGGATCTCATATCAAAAGATCACTTCGAATACTTCTGATGATGAACAAAAGAGTTGGGAAACCTTCTCATCTACTCATACTCATCCCTTGCTGTTTTCATCCTGCTAAATTCCTTTTGGTTTTGTCCTCACTGATCCCTGAAGGAAAAAAAAATCTCCAGCTTCTCTCCACTTATTAGATATTCACAAAGAGAATACGGGAGAACAGCAAGAGGGTGCTCCCATGGAAAACATCTCTCAACGCAGGTGCATCACAAAGACACAGCTTCAGAAAACAGCAACAGTGCTCTGGGAGTGTTCCCACATTCCATACACACAATTAACAGAAATCAGAAACTGAATTTACCAGGCCTAGGGATAACCAGGATTGTGCAGAATCCTTACTTTCAGCCGGAATCCTATTCTTTTTCATTTTTAAATGTACTTTTAAATACAAAAAAATTCCAATTTTTAGGTATACCATCAAATTCTTCCAGCGTGTTCTGTGAAATATCTTAAAAGACACATGAAATCAAGACTTTGTTAAATCCCTGCACAGAAAGCCTATGAAAACAAGATAAAACAAGATACACACTGAAACTCCTGTCTTAGCACATCATTCATCAGCAATATCAGGGCATAAGAGTTCTCCAACAGAACAGGTTTCACAAAAATATTAAGAATATGCAGCGGTACAGATCATCCTTTAGCTGATCCAATACCAGTTCAAGTCAAGACGTGGATTACTGGTCCAATTATGATTTTAAATCAACACAATTATTTTCCTCTATTGACACCAAATATATTGTACATTAAATATATTATCACTTAATTCTGTAAACTTTCTAGTTCATTGTTATCTATTCTAAATTCTGTCAAGGACTTCCATAAAGAAGGAATACATTTTATGCACAAGAAAAATTAGAGAATATTTCCAGGGTTTTCAAAAACCACTTATGTGCTTGCTATACATGCAGAAGTCGAGCCTTGTGTGTTGGAAATGTAAGCTGATGGCTCACACTGAAAATGCCACACGTTATTTATTGTCATGTTTTCTTTTTCAGGTTCAAAGGCCTCACCAATATGTTGTAGCAGAAAACTATCTGGCCATATTGTCTGCTAAATCCTCATATGTATTTCTTCATGGTAAGCAAAACACTCTTCAAAATCTGCACGCTGGGTTCTAGATTAAACTATTATAAAATGCACCTTTATAGGACCACTGATTAACTTTCACATTCTGTGCTGGTTTTTGCTAGAGATGATCTGAATTAAGGTATTTTGCAAAAACATTAGTCCTCCTCCAGAGTATTTGCAGCAGTGACAAATAAGATTTTCTGTTATTATCTGTCACAAAATCTGGCACAGCATTATGTGCAGAGTAATAAATGTCTTCATTCTCACTGTGACACACAGCACTGAGACATTTACATGAGATTGCTGTTGTCACAGACAGTAATTAGGTGCTTGATTCTGCCATGGCCTTTCAAAAGGTCTTGGGTACCTCAAATTCAAGCCATGGTACATACATATATATTAATCTGAGAAAATTTTACAAGCATAGTACTTTTCTATGCAGAGATATGCATATATGAACTTTCCTTTGAACAATACCTCAATATAAAAAACAGTGCACTCGAAGTCTGAAACATTTAATAAAAATAGCCAGTTTTTAAAAGCATAATTTTAAAATTAACTGAGTAATTTTGGCTGCATAATCATACCCCTGAAGGGATGCAATAAAATATAAATTTAATCAAATACATTTATAGAACACGCTTCAAGCTAGTGCATGTACAATTTTGATCCAAATATCTAGTCATGAGTATAATACCAGACCTTTAATTATAATTTCTATTATAATTGTTCCATTGAAGAAAATGTAGCCAGTGCCCTTACCTGCAATTATGCACACACAGTCTGTGGAAAGAGTAGATAAAGACTCTCCTGTGAACTGTCCCTTGCTGAGCTAATTCACCCAACTGGTTTAATTTCCTTTGCCCTCAGTCTGCCATTGCAGTGATTACATCTAAATGAAAAGACAAGGAAACATCAAAATGAAAAAAAAAATCACTGGATTTATTGTCTAAATTTTCAATTTGACTTCTATTTTTCAGTCAGAAAGTCAGGGTCACAGAAAGCATGTTGCAAGAAGAAGTGTTTGGTACTTCCTGATGGTAGCATGTATGAATATCTCATCTCGTGGCTAAAATGTGTGGCCTCTCCGAGACTCATTACAGTGCACACCTGGCGTTCTGTGATAGGTGCCCTGTATTTTACTCCTAATATATTCTGATTTATAAACCCATAAGGAAAAGTATTTTTCGGAATACCTTGTTGTCTTGGGGTGACTTTATGATGCTGTATCCCCTATCGTCTGCCCTATGCCAGACATGAGTCCCGTGCCTTAAGCCAGATCCGAGGCAGGGTGGGGAAGGCGGTGGAATTCCTTCGGTGGCTGTGTTCAAAAAACCACAGAGAACTCGCTCGCTCTCTCCCCAGCTCTCCGCTCTGCAGCGGGGAAGCGTTGCACTCCTTTGCTTTTCAGCTAGCTTCTTGTTCATTAGCTGAGGCAAGAAGTTTTCCTGTGACTGTGGCTTCTTCTCCTTCTACTGGAACTGTTCAGCTCTGCTCAGCTCTGGAACACCATCACCGGGAGCCCCCACACCGCACCCGAGCTCCAGAGAGGGCAGAGCCACACCTGCACAAAGGACTCTGAACCTACCAGGTCTTCTCCACACCGAGACATTTTATTATCTCACATTTTTCATTTTCTCTTCCTCGTGCCTGCAAGCACCCTGCTTGTTAAATAAACAGTCTTTTTTTCACTTTTCTCCAAGAAATTCCTTTCGAACCTGTGGCGGAGGGGATGCCAAAACCCGCCTTCCCTTACACGAGACGTTCAGCTCAGGAGGTTTCCTCCTAATCTGTCTCAAACTGAGACACCAGTGTAACATTGCAGGCTGCTCTTCAAAGTTAAATACTCTTTTCAGGCTGCAATTTAAAAAGGTTTTCTGTGGCACAATGATCTGAGGGAATACCCAAATGCTTATTTTAAATATCCATATGCTAATATATAAGTTCCAATACTATAATGTACATCATCTTCTCGTATTTATTTCAACGTAGCTTCTGCAATGCACATGGAGCTTTGGAACCTGCACCACTGGCTCTGTTACCAATGTCCAAAGGATGGCAAAGCTTAGCACAGGAGAGATGTGTGGCTTCAACAATCCCACGTGTCCATCCATGGGACCCTGCTTACAGGAAGGAACTACCCCTGGAGAAAGCTCAGTCTCTTACATTGCGTTACGGAGTAGCAGGATTACAGTTCCACACAGTGCACCATTTATTAAAAACAGATGCTATAAACATACTAAAGCTATTCCAGAAAAAAGTAGGCAGAAGGCTTCTATCAGATGGCCCAGGACTTCCCTCTGCCCATCTAATCCACAAAATAGGTACTTCTCTGGAAAATATCAACTCCCTGCCACATTTTGCAATTTCTTCATATTGCCCAAATCATTGTTTACAATATTGTTTTTATTGTTGTACCATAAAATTCAACCTAGTAAATGGTCAAAAATCTTCTTCCAGTGAATTCCAAGCTACACAGTGTAATGTGTAGATATAATGTGAATTCTTTTGAAAATGACCCATACATGGAATTTTGCATGGAGTGTGCTCATCCCCCAAAACCTACCTGGACCTTGCAAACTATGAAGTTGTTAGCTTCTCCTGGGGAAATCACAGTAATAAGTGCTAGGCTATTAGAAAGTACCATACAATAAATTTCAATCCAATGACCACAAATAAACAAATAAAAACCAGTATGTCTTTCCAGTAAATCCCAAACAAACTAGTCTATCAATTAGCCCAAAAAGCCCCCTGACAGAGGGCCTGGGGTGGTGATTAAGCCATGTATCAATAATTAGATTAATTCATTCAATTGATCACATACATAAGCATGAAATAAAGAAAAAATGGAAAAATACAGTAAGCATACACAACCACACTGGCCTCTCAGGCAAAACAGTGTAATGTAAGGATTTTTTTTCCCATCATGTGACTCATTATGCAGTACTAATTACATCATCTCCCCATCTTACTGCCTCTAGACTCTCAACTGCTATGGATTGGTTGCTTTCCCTGAGGCTGCTGATACATTTATAATAGGCATGGACTAACCTCAAAGCAATGAATCCCACCTCCTTGGTGAATTTATCTTAAACAGAAAATGTTAGAAAAAACTCCAAATACCTCATTTAAAAAATATCGAAGATGTTTGGCTCAGCTGCTGAAAAAAATATTTTGCAATTGGAAACCAGCTTGATCATGCAGATGTCTGGCTTACACTCCTTTATATTCTTTATCTAGGGATTTAAGAAGTACAGCACCTTCTACACAAGCCCATTTAAATGATTTGGGCAACAAGCGTTTTGCTTTCTGAATTAATTCCAACTTTCATATGTGACTACTTCTGATAATGCCATGAATTATATGTAAACCTTCATCATACATATTTAAGTGGACAGTGCCAGGATTTAGTCTCGTTCTGTCACTGTTCATGTAACTTCAGATTTGGAAAGAGAGATTAAAATATTTGTTCTTTATTTTCTGAATACTTTCCAAGGCCAAGGCATACCACTGGAAAATTATAAAGCAAGGAAACATCTTTCCACACCTTCCACAAACACATGCAGCCTAGTGACTTTAATGAAGATGTGCTAATTGTCATAGAGGTATTCAAAAGGTTTATCTCTTTATTTAGATAAAAACCAGTTTGTACCAGAGCAACCATATGTTGAGGTAGATTCCTATCAAACATTTTATCTTCTACAATTCTAACACACTCGCCACATCAGTGGTGCAAACCATGATGCTAACTCTAACAATACTGATACCTATTTCCAAAACATTTTGCAACTTAAATTGAAATCTAATCCTCTGAATTATGAGGAAGCTAAATTCCTTACATCACAATTTTTCAAGACATACATGATGAACATCTACCCTCACATTAGCACATTACTTCACACATGTCTCAAAATGAAGAGCACCAGCTACTGGGATCATCAGAACTCATGGAGTAAAAATAGCTTTACAGAGCTAAATCACTCATTTACCATGAATGTTATGGGAATGCTCCCTGGCTGGTTTGGGTTTTTTTTCATATTATTATTTTATAATGGTTCCATAACCATTACACTGACAAGTTACATGATAGACACTATAACTGTGATTACAGTATATTTAAATTACAATGCAGACTTTTTTTTTCTGCCACAGTTCAAACTAGCAGCACATCTGGCTGCTTATCCCTCCTAACAAGGAGGGATCACAAACAAGACCAAGGAATTTTCTTTTTTTGTTTTCTGAACTGTTAATATTGGGGAAAAGCCTTATTGTAATGCTGAGCAGACATATTATTTACCATGCAAATCAAAGTACTCAAACTGATCACTGATCCCACACCCACATGAAAAATACATTATAGGCTTTTATGTGCTTTTTCTGCATGTGCAGAAAAGGAAAGTTTTGTCTAATATCTCTCTGGACTCTCGCTTGTGTTGGTGCTTCACACAGCCCTAAGTACCAAATACTACACCCTGGATCACTGCTCTCTCCACGTCAAGACAGGGGAATGCATCCTCAAGACATGGATGTCACAAAAAGATTCTCTGCCTTAAAAATGGTCTCCATTTCATAGTAGTACGAGTCAAACACACAGTCAATTATGGGGACAATATGCAGCAGCACATCCATGACTACCACAAAGCAAGCGCAGACAAATATCCTCAGAGTTTTGGTAGAAAAGTACAACATAACAGCCCACTAAGAAATATTAAATCTCCTTTCTATGAATGCAATAGTTGCATTTAAATGAAATCAGATATAAATATCAGATAAAAGCAGTAGCTGCAGAGGTGGAGAAAGCTCAATGTTATTAGCATTTCTGAATGTTACCAGTGTTAACAAATTCAAGTATTTATGAGGAAGAATACAGGGGGAAATGTCTGCTAGCGTGCCTTTTATGACACACAGAGAATAGATCCATAGGATACAAGAGAAATTAGAAATTCAAGGATGTCAGTGCCTGACAATAACATAAATAAGGGTGTACAAAAAAGTAGTCAAACCAGTACCGCATTATAAACATATTTACCTCTCTCAGGCTTAGAGTTATTTTTCTATTGAAAGAGTGGAAAATAACTGAACTCCTGAGATAAGCTGAAGGTTTGGTCATTTCCTTTGCCAAATTTGTGTACTCAAACTGTATCACACACATTCTCTCCTTTTCTGGTTTGTTTTTTTTTTTTCTTTTTTTGGCTGTTCCTGCTTTTGTTCATTGTTGATAAAAGGAAAGGCTAGCAGTTTATCTACAGCAAGAATTTACAGCTGTAGCAACACTTCTAGGTCACCAGCTTCAGCTTGCCAGGCTGACACAGTAAACTTGTAAGTGCCAAAGGCATGGAATCCAGAAATTCCCAGATTTAAAATAAAAAAAAATAATTAAAAAAAATTTAAAGGAAAAGAAAGGAAACAAAAGCAGAAAAATTAAGGGAGTGGAGCGTAATTATCATGCCAATTCCTTTAGCTACCAGACCATAAATTTTGCAGGAGTGGGAGCTCCACCCTCTTTTGAGATTTTCATATACACTGAAAATTTATGAAGATTTAATGGGAGAGAAAGCGGGAAGCTGACAGAGTGCAAAAATATATTTTCAGTTTAGAATACCTTCACTTGGGAAGCCTGACAGGCTGTGGTCCATATTCAACATTAGGTAGTCAATATGGATTTTAAAAAGGCAGAGAAACCCCTTATCTTTTAATTAAATTTCAGATGCCTGCATGCCAAAAATTCAATTATTTCATTGCATCTGAAAGAAGGCAACTGTGCTTCACCAAGGGGCAGAGTAGAAAAGAAACTCCAGATCTACTGAAAGGATTAAGAGCTGCTACCAACAGCACTGAAGATATTCTGATATCTGGGTCCAAATATTAAATATATAAATGATGGATACCACGTACGTGAGTTTTGCAGTATCTCATTCCTTTATTTAGGCAGTTTAGTTTTAATCATTTGTGGAAAACAGAAGTTTAATAATGGAGACTTCTTGGTCTAGCCATCAAAGATTTAACAATTTTTACAAGTGTAAGTATCAGAAATTCCATCTTGAAATGTACAATTTTTATACTGCAAGTGTTTAACCTCTCCAGCCATTTATTGAGTGGCACTGTATACTCACAAACTCCAGATATTTTCAAATCCAGAACTGGATTTTGATCAAAGCAAAGCTCTATATCAAAAAAGAAGTACTATGGCTGTCGTTTTCAGTACAAGAAATGTTAAAGGATAAATGCAGTCGTTCAGAATTTTTTATTATGTAAATTCAAAATTGATCTTCATGGAAGACCATTTAGAACACAACAATGCTAATACTGCAAAGAACTGAATAAAAATCCATAGTCACTGTAAAAATTCAGCTTAAACTGACTTGGCTGGGTGAGCTTCAGTGGTACTCTGAAAGGATGAGTTGCAAATGAGGCAAACCAATAGGCATGAAAATTCCTAAGAAATGACATTTTTTTCTCAACTCTGTCCAGTAACAAGAGGTGATTCAAATTATTCAGCAGATGGCTCAGATGTAAGAACAGCTTGGTAGAAGCAGGACAAGGCTAATTAGAGTATTATGCCTGTGACTCTTTATTTTCTACATCATTCCTTCTTCCCTCCCAGAGAAGTGTATCCAGCCTCTTCATTTCTCTTTCAAATATCATCTTAAATCTCAGCAATGCTCTTCTGCAGATGCAGAAGAGAAAACTGCAGAATAAGCAGGAGATTTGTGCTATGCAGGGAGCCAGGAGGCAGCGTTTCCCTCTGGGCAGGGGTGCTGCTCCTTTCAGGTGCTCACAGGGAAGCTGCTGCTTTGCTGCATTCACAGCTGCTCACGTTACAAGCACCTATAAATACCCTGAGAATGTTCATGCAGATTGGTGACCACGTTTCTATGAACTGCTACCAAAATTAAAATCATGTGAACACTTAAGATTGAAGGCCATAGATTTCACACACCCAGTAAGATGAGACCATCAGAAGGATATTTGCATTGGAATGGATAAGATTAGGGACCTTCACAAGGTTGCGTATTTGTACCAGGGAACAGGAAAACCATTTACTTGTGATCTAAGTCAAACTCATACAAGCAGTAAGTACTATCCTGCTTGGAGCTTTTTTTTCCTTTTTAAGTTATCAGAAAAAAACCCCAATGTATCTGCCTATGTGGATGAGTAACTACTTCCCTGTTTTACAAATAAATCATATTGCTACACATGGCAGGAATTTTCATCCATCTAATGCAGCAATATAAAGAATATGAACCCTGAGACCACCTATTAATTTCTTTCTTTGCTCATACAATTCCAAGCGTGATTGCTAATTTTGTTTCTTGTCTAAACTGTATCAAGGAAAGGGATGGGGATCTTTTATACAAATCCTCCATATTTAAGATAATCTAAATATGTATTGCTTGAAAATACAGCCACCAGTGCTATCTTAGCATAACATAAATGGGGACAAGAATACACCAAGGCCACATACCACTGTCTCTTTTTTTCTTAACAGAATATACTACAATTCCAATTGTGTTGAGCCATTGTGCTACACTTGGCTATACATTAAGAGAGCATCAGTAGAGCTGAAGAAAACAACTGTGGACCAGGATACCCGATGACAAATAGCATTTATATATGAGACATGAATTTAATGTGGCATACTTAAGTGCATTAGTAAATCACACTTAGTGAATTTTTAGAAAGCAGGGTTAAAACAATATTTATTGCTGATTACAAGCTTGAACTCCAAGTAGATCTGTACTAACAAATTTTCTAAAGCCTCCTAAAGTAAATGGATTTAGATCTTAAAATGTGCCTGGCATCATGGAACAGTAACCTGGAGGTACAGAAGTCAGCCATGTATCACCTGTCCTGACAGTGCTTTTCAGTAGGAGAAATTGCTAAGATAGAGAAGTTAGCAGAGTAGTGACAAGATGTTCAGATTTCTCTTTGCTGCACTCCGCCACAGACATGGATGAAACAGGGACTGGATGCAACCATAAAAATAAAGATCAACGCGTAGTTTTAAACTGTTCTTTGGAATCTGTGGATCTCAAGGAAGAATAAACATCTTCCCTTTTGTTAATGAAGTTGTTTCTGACTTAACAAGATCAAACTCTAAGAAATATTTTTCTTTTTATTTCTTAGAACATATGCAAGTGTTGGAAATTACTCTAACTGGCTTCAACATAACCAAGCCTCTGGAGAAATTTAACAGGGACACACAAACAAAAGCAGATTTAACAGCCCCAATGAAATAACTAAGTGCACAGCTCGGACAAGGTACACACTAAAATGAAACAATGATATTGTAAATGTGTTCCAACATATTTTACACAAACTTCAATCATTATATTTGGCAAATGTGTTGTTATTCACATTCAGTGTTTAAGCTGCAGCCATGCTTAGCTGGGTCAACATAGTTTTGTACATAATCTGAAAATTTATATAAAAACTCCGTATAACATGTATATAATAATGCAAAGAGACCAGTCAACTTTATCTTATTTTACATCAGATAATGCAGCTTCCAGCAGTGATTGCATTAACATGCCGTTTTCAGGCAAAGAAACCGTGAAAACCACCATGTAAATGGAAAGAGTTTTGTACCATATTTTTAGTAAAAAATCTTCTAGAGACCAGACAGTGCAATAATTTGGAGATGTTTTAATCATACCATCTGGGTTGTAGAACTGACGAGCAAAAGGGTGTTCCTATTAGTGTCTCTAACAGTAATTGTCATTTTAATTGGCTGAAATAAACTCTGCTGCCCCCAGGCCAGTCATAACACTGTGTTGGTGTAAACCTGCTTTCCCTTCAGAACGTACAAGTGCAATGGAAAACTTCCCTGTGAATAAGTAAGAAGTAAAATACAGCAGTTACTAATTTTCATAAAGATTGTTTGGGGGGTAAAAACAAAACAAAAAAATCACACCCTAAAAATAAAATGAAATACAATATCATAAATTTTCCTGAGCAATAAAGCTTTCTGGTATTACACAACATTTTAATCATTCATCTGGCATGAAAATTAATGGAGAAAGTATGTTCTTGTAACTACTTTATCTTCTGTCTCTTCTGACAAGAATCCCATGTAGGTGATAATTATAATGAAAAGTCTGGTCATTTAAAGTTTATCAGAAGACAAGGGCATTAAAAATAATTTTAGATACATATTTTACAAAATATCATTGACCATCATGTTCAAGGTAGAACCAAGGTCCCTAATCAGTTAATCATAGAAACATTTACTTATGTGAATATTTGCATCTAAATCAAGCAATATCAAAGTCTTCGTCTGTTAATTAAGGAACCATCCTTGGTGCTTATCTCACTTTGCTCTGTAGAACACAGCCACAAAACAACTGTGCTGAAAGGACTCAGGGCCCCATCTCACCCAGCCCCAAGAACATCCTAACCCCAGCTTTTGTGAGGGGACGTTTTACCAACCTCCTGAAACTGGAGCACCAGTCAGATTAAAGATTCCCTACAGATCAGAAGAACATGAACCCAATAAAAGGAGTGAATTCAGACTTTGTAACAAAAACTGATGTCCTTCCACTACACAGTCAGGCTTTTTGACACATGGACTGCAATGGACAGTGTCCAAACAAAGGGAAACGTTAAGACATTCCCCGAGGCTCTCCACTCAGCAGGGTTGCTGCTGTGTTTTCTATCCAGTGATGATTAGCTGTCCCAGAGAGTCCCACAGTGCCTTAGGTTGGTATAAGCACAGATTTCTTTCAGATTTCCAGCCTTTAAGTACCCTGCCTATCCAAAGCCCAAGCAGCTGGAGCCTTTGTAGGCAGTAGCATCTTGTCATGTTGCAACTGCTTCAAACTTGAAAAGAGCTAACTTGATAGGTGTTGTGGTTTGGCACG
>VXBT01011294.1:0-10526 GCA_013400235.1 Oriolus oriolus
TGGCCTTGCTCATGGACATCTAATGCCTTTAAAGCATCAGATCTGCAATTTTGGTCTGCATGTTGAAGGGTGGAGATTGAATTTGAGCCGTGCTTTTGTGGGTCACCAGGGTGCAAGGTGCCTCAGGCTCAGTGGTATTCCTTGCAGGTATGTGGTTCTGAACCCACATACCTATCTCTGCTTCAGCCCCTCTAATACTGCACAGCCAACGGACCGCCTCTTGTCATCCTGCCGCAGCCGGTCATCCACCTGTGCACACTTCGTGCAGGTCGCAGCCTTTTCTCCAGGAGAAGTATCTGGGCATCCATTGAAAGTTACCACCTGTACTGACACCTCCATCCTCACCAGTTCTGTCTGAGTGGAAGTATCGGGCTTCCCAGGGGCTGTCTCAGTAAACACACTGGCTTTGGCTCTGGAATGCCCACCATTACAGCAGAGACCTAAAGCACTTATCACTTATCTGAGATGTTGCTCTACTTGTATTATTATTATTACTACTACTTTGTGCTGTGTTTTCCTGACAGCAGTTTACAGGGTAGTTGAAGTCCCCCCATTCTTTGGGCACTATAACAGTGCTCATCTTACCCACCAAGAAAATAATGAGCCTGGCATTTGCTTAGGTGTGGTTTTGGAAAGAGTGGCTTAAATCAAACCTCGCTTTTCTTAGTGTGCTTTCCTAATTCCCTGAGCAGGAATCACTCACAAACATGTCTTCCCCAGGTGAAAGTGCTAATGCAAATGTCATAGGGCAAGTTGCTTGCTTGCTTGACCTTGCATCACTGCAAATTCAGAGCAGATTTGGGATGATTGAGTTTACACCCCTGGGCTAAGCCAACCTCTTCCACTGCTGCTGGGTTGGAGGCATTCAAAACTATGGGGAGGAGAGGACCTGAAGTTTAAGGGCTCTGAAAGCAGAAAAAAAAATGAGAGTAGGCTCTTAAATGAGTCTGCAGTGGGTGTTCTCAGTTTCACAGCCAACCTGTGCAATAGTGGAGCTGCTGGATTTATGGGAAAAAAATAAAGTCCTAAATGCCTGGTGCACAGTGAAAATAATTATTGTAATAGACTAAGCTATAAGGTTGATCCTATGAATAAGGTGGTGTCAAAACACTGGAAGTAATTGCAAACTCAGATTACAATAGGTCAAGGTCACTACACTGGTACTTACAGAAACAGCTATTTCGTGCTACTGTATCCTCAATTTCTACAGCTGTCCATTCAGTTCATTTCCCCAAACTGGAAACTATCCCACATACAGCAACAAGTCAGAAAAAGTTCTTCATTTTTCAGGGGCACAGAACACATCTAGCTGCTTGCCCCAGCTGTATGATACCCAGAATATCATGGTAGAACAAAGGAGCTTGGAAGAGGCCATACCTTGTACTTGAAGCTGTAAGGGCTTGGTCCTTCTTGCTAGCTCTTGCTATCCAGTGCTTTTTGCCAAAATCTTGCTCTACTGCTGCTGGTATTTGTTTGGGACACAGATTTTATATAAGTAACCAGCACATTTCAAAACAGAATACTAACCTGGTGGTGTTTCTGCTACCCTTCCTGCACTAGCAGTAGCATCTTTCCCTGGACTGCACTGCTAAGGCTTCTAGAGGCAGGTTCTGGCAGCCACCTTCTTCCTGGAATCTGGACCTGGCCCATCCTCTGCAGGGTCAGCAGGAATGAAGCAGAATTGTCCATGGTCTCCAAAGTCAAGAACATGACCTCAACTACATCAATGCAGCTATGGGTGTGGTGAAAGGAAAACTAGTGTTCCTGAGAAAGTAAGTCTATGGAATGGGTTTTTTTTAATATAGACAGTCATTTGAAGCAAAACCATTGTCCTCCTCAAGGCTGTGAACAGTGTTGTTTGTCCTTGGTGTTTTGATCTAGTAGTGAAGGAAAAAAATAAACAAGGGTGCTTACTGAGCTGAAAAGAAGCAGCGTATTTTACTGCTGTTTAAGTCTCAAGCCAGCTGTGCAGGACTCAGCCCTTGCCAGAGGTAATTACTTTCTGTTTCTCCCTTTGACTCAGAGAAACCATCCTAGTGATACAGCACAGGTGCCTGCAGGTCACATTTTTCAGCTCGCTGATGAGCTCACTCAAGTAGAATTTGGAAAAACACTTGGCCTACAGAATTTTATTGCTGTTGAGAAAGAAAACAAAAAGTAGGTGAAACATGCAGGTGAAAGATCACAGTTCTGTAGGTACCTGAAAGGAACTACATTTGAGGTACAAAACCTATGGCATAGAAGCTGTCTTCGTAAGATAAAACCTGTAACACTTAGATGAGCGAGAGATGTTTTTCTCTAAGAGCTTCCAGATATTCAAGTTAAAACGCATGTACTGCCACGCAGCAGCTACTTAGATAAGTTCTCCTCATGATACTTTTGCTTCAAAGCAGTATGAAAAGCGTAAGCTCTGTCCCAAGCCAGATGGCTGAGCAAGACTAAACTATCACACTAGAGGTTAAATCTGGACCTGTCTTCTCAGCATATTTTCTGAAAGAAGGTTTTTAAGATTTTTCTGTGAATAGCTGTCTAAAAAGAAGGGGGTGGTGTTTTTAAACCAACATCTGGTCTAAGAAAAGAGGCAATGAACAATTTCATAATTATATCGGAAACACTTCATCTACAATAATTACAACATTCATACAGAAATTTCAAGAGTCAGCTTGAAATAATGCACACAATACATTAGTTTCAGAACATCCTAGATGCATTGGTTGGTTGTATTCACTAACCTCTGCAGGATCACATAACCCACTATACTGCTTTCTGTAACACACACCACTGAGGGGTATCTGATTTCAGTAATCAAGCTGGAAATCAAGCTTCACCTAGCAGCAGTCTGACGTTCCAAGCCACTTGTGTGCTGACAAAACCTAGAGGATTTTACTAATGCGCAATAGTGGGGGCAGCTCCAAGCAACCACTGGCTCCACAGGCAGTGTAGGGCAGGACAGCAGCCGAACGGGAGTCACCGATGAAACAAAGCAAGCTCCACATCGAGCTCTGGGGTCAAGACCAGTGCTGGCACAGGAAAAGGCTATCTGACCTCATATGGATAGCTTGGAGAGCTGGGGGTGGCATGACTTTAATGGGCCTGTGAGGACTGACCACATCCATATCAGCCTCACGTACCATGTGGTTGCATTAGAGCCAGTCTGTATTTAACAAGCACCAGTACAACCCCAAACATTGTTATCCTAATTGGTACAAAACTTAACTACATCTTACCATGGATTATAAGTACTTGTGCATACTTTATTCACAGAGTATAAGATCTAGAATTCCTAAAAAGCACACCACAGAATCTTAGTTTAAGCCTGGGCAATTGCACACATACAGGAATTACAAGGTTTGGAATAAAAGACAAGCAGGTAAAGGAGTTTTCTGGACCAAGAGGCAGGGGTGAAGTGCAGTCACCTTCATTTGAGCTTGCATCCTGGAGCTCGATACAAATTGCAAAGTCAGTTTAATTACTTAGTTTATTTCTTTATGCTTTTAGAAATAACTATGGCTGGATAGAACAACAAATAGCAGGAGGTGAGGGCGAACTGCTTGTAGTCCTTCACTCATCCACTACCGCATACAAAACAAGCATCACAAGTTATTCACTGGCCCACTTATGATGTCTGGCACTGAACACCACCTCTAGGCTGATGCTCATCATCTTCATACACTTCTCCATTATAGTGGTGTTTTCGCTTTTGAGATGGATCAAAGTCTACTAATTCCACCTGTTCCATTTCCTCAGTTTCTTCTATCTCCTGCCTTGTAGGTAGCAGTTTTTCGAGTAAGGACAGCTTATCTGAGGAGAGGAAGCCACTCTCTGGGAAGATGACCTGAAATCATCAAGAACTAAGGTTACTCAAGTCTATCTGAACTGGTCATTTATTAGGTCAAACAGACCTATAGGTTAAATATCTGCCGAAGTCAGCTTTGTCATCATAGATGACTTTAGAGCTTAAAAAAATTATCAACATCACTAAGCTGTTTTTTAATGCCTACATCAAGTCAGCTTCTAACCCTCGCAACTCAATCAACACCTTCCTTATGCCTCAGGCTGCCCTCTGGAATCACCCACAAAAGCAAAGTATATTATGTAATATAATAGCAAATACAATTCCATATTTATAATAGCATATACAACTACATATTTACATATATATGTAGAAACAGAATGCCAGCATAGAGATATAGTTAAATATCTTTTAAGCCATAGCAGATGGGGCTCACTGCTATAGCTCCCAGCATTAGCTTCTCCCCAGAGAAGAAAATCAGCATTTTCCAGCCTACTCTTCTGCTCCACTGGGGAAGTCAAAGTTACTCATCCATCCTTCCTACAAGACAATAGAAACTAAAGAATATGTCAAGCAAATGGAAATTCACAAGGTTGCTAAAGAAACTCCTCTGGTCTACTCCTAATGTTCTTTGAGCACGGTGTTCTGGAAGTTTTCTCTTTGTTCTGAACTGTAATTCTGTTTGATGGATTGCATGTTTTCACCATTGTAAAGAACAAATACCACAACAGGATAACTGATTATTGGTATCTCTTCTTGACTGAGATAGTGCTTATTGGTTAAATTTTGGATGGATGTTCAGTCCTGAAATGCTGTGGAAATGAGTTGATGCACTTACCCTGAATTCTATGATCAGACGTCCTTTTTCATATGGTCTGCGATAAATTGGCATACCTTCATTCAATACACACTTAATAGCCCCATGCTCAACAACCTGGCCTAAAAAAACCAAGAAAGTTACCAGAAAAGGAAGGGATCCATGCCAGCAACAGAAGCAGCTTTAGTTATAACTTCCTTCAATATTTACGTACAGCTTTCTACATTGTGTTTAGGCAGCAACACCAACATGTAGCAGTCTAACAGGAACTTACTGCCTGGTAACATCTGAGTGGGAAAGCAGATTACATTCCTGTAACCTTGTTATGCTTCCCAAAGGAAGCATACTTACAAATTTATTAAGTGCTCCATCGCTTCCAAGGCTGAAAAAGTGGCTTTCAGAGACCCACGGCCTTCAATTCTCATGAGATATCCTCAGGATGCAAGTATGTCCATGAGGTAAGGTCTGTTACTATGTCACGCAAAGAGAAAGTTACTGCTGACTGCTATGAAAAAATCTTTTTTTGTTTTAAGATTTGTACTGCAAAGACTAGGGCAAAGAACTCGACACACATCCCTTTTACATCATGGGATGTTTCTGTTCCTTTAAATTTCCAGCTTACATTTACTGTATGCTAGGACTTCCAACAGAAAGCAAACCAACTCTTACCAGGATGGGAGGTAATAATAATAGTTCTGTTATCCAGCGTTGTGATAGGCTTTTGAAAGCCACACAGTGCTTCAACCAGTTGAATATCCATAGACAGAAGCAGATCTTCATCTCGTCTAAGGCAGAACCAATCAACAACAGTCACAGTGAGAGAGAAACAGTAAAAGGATCATACCCAACGTCAATATTTAACTTGGAAATGACAGTAAGCTATAATTACAACAGAAGCCCGAGCAATTAAATAAAGCATACCAAATATTAATGTAGCTCCTCAAGCAGTTACCAGAATGATACCCACCCTGAGAATCATTACGATCATGTCAAGCTATCTAAAGTGTTAGAAGTGTTTATTGAAAAGAAGTAAGTACAGTGAGGCCTACGTGCATCCAGTTTCACTTCACTGCTCCTTCCCAATTAAAAAAAAAAAAAACCTCTCAGCCTCATAAATACTGAAACAGGGACAATTAATTCCTTTCTTTGTGTAGATAAATACTTCTTAATTGCACCAGCTTGCACTACTGGTAATCTGTTAGACTCTGAAGATTTATTACGGGGGAAGTTTGAACAGGTGATGGCCACTCTGGGTAATAATACAAGTATCTTTCAGGAAGTACCAAGAAGTATCTGGAATAGATAGTATTAATTGCTTTAATTGTATTCTTACTTCCATATGGAAATGCTAGTGATCGTCTACATGTTCTAAGGGTACAAAATCCTTCAGCTTATTCAAAGAACGTAGAGCATTCACCCTGTTTTTAAAAGGTCTCTGGCAGGAGCCTTGAAAGAAAAGCTAATTTTAGACTGACAGGAGAGGAGGAACATCCCACTTGTGTGAGAACATGACCTCAGCATAACCCCACAAGACCAGTAATATCAAGGGTTATCAAAGGCCACTAGAACTGAAGGCAGTGGGCAGAAGGATAGACAAAAATAATCTAGCACAATTGTGACTTCAAGTCCCAGGAAACCATGAGAACAGTTTGGCATATCTGATTCAGTGTCTGGTTTCACTGGAAGTTAAGAAAAATCAGCTGAGTAAGCTCAGCCAAAGCAAACAGAACTGATTCTTGACCTGTGAGCTCAGTGTTCCTTGGCACAGAATTCTGGCACCATCTTCAAGAGCTCAGCACCATACATGATAGTCAGGCAGACCAGCTGCAGGTTTCTCAAGAACCTTTGGCTCACCGTTCCTACTTTCAAGCACAAGGTCAGTGGTTGGTGCTGAAACAAGCAAGCGCTTTCTCTAAATCCACCGGTTCCCTTGTAACTGCTCTGAACAGCAGCAGTGAGACACCGAATGCAACACAGTTCTACAAGATAATCAGCGGTGGCTTTAACTGGACCAAAATGTACTGGACAGACTAATGCCACAAACAGTAACATGAAACAGGGAGGTGTGCAACACTGAGCAGTTACTGCCTGGGAACATGAAATAGTTGAGATGTGGTCAGTGCTACTTGAGTCACTTTTGCTTTCACAATAAAAACCAGACAGGACCAGTTATCCTGCCCATAGCACTCAGGCAGGAAATGAAGTAAGGGAAACCACGTTTGATCAGAAGGGTGCACGCCATACTACGTAAGTTTGTCCTAAGTAAGATCCACAAACACATGTGCACACACTCCAAGTTTTCCGTGCCTTGAGGCCAAGTGGACAACAGCTGCCTACACTAAATGGCAATTTTCTGAGCTAAGTAATTGAGAGCAAGGAAACAGTCACAAATATTCAAAACTACTAAAGACAATCTCAGTATTTCAATGAGTTCTTACAATTAAAGATTTGAAAACTCTTAATTACAACTGCTTTTGTTTGCCTTCTATCCCCTTCTGCTGCAAAAGCTTACAGGAGATTACCTCATGTTATTACAACACAAGTAGCCAGACTAGCTGCACCAGAATTCCCCTACCTCAGTGCTCCTCTGACCACCCAGACAAACTCATGGCTCAGTGACAGTCATGTGATCCTATCTCCTGACACTCCACTTCGTACAAGATGAGTGGTAACCAAGGAAGGACAGGACATGGAAAAACATCATAGGTGATAACATAAGAGGATTCAAGAGTCTTCACCTTGTAAATACAGAGTGGTCTTTTTGATCCAAGACAATAATAATATCCCCCGGCTCCAGACCTGGCTCTTGGTCCCCTTCACCATGGAATGTTATTTTCTGACCATCTTTCATTCCTATTGCAGAAAACAAATAAACATTTTTCTTATTTTTAAGATAAAAGCACCAACAAGAAACTGTTCTATAGGCATGAGCTGGTATCAAGATATCTATGGATCTTTAAGCAAGAACATCAGGATCTTCCCTTGACGCACTTGTTTTTATTTTTTTTTAACCCACTCATTTGTTCAACAGCTCTTAGTGGTGCTAACCTGAATTCAGTATTATGCCTCAAGACCATCAAGTTTAACTGTACTGCCAAAAGAGCAACCAACATAAAGTCTTGAAGGCAAATATCATCAAAACAGTTTTCATTATACACACAAATACAAAATATAAAGCAGAAACGCTGTGTACAAACTGTATTTCAAGAGAAGTTGACCAATCGGCTTTTTCAGTTTTATAAATACATCTCCTTATGAAACATCATCTTAGTGCCTGCCAAGTCCAAGAAGCATTCCCCATGGACTGAAAACCTCCTGTAAGAAACTAATTTCATCTACACGAAAAGTCTGTTTACCAAAAATACTAGCTTCCTTATGCTAGATCAGTCTCTTTTCCCTTCTTTCTAGAAAACCATTCTTCTTATAAGACTTCCCTGTTCAAAATGTCAGTAACATATCCCTACTAGTCCTCGTATCTATTGTTACTGTAGGATTTCCCCTAAAATTCAAGCATTGTGTAAGTTCTGCTTACACATGTAACAGCTGCAGGTGATAAGTGTGAACAAGTCTGTAAAAGCCATGTATTTGTCAGCTTGCTCTGTCCTGCAAGCTGCACTACTCCAGAGACTTCTCCCACCAGCTTCTGGGCAGCCCCCTCAACAGAGATGCATTTGTCACTCAATACCATCACGTTCACCCATCACATAGAGCATCTGTGTATTGAGTTGCATTTTGCCAGGCAAGGAAATAGTACCTGTGCCGAGCAGCACTGTCAGAGCTGTGCAGCCAACAGAGCTCTAAGCATGAGACGCTTAGCACTGTCTCTGCACCCTATCACTATAGCAGACCCGGTTCCCCTTCACACTGAAACACAGCAGAAGTGATCAGAGTCTGCAGGGCTTCGCTGCAGGCAATGAAAACTGATTAGGCTACCTGATTACAAACTGTCACTGAGAGCGACCTGCAAAACAATTCACTGCTTACAGTAACGCAGGTTTCAGAATTCATTCTTAAGTTATGTGCCAGGTTTTAGAAGTGAACATAGAGGTAGTCAACCTTCCCTAGAAACAAGTCTACTTTTTATAAGGCAGCAATAGATAATTTCACTGTATATATAGTCAGCAGTGTTACTCACCAAATCAACACCACGTGTTTGCTAAAGCTTCTGTTTTAGTGCTGCTAAGTCAGTCACTACATCCAAGTTCAGTACTTCACCTCAGTAAGACACCTCACCTTTGTCAATGTGAACTTCTAGGATCTTCTTCTCTCTAACAATTTTTCTGCCATTGCAGCTCTTACACCGGTCCTTGGGGCTGATGCGCTCCCCATGCCCCTGACACTCCATACACACAGACTGGATTTGTTGCACCATTCCTGGCCCAATCTGGTGAATTCTGATCTGCATGCCTGTTCCCCTGCAATTAGGGCAGCATTCTACTGCACCTTTCTTACCACCACGACCTGAGAACGAAAATTGGAGATGAGTGGTTATGTGCTACCAGGGAAAAAAAAAAAAATCAAAAAGCTCAAAACCATCTTTTGTTCAGTTTCAGTTTCAAAATTACCTTCACATTTGTCACAGATAACATTTTTCTGCAGTGCAAGTTTCCTCATCGCACCATTGTACATATCTTCTAAACTTACTGACAACTGGTGGACCACGTTTTTGCCTGCAAAAGAACACAGATATTTACACAAGTTTGGAAGGTTGGTCTGCACATCTCCCAGTCAAGTTATGATAAACCAAGTCTCTGGGCTTTAACATCTTGTTTCCATAGACCTTTATCGTGTTTTGCTGGTATTAGTCAAAAGCCTCTTCCCAGCTGCTGTCATATTAGGTAACAGTTGTCATGGCTTTGACTCCATTGAAGTCAGAAGAGACCTTCTGTGAAAGTACAAACAGTAACAGCAACAGAACATACAGAACCTCAGACATTTAAGTTCTATAATGCAGGACTCTATTATTAACAAAGCCACTGAACAAGTCTCCCACAAATGAGTGAAGAGACTCTATCTGGAATCTCCACTCCAGCACTTTCTTTCTCTCACCAGGTGACTTTTTGGAACCAGAAATGAGCAATTACATTTTTACACTCAGAAAGTCCTTAGCACTGTAGCTGCTGTTGGCTTAGTCCTGCAAAGGATGCTGAGCTCTGGGTTGTTAGGAGTAGTTTGACACAACACTTGTAACACTTTGATGCAAAACATTTTTCTACCCTTTTTCACCAGATCTGCACAAAGAGGTGATGAGGTCAGCACTGCCCTTAACAAGTTTAAAGTTTTTCCCAGAGTGATTAAACTTGAGCTTCTGAGCAGCATTTTACTGCAGCTTCAATTTAATTCCACTGCACAGTGCAGGAACATAGAAAGGTTTCACAGACTGAGCTGGATCTTGACCTCTTGTTTAGATAGCTGCTTTTAGACACTACACTTACGGTAGCTTAGTTAACAAATCATTTTAAGCTACGTTACCTTTCCATTTCCTATTCTGCCTATTAGCAGCCGGGCTTACACTGAGCTAAAGGTTCTCCAAACACAACATCTGGTTAGCGATTAACAGGGACCACACAGGAGACCAAACTACCACCACACCAAGCAAACGCCCTCCCTTGTAGTTTCAAGCGTTAAGGGACAACAGNTGTTTAAATTCTTATATCTACGGCATTCTCCTCAGAGAATATGATCCTGTCTACCCTCGCCGACACGTTACCTCGCCTCTCCCTCTGCATCCTCCCTCCGCCGCCGAAGAACATATCGAATATGTCCATGGGTGACCCGAAGCCGCCGCCAGAGCCGCCCTCCTTGATAGCCTGCTCGCCTCCTTTGTCATACAACTCCCTCTTTTTCGGGTCCGACAGCACTTCGTAAGCTTGGGAAATCTGTTTGAACTGCAGAAAGGACAGCCACTGGCACTCA
>VXBT01011294.1:17244-44233 GCA_013400235.1 Oriolus oriolus
CAGCTGGCGATGCTGTGCCTGATGCACCCCAGGACATGGGTGCTGGGGCACTGCTGGCTCATGTTCAACTTGCCACTGACCAGGACCCCCAGGTCCCTTTCCATGGAACTGCTCTCCAGCCTCTCGTTCCCCAGTCTGTATGTCCAGGGTTGCCCTGTCCCACGTGTAGAATCTGGCACTTTCCTTTTGTTAGACTTCTGCCCAGCCCTCTAATTTGTCCAGGTTTCTCTGCAGGGCCTCCCTGTCTTCAAGGGAGTTGACAGTTCCTCCCAGTTTCGTGTCAGTGGCAAACTGGTTTTCTACTCCTTCCAGTCCTGTGTCCAGGTCATTTATGAAGATGTTGAAGAGGGCTGAGGATGGAGCCCGGTGGAACCCCACCAGTGACAGGTCACCAGTCTGATGTCACCTGATTCACTGTAACCCTTCATGCCTAACCTGTGAGCCAGTTCCTCAGTTAGCTGATAACTAAACAGAAGGCTCCTATTTCTTGATTGATTTTTTTTTTTAAATTTAAGTGGGAAGTGTTGAACTGCATAGATTTATAGGGGAACTGAATGCGCATTGTCCTAGAATTGCCAGCACTTTCAAATGAGTCTATGTGCAGAGGATGGTAAAACCGTGGGAATTCTTGCTTACTTTTTGAAACGTGAAGCGTAATTTTTGCCCCTGAAGCAGAATTCCATGTAATATTTACCAAAACAGGGCTTTCTTGACCCAAAATATAAGCGGGTTTTAAAACTGTTCTTTTAATGTTAGACACACATAGCTGTTTATGACTGAAGGTCAGCTTTATTAGTTGTAGTTTCAGTCTGAATACACAAACAATAGAACTCCTATCTTTGCTTTTTAATCAAATATTAAATGGCAGTATTTCTTTCTTCTGAAAAGACTTGATCCTGTTTGTACTGGCTGCAGGAGCAGACACTAACGTGTATATAAAATATCTTGCTACTGAAAGAATCAGTCCTATGATTTGTGTACTGATAGAATTTTAATCTTCCTTCCTGTAAAGACTGATCCGTATAATAAACACACAAGAATAATTAGCAAAGGTGACAAAGACATCATCCATCTCTCATCAGCAGATGCACTGCTAAGGGACCAGAGACACAATATACAGTTTTTGCATCACAACCTGACAGCTTTTTATTGCTGGGTTCTCTCCACTATTGTCCACAAACTTCCCAACCAATTCTCTTCCTCAGCTGCATTGAATTGTTGCAGAAGGCAAGACAGAATGAAAACAGGAAGAAGGGCATGACAGACAGGGATCTGTTCTCCTTTTTGTGAGTGATCTTACAAAGCAGCACACTGGGGAGGATGAATTGAAATAGCTCAGACTTGAGTGGTTTTGTCTTTGTAATGCTGGTAGAGGTCTGCAGCACGCTGCTGGTAGCACGTCTGGGATTTGTGCTTCACTCCAGAAATCTGTGATGGATGTGGCAGCCCAGTGCATTCCTACGTGTTCTGTATTGAGCACAGTGTTTTTGTTTGTGACTGCAGAGCTTGAATATAGCCTGATGGAAGTAGAGTTCCCTGGGCCTCACTGGTGTTTCAGTCCAGGTGATTTTCAAGAGTTCATACCCACTGGTAGCTATAGTTAACTTACTGCAAAGTCAGATTAGAAAGCTTTTTCCTTTTATAATACAAAAGCATATGAAAAAGGATGCTTGAACACCTCTCCATAGCTACCTGGTATATGTTATGGAAGAAGGTACTTATCCTGGAGCAACTTAACTCCAGCAAAAGTTCTCCTTGGGTAGCATCTCTCCACTAAATGTAGTGCTTATCCGAAAGTAATCTAGTTATTTGGTTTTTTGCAAGGTTTACAAAGATGAAAAGACTGTAGTCATCAAGGATAAATATCCCAAAGCACGTTACCACTGGCTTATCTTACCATGGGACCCCATTTCAAGCCTGAAGTCAGTCACCAGGGACCACCTTGAACTCCTGGAACATATGCATGCAGTTGGGCAAAAAATGATTGAACAGTGCCCTGCCAGAGAGAGCCTGGAGTTCAGACTGGGTTACCACGCTATCCCCAGTATGAGGTAAGACCTAGAGCAGTCATCTGGTGGAGACAGATTTGGGGCTAAATCCGTGGAGAGATTTGGCATTGCTAAAGAACAGGCAATCCTCCTCAACAGTACAGACAGCTCGGTCGGTGTGCAGTCCTTTGCTGCACACTGCTGTATAGATCTCAGTGGACTACATGGGCCCGGTGGGAAATGCCTCTTGGGCTCCTATAGCAGAGGTTGGTGCCTGGGGCTGTGGGATGCCTATGGTCCAGCCCCAGTCCTAGGGCATCCCCCTCCCAGGGCACCAGTGTGGGATTAGAGACTGACTCCTAGACCTGTTGAGTCCTGCCTGATACTGAGCAAGGATTTGAGTCTTGTGTGTAAGTCCAGACCTTAGAGTGTCCAAGTGCCTGTAGATACTGCAGTCAGTTGTTCTCCAGTTCCAAATGAAGCTTGTAGGCACTGATCAAGTCCCATTCAATTACCCTACAAATAATAAAACTTTGGTTTATTATGAAACCTTTAATAAACTTCTGGTTTATTATGAAACCTTTAATAAACCTTTGGTTTGTTAATACTACTGCCTCCGCCTTTTTGGAAACTAGCAGGAATACAGACTGTAGTGAGGGGCCAATGGAATATGCAGAATAGTGACCCTGACTGTTTTTAAGTGAAATGCTTGGACAGAACAGACTGTTTCTTCTATCACAGGGTCAGGACTGACCCACAAGGCTGGCTCTCTGCTGAATCATGTTTGCAACTGATACATCTGCAAAACAACTTTGAGCATTAACCATCTTCTCTCATATCTATGTTACATTTTTTTTCCAGTCAGCTACATTTGCATGTAATCAGCCAGGATTTTGATTCTCCAGCCCTGAAAACGAAAAAGCACTGGAACTCTTTTACTACAGACTACTTCTTAGACTCTCAAGGTAATGACTTGAAAGAGTATTTCATAACCTGCTTGCAGGTTCTGGCTTTGGGCTTTTCTTCCAAAGAAATGTGCAAGTCATACATTTTATTGCGGTTAAGTGAAAGGTTTTATTTAATTTAAGGTACTGGGGAATAGCACCAAGTAATAAAAGTCAACAAATTTTTTGGCTGGTTTAAATTAGAAGGGAGCAATGACACTGTGCGTGTGAAACAGTGCACAGAGATTTGCAGTGTCATGTGCTTCATGACACTATGTGGTCTCAGTACCTATGGTCTCTTTCGTTTTTATCCCCAGGTGTGATAGAGATGGTAAGAAGCAAGGGAAAAGTGATGGTGAAAGACCATACCTCTGAACTTCTCAAACTTCCCCTCAGATGCCATCGTTGTAAACAACAGCTGTCCACAATCCCACAGTTAAAGGAACATCTTAGGAAACACTGGCCAAAATGATTTTGCAAAAAATCATCTTTCAGTCTGTCTTCAGATTTCAAGCCAACACAAAGACCACAAAATGTTAACGGAAATGTATGTTTGTTAACTGGAGTGACAAATGTAATGTGGGGAAAAGTAGCCTGGAAACAGCAGCATACTAATTTAGTAATAGCTTCAGAAAAAAAATAAGCACTCTTCTCTCTCCCTACTGAAAATACAAATAAAGTGACTTCTTACCTTGAAGCTTTTTCTTAGCAGCTTTGTTGTGGTACAGCCACACTAATCTGTAAGTGAACCGAAGTCTGGAAGAAGTGCTTTGTTTGGATGAAAGGATTTATTTTAATTCAGAAGCTGAACTGCAGCCAGATCTAGGTTTCTACTGAGAGAGGAAAGAAAAAATGATTTAGAGGTCTTTCTCTTGACGTTTTCTGCCTACCACTGAAGTTCCTCCTAAGTGCTAATGTTGCAGGCATTGGTGTGGCTGACAGAATATACTGTCAGTGTAGGGGACAGAGCAGCAGCTGCTCATGCCCACTTTGCTGTGTCACTGAAAGGCCTGACAGTTCAGTGCTGCTGAACTGCCCCTGACTTTGGAGTGGGCTTTGCCCCTCACCAGGGTGCCAGGACAGCCACTGCTCAGGCTCTAAGTGGGGCAGTCAATCTCTTTTGGGTACAAGGATGTATTTAAACATTTATATATAAAATACATGTGTAATACCCAATGACCAGCTTTACTGCTCCCTAGAATCATAAACTATCAAGGTTTGCAGTTCCTTGTCTGCATATGTTGAGGTTGGTACAGGAATTCCATGTTTTAATTCTGCCCTGTTTTCTCCACATCAGGATTTTAGTGAGCCTCTAATCATTTGATCGTTGTCAAGATGCAAACTTCCAGAAGCAGCAGAACAGTACTAATAAAAATGTCTGAGTCCAGAACTGGTTTGTACAGTTCAACTTAATCCTAAGCCCAGTTTTGACTTAGGTAAGATGCTCTCTGGGTGAAATAGCTTCAGTAAAAGAGTGCACAGAGCTTTTGCTATAGAAGCAAAATGCTGCTCCTAACACTAAATAACACATTCTGTGGGGAGAGGGTGTCCTCTTCTACTCCCCCTGTGCAGCAGCATGTTGCTGTACCTACTCAAATGGGGCAAATAGTAAGGTGATGCTGCTGGAAAAGAATGAAGATGTTTCTGTCATAAAATTGTCCCCAAAAATGTGTTCTTTCAACCTTGTGTGCAAGAAGCCAATCCACACAGAGGGTCATGTTTATTTCATGCCTGTGCAGAGATGGGTGCTGGGTGGTGAATCCACAGAGCCAGCACACCCAGTTAAAGCCAAGCAGTGTAGCTAAGACATTTTCAAAATACCTAAGTCTGCACTTACCTGGTATCTACATACCTGCCTACTCAATAGCTATTGGACAATCTTTTGCCTGCTTCAGTTTAAAGGCACAATGTGTTTCAAATTTATTGTGCACGTTCAGTGGGTAGGATTCTTCATTTGGAGGTGGGTAATCTTAAGCTTTAGAGATGTGGTTTTCACCTTAAAATGAGCTAAGTTCATCTAGAGGATGCTTTTTTGTCTGATTTAGTTAATTTCAGTAAAACATATGGAACATTGCCAAATGCAGTGTCCAGTATCTAATTCAAGATTTCTGTTCATGTTCTCTACTTGTTTCAAAACTATTCTGCCAGACCTTGCCATTTCCCACTTTTCTGGGTCTTTAAAGTATTTATTGTTCTCCTCTGCCTGACTGTGCAAAATCTTGTCTTAAACCATTCATCTTTCACCAGAATGGGGTACAGTAAGGTGAAGGGTTGGCCATGGCCTAATTTAAAACACCAGTCACACTTTAGCTTTTGCTGACATCAGTAATAGTATGCCTTAAATTACAAAACAAAGCTTAGAGAGTAAGGAACAATGACAAAAGCACAGACACTCTGTGAATTCATTCTTGACACAAACTAGGGCTTCACCTAGCTCCAGAGGTGAAGTGCTAATGCTTTGCAATGGGAACTAATTTGGACCAAGGCCAGTTGCGAATGCTGGAGAGCCACGGTCTTCCTCATGGCAGCCACAGGCCAGAACGGGAAGCCATGCTTCTTCACAGTGAAATGCACTGCTTATGGCCCATCCCATCTGGGAGGGAGTCGTGGTTTTAGTACCTCTCAGAGCAGGTCAGAGTGAAGCACAAACCCCTGCAATCCATCTGTGCGGGAACAGCGTGCAGCTATCTGGGTCACAATTGCCACACATTCAAATGCAGAGCACAATTCTGAGGGACAAGCCTATGTGTGATGTTGTTAAATCAGTGGCATCACCAGGAAAACCACTGCCACCAGGGCTGACCCCCGGGGGAGGGATGGCAGCATGTCCAGTGCTCGCTGTATGAGGTTGCCGCTGTATGGGAAAGGTCTGCAGGAATGGCAGCAGTGGGCACAAGCTCTCTGGAGCCAACAACGGACAGGCACCTATAGACAACCAAGGGTAGCCTCAGCGCCGTGAAGGAAACTAAGGAGATGTAGACATTGGCACAGGTTACTTCATGTGTGGCTTTGTAGGGGACCCACAGCCTTCCTGCATTCTTTCATCGACAGCTGCTAAGTCCACACAGGAGACTGGGAGCAGCCAGTACGACGTCTTTGTTGGAAGAGAGCTTCCGAACAGCAGCATAACCTTAACACTCATCAACCAGTGATGATAAAGCATCTCCCTTCCACCCCTGGCTCTAATTAGATCTCTGCTGGAGCTGTAAGATTTTTTGTGCTATTGTTACAGGAATGAGGCCAAGGAAGATAAGGTAAAGGACTTTCCATGAGATGTGCCATGAGATATGGTGAAAAGATTAACATGGGTTGATGGTAGGCTGATGAGGTGACAGGTTATCAAGTGGAGGGCCAGATGAGCCTTGCCACTGCACCCATCCAGGTGGAAAAGAGAGTGGCGCAAGAGTTCTGTTCCACCCTTATGAAAACTCCACTGCTTTTGTCCTCTCTTTGCAACTCTCAATACTGATTTACACATGAAGTGGTTGTCTCCTCCTCCTCCCTGTTTACAACTGCAGTAACAGAATATTTGACTACAGTCTTACCTCTGCTTCTCCCAAAACGAACAAATTTATCCCTTGAAAGCCTCGAAGGCAGAGGATGAGAACACAACCACCTTGCAGACAAGTCAAAGGGCTTGCTCCTCTTCCCCAGAGCAGGGATGCCTCTTTAGAAAGCTGTGTGCCTCCATCTCCATTGGAGTATACCCGGGAACACTTCTGCATAGCACCATACATTGGTATTTTGCAGGTGCGTTTGTCATTGGCAATCTTAACAAGAACCTATAATCTGTTGCTCCAGTGAACCACGCTATTTGTGGATCTGTTCATGAAAGTTCCTACTGAACTTGATGGATTTCTTTTCCTCTTGTGTTTAATGAAGCTAATCAGCAGACAGGTGAAAAATACCTAACAAGAGAAACAGGCTTCCATACAGCCACATTTGCTCAGAGGTTGAGACATTTTTAAAGTTGAATCCATATTTCTGCATTAATGTCTTACTTCCACTCCTAGTAACTCCATCTGTTTGTAGGAGCCTCCACAGAACTCCTAAGAGAAAATTCAACATGTCTGTAATGACGGTAACTAAAGCTGAGTGTATTTCAAGATTACATGCATCACCAAGAGAGCAAAAGAACATGCCAGCAGAAATCAAGCGAAAGCAGACTCCAAGCTGCTGCTGAGAAGAATGTAAGGTTTGGCAACTGCAGAAGTAGTAAGCAGGACATCCCCCCTTGAGGCTCATGGACACTAGGTGCTGCTCCCAGCTCTACTGCTCCTTACTCAAAGTTCAGTCAGGAGAGAAAGGTGTAGGGGAAGACGAGTTCAGTGATGAATGATTTAGAAGACTGGTCTTTCACATGGATGGCAGATTTAAAGGGGTTTTGCCTTGGTGGGAGAATGAGAAAGCATGCCTAAGACAAAAGGGTCATCATCACCACGATGGAAAAGCAAAAGCGGTCATACACATACTTAGGCATAAGCACGAATCCTCAGTAAGCCAGCAGCAGTTTTTCTTGTGTTCTCTTTCTAGACAATAGATTAGGTTGTGCAAGACCTCATTTCCTGGCATCAGATTTAGGAATGTCAGGAATTACTGGTGTCAGTGTCACATTTCAGTTGCAGGACCAGAGTGCTCTGAAGAGGAGCACAGACTCCCTCTTCAACCCTTTCTCCAGATCTGGTAGATGGCTTCTGTATTTCACCATGGACTATGCTCTGCTACCATTTTGAAGACCCAGATCCTGTGAAACACTCCTACCCTGTAAAGCCTTTCATGCGTTTTGCCATGTCAAAAGGCTTTATTGGAGAATCTCTTTCCAGTGTAGTCACAATACCTGACAACAGGCTTAAGCCATGCCCACACCACCCAGAACAGGTCATGTAACTCAGAACAGCTGGAAATGAGATCTGCTCCAATGCTTCACACTGACAGAGGACTTATACCACTCCACTCCAGCAAGCCCAAGCCAGCACAGCACATCTGGTGCAAGACTAAATGGCCACCCCAATCTGACTGAGTTCTCGCCACACAAAAACAGCGACCTGCAGCACTGGACATGCTCGTGCTGTGCAGTGAGAACACAGCTCACTGCTGTGCTATCAAACACCTCCAACAGACAGGAAGCACTTTGTTTACATGTTGTTTTTCTCCGGCACCCAATGGAAATGGTCTGCATTGAACACTACAGCTGCTGGGCCAAAATTAACCAAAAAGGGGATGCTACCATTGAAAGGGTTTCCAGCCTCATCTCCTTCCTCTGCTCCCACAACTGCTGCTGTTCTCACATCAGATTGCAGAAGTACTCTGGGGTAAAACCTAATTCTCAGTATGAGACCAGTTTCCAGATGACACAGTTCTGCAATAGTGCACAGCATTATCAGGATACAGCTGCTGATCTGTCAGTGACATAGAGCAACATTAGTTGATCTTCTTTGAACTCAGATAATTAGGGTAGTATTACCCAGCAGAGAGTGACACTGACACCTCCACCCTGCTTTTATTCATGTTTTCCTCTGTCCAAGACCTCCCTGGTGTGAATGGGCCCAGTTTCAGGACAGCAATGGCTGTTGGTGCTGCAGGATTCACTCTGATATAACAAGGCAATGGTGAAAATCTGGTATCAGCCACCTCCAGCTTCAGCAGAGAAAACACAAATTTGTTTAGCAACTACAGCAATTTGCTATTGGTACAGTCTTACAGGTGAGTTCTCTAAAGCAGGCTGAAGTGCTTAAAATCTGGCCTGTCATCATGGCAGGTACCAGCTCTGGGAGGGAGTGATGGCAGAGAAGACAACCCATCCAATACTGGTGGGATTGCTTCATCCAGAAGGGGGGAAGCAGTGGTAGGAGCTTTTAGAGCTGCACACCCTTTTGCTCCCCAGCCTCACAAGACACCTGTGCAGTGGGACGCGAGTGGCTGTGCTCATAAGTGTGACACCATATGGATCACAGTCACAGCTGCATGAGGTGGAGCGACCCCTTCACTTGCACAGCCCGAAGAACAGTGTATCAGAAACACCAAAACAACAACAGTTTCTGTAAAGATATAATGAAATGATATGAAAAGTTAGAGTTCAGAGTCCACAAGGATTCCTTGGCTTTTAGTTACTGTAGAAGATGCAGTTTCCACTGTAGATTTTTATTGAATTTTGGTGGAGTCAGTACTTCTGGATCTGAAAGGCAAATGGAACAAGTGTCAGAACAGGGGGTAACAGCAATATAGTTCCTTCAAGAGCTGTCAACTACTCTGTTCACTTTTCTTACATCAAAGGATGCTGAGAAAGCTCTTGACATCTATAATTTCCCAGTAGTGACTGGTCACCAGCTTGCACAAAAAAGTGTCCTCAGAAGACCTGCTTACACCAGGAAACCTCTGGGCACACCAAGTCCCCTCTTAATTGTTAAGTGTTACTGTTCAGAACACGGAGGCACAGGCACAAAGCCACAACCATTAGTGGCACAAAGCAGAACTTCATTCATTCACCTGTCACTGGCCCATCATGCACCACAGTGACCTGGCTCCGTTTGGTGTGAATAAGAGGCAGAAGGCTTTTTCTGAAGCCAGCCCTGGCAAGTGGCAATAGGCATGCTGCATCTATAGATTCAATTCCCCCAAGCAGTTCCAGGACTAGCAGGGAAAGAGAATGTAGGACTAGTGGGCAGAGGGAAGACCAGGGAGTTGGGACCACCCTTTGCTAGGTCTCTCAGCCCTAACTTTGTATTCACTGCAAGGACTTAAATATGGCAAAGCAACATGACGAAATTGTAGCCAAGAGCCTAGGCTCTTGATTGTGGTCAAGAGCCTAGCCTGACTGCCAAAGCCAGAGAGAAGAATTCAGCAGGTAAGTTACAAGAATTATATAATATATTGCTTAAGAAATTAGCTTTTCAATTCCCTCACAATAGATTGACATGACAGACACAGGAAGCCAGGAGCAGTTGAAACATTTTAGCACAGGAGACCGTTTTAAACTGAGACAGTTTTAGCACAGGAATTCAGAGCAAAATAAACTTTGTTGAGAAAGCTGCTCACTTGCCACAGGGCAGGATGGTACACCATAAAGAAAAGCAAGGAACCACCACAGCTGAGTAACTGGTACAACTGTTGACAGGTAGCAGTGCTTGGAGAGCCTCCAAGCCCACTCACCTCCCTGACACTTCACACCCAAACTCAGAGCCTCAACTAACCTTGTACAACAGGAGGCATCATCCTCTTCTGCTGATAGGCAGCCATAATGCTGTTTGCAGTTGAATTGGGTCCCAGGACCTGTAAGAAGCAATAGCCATGTTCCAACCTGAACAAAGCAAGGCACAAGCAGGGATACTATCAAAGGAAACTCCGCTATTATTGTCCAAAACCAGGAGACCTCACAGTACAAAGTGAACAGGAATGTGTGATCAAAGCCCAGTAATGTCTCAGAAAAGCTAACTCAGAGGCAGGAAGAGAGAACTTCTTTCACACTGCTTCTCAGGACACAGAACTCTTCTCCCAGCACCTACTTCTTCACAGCACCATAAATGTAATGATTCAGCAGGACTCATTTCATTACAGCACCATCAATATTTAAAGTTCATCTGAGAGTCTCTGTTCCCTGTCACATAGAACAATTTAAATCTGTCTTTAAGAGTCCTGCTATCATCAGTTAGGGACAAGATACTGGGGGACATCTTGTGTTCACCACAAATGCTCAGAAACCACTTATTTTTTAACTCTTGAAGGGAACTAACTAAAGTCCTTGGGATTTCCTTATTCTGCATTAAGCTGAAGCTTAGAAAGCTGACAGAACCCCTTTTTTTGTAACATACTCCTTATGATACACAGTTCAGACTAAAT
Source organism: Oriolus oriolus (assembly GCA_013400235.1). Taxonomy (NCBI): domain Eukaryota; kingdom Metazoa; phylum Chordata; class Aves; order Passeriformes; family Corvidae; genus Oriolus; species Oriolus oriolus. The sequence continues at coordinate 28,013 of VXBT01011294.1, forward strand.
TGACCAGTCCAGTAGCTTTTTACTTCACAAGACCAGGCTGGACAGCAACTACTCTAGTACACTTCTACCATTAGGCCTAGAAAAGAAGAGAGTGTTTCCATATTCTACAAGTTGCTTAAGATGGAGCTTACAAAAACAAGTCACCACTAGGACAAGGCAACACAAGCCTCAGGAGACCTCATCACATCCAGTGTGGCAATCAGTGCAAGGCTATACATGTTGTACACATCTGCAGTGTACTGACTTGGCAGGTCCTGCATGGAATGTCTACTGAACTTCTAACAGAAAAAAACCCCAGGTTCTGAAAGCCATGGAAGGATTCTGGGCTCACTGCTGGGAAGGCAAAATACTGCGAAACACTTGATACTGTCTAGTGAGTGTGACAGGTATTGTGGATGAGCACAGACCAGGTTGACAGAGCTCTGTTGCAGATCTGGAGTCCAGATTTCTGGGACTGAGGTCTCCATCAACTGCAAAACCTCTTCCAGGACTTGCTGCAGTGCCCCAGCTTGCTCATCATAACCAAAGAGCACAAGCTGCTTCAGAAGGCTGTGTATCTCTCCTGCAGGAGGGAACAGAAGCACAAGCAATAAATAGCAATTAACACAGGTACACTAAACAAACAGCTGCATTTCTTTGCTATCAGCACAGAGGAAGGAGAGCAGCAACTCAGAACTGGTTCTGTTCCTACTGAGCCCTTACAGTGTCTGAGAACAAGAATAAGACAAATCTGTAGTGGCACTGAGAAGGCCTCTTTTCTCTGCTCCCAAACTTCAAATGCAGAGAGCTCACACTCTGAGCACAGAGGCAGATGAGCTAAACCAAGGTCCAACACAGATGGCTGTACAGACCCGGCAGCTTTTCTCCCCAGCACACACAGTAAGAACAAGAAGGGGCACACTACCTTAGCTGTGTCCTCATCCTTACAAGCTGCAGCATGGATTAAGATCACCAACTGTCCTACCTTTCACAGTCTCAACAGCACGAACACTCTCTCCCAGGACTTCCAGAAGGGCAATATCCTCGAAAGGACTCCCCTCCTTCAGGCTGTATCTCTTACGCTCTGCCTTGCGTCGGTTCTTTGAGGATCGCCTGAAAAGAGCGTGTTCAATTACAGTGTGCACAACAAAATTAACAGTCTGAAGGAACATCAACAGTGTGCATGCAACTCGTCACTCAAGTCCTTTCTCTCTCCAGTGACAGAGGACTGCAGGTAACCTTAAGCACTGTGACAATGTTTTCAGTGCTACTCAACCATTATCCTTTGTGGTCTGAAACACAAGACAGGAGTCAGGCCGTTTCTCTGCTCCAAAAAAGGCGGCTCCATGTTCCATCAAGGTTAAAGCATGTCTACAACACAAAGCAGGAGCTGCTCCAAGCACAAAGCAGTAGTCACTATCAGGCAAAGCTGAGGTCAGCTTAAAACACTGGTGGCTAGGGTCTGTGCTTGGCTGTGAACACTTTAATTTCTGACATCCCCAAAGCCTGCTCAGCTCCTACCTATGATCACAGGAAAGCAACCTCATTCATGGGCCAGACCTACTTGCATGATGTTCCCAAGTGATCCACACACTCTGACGCTGAATACTAAGGCTGCATTTTCTTTCTGTTTACATCTGGTCCACAAAAAAAAAAAGTGTCTAAAAAGCCCACATTTTTCCTACAACTGTATTCTTCCCATAGTTCAGCCAGGGAATTCAGAAGTGGTCCCACAGACTACACCAGCCTGTTACACACCCCACCCCACACTGCAGCTCATGTTCTTGAGAGCACTCAAAAACAATGCAGACAACCACTGTGGGAAGACACTGATATGAGATTTAGTAGCAACCCCCACACACCAAGTGTGAAACCTGGGCCAAAGAACACAAGACATGCGCACAAGCTGTTAATATTTGAGAGGCCCTGCCTGTATTCTGTGTCTAGCCCTCTACAGCCAGCTATTCTGGCCACATGCCCAACACCCATGGAGCCAGAACCTGCCCAGAGTCTCTGTTTACAGCTCCTCTGCTGGGCACTCAGTTCCTGTTGGACTAGTAGCTTCTGGCATTTTCTGCTCTTTCTCTTCCAGTGAGAGTTAAAATAACCATGCGATGCCTGTAATTACAGCAGCTCCAAGGCACACACAGCTGCAAGGAGGAGCATGCCAAGCATGAGCAAGCTGACCTCCTGAATGCTGATGCCAGAACAGTCACTACCTGATTTGAAGGCTGATACCTACGCTGATATTCTTGAATTGCTGTGTGAGTATTTGCTGTTCATGTCACTGGCTGTCACAACACTGCTGGTTTCAGAGAAAAGCTCCAATTCTGGGCAATTTGGCACTTCATAATCTGCAAAACATGGTAACAACTGTCACAGTACGGAAAAAGGTCACAGTTATTTCAAGCTTTCTCTTGGGTTGATCTGTGTTGCTTGCTGGCAGGTTTATTCTACCTGCTGGTGTTCCAGAGCCTTGTGTCTCCCAACCCCACTGAGCCAGCACACAAGAAAAAACAGTAATTGTGAGACACTGTTCCTCTGCCCTGGTGGGGATGATGATATTGAACAGCACAATCAGAGGGATGACAATCTCAGTGCAGCAGATCTGGACTAGGACACAGCATTCCGCTTTTGGAAAAATTCCCCGAGCCTGTGTGAGCTGGCAGGTGGGTATGCCCATAGGTATTTGGCACAAAGGACATGCTGAGCACTGTCTCACCCAGCCAAGATGGTACTGTGGAGACAATGCTGTGTCACTTTGAAGAGCTTTCAGGTGCATTTTCATTCCATGAAAGCTGTGACCCAAGGTAGAGCTGAAAATACGGAATAACCACACTCCAAGTACAGAGTGAGGAGGGGTTGAGAAGGGTGCTGTTTCATTGCTGTAGATCCTGTTGGAGGTACAGGAGAGCACAGCTCCCTCCATCAGAGCAAACAGAAACCACAAACACAAATATGATCACAGCTACCTAGGCAGGAGAAAATCATATGCACTTCAATACCAACCCTGCAGGTTCTCACAGGCCTTCTCCTTCAGCTCTCGGACCACTTGCAGGCGACTCTTATGGCGAAGAAATGCTGTTTTCTGGGAATCTAGGAAGATCAGCTGGCTTTTCTGAGCTGCTCATTAAGAAAATCGAAACATTAACCTTTTTGCAAGAGAAACACTAAAGTATTTTTTACACAAGCACAGTCCTTCAACAAGCTCAGAAATTAGGTGCAAGGCACACAAAAGGACTCAAGTGGAAGGAGATTCAAAGCTTGTGATACAGGAGCCTACCAAGCAAGATACACCTGGATGTGGAGTGAATTAACTTGCCAGACAAATGTCCTCTAGAACAAGAGTCTTGTTTCTGATACAGGAAGAACAGAAAGTTCTATGGTTAAGTCTCTTTCCATTAATTAGGTTTAAATTAAAGAAAAAAAAAATCCCTCAACTCATCAAGCATGAAAAGGAAGAACAAGGAATAGTAACAAAACATCCTTCCCGTGCGGAAGAGAGAATAGAGCTATCAAATAATTTATTTCCAAAAACTACTCATCAAAGCTTACAGGACAGCTAGCCATTTTCCTCATCCATAGCTCTGCTGCCACATGTGCCCTGGAACAAAGACTAGCCTGCTTGTTCATGGATATGCAGACACAGACCCCTTTGCAGCTTTTGACTGTGAGGTCTGGAAAAGCTCCAAAGGAGCCTGACTAAGCTAAAAAGATCCCATGACACTGCAGATGCATTGAGGAGAGCCAAACACAAGTAACTGAGTAGCATCAATTAGGTGGAAGCAAAGTATCCTTCCATACACCTTCCAATACTGGAATGCTGTGACTTCCAACAGACCCAGAAAAGATCTTCTTTTGCCTCTACAGCACAGAGAAATCTTAGATTCTTGCACAGATTTACCTTCCAAAATACCAGGTTTCAAGTTGGTCTCCAAGATATCCAGTCTACCATACTTGTGAATCTGGATCAAGGAAAGAAAATAATGTATAATTTAAGGATCTAATCCAGATCACATCCCTCTGTTTTTGCACTCAAGATATATTTCCACTTCGGTTCTCATGATTTGAAATGTCTTACCAGTCTTAAAGCCTCTTCCCAAAGAGCCCCTTCTAAGAGCAGGATAACAGCCTCTTCATAGTCCTAGAAAGAAAAGAGCAACCATGGGCTTCTGCTACTGTTAGTAATACACATTCAGGTAGAAGCTATTCAGATGGGTATTTCTATGCAGCAGTATCACAGCCAAGAGAGGAAAACACTATTATGCCAGCTACTTTGATGTGTTGACATAAAAAACCAAACAAGCAAACAAAAACCACAAACCAACCCAGCAAAATGATGTTACTTCTCCCACACTAAGGGGAAATCCCTCTGGAGCTCTGTCTGCCTTATTCCAGCCCTCATGTTTCAGCTCTCTGAGACAAAAGCTTTTCAGACCGAAGCATGGGCAGCTTCATGAGTGAAAAACTCAGGGACACAGCATATATCCCCACCCCGCTCACTGCATCAGCCGGACCTGCTCTGCCCTCCCCAAGGGGGCCCATGGCACAGACTGTTTTGCTGTCAGCATGCATGGAGCCACACGTGGTGCAGGAGAAGAGAGAAGACACGGATGGTGCATTTGTCTGACTGAGGGCATTACTGGGACACGGGCAGGAGGATGATGACATTACCTGAGTGTACTGCTCCAGGAGTATGGCTGCCTCTGCATGCTTTCTCTGTTCAACCAGTTTTCCTATAGGAAAAGGTGGAGTTTCAACTTTTCAGGAACAGCTGGATTTTGTGCCACAAAACTACAAAGTAGAGGAAAATCCTACTCACTGAGACACTTTTTATCTGCTCACACATGTACACTTTTTATCTGCTCACACGTGTACTCAATCGCTAAATTACAGCTGTGATTTGAAAGGGACACCATAACAAGCATTAAAGGCATGAAGGATTTAAATCCCATTAAGTGACAGAAAAAGCAAACACTGGAGTCTCCAACTCTGGAAGACTAGACTCCCAGAAGCCATATTCCCTCTGTGTTAAGTGGCCCTTCATAAACTCCACCTCTGAGTAAGGCTGAATTCAGGATGATGCTCCACTTCTCTTGCTGAAATAGGTGACATTTCTTCTGCTGAAATATACACCAGGTCCACAACACATCTCAGGTCTGACATGTGCTAATGAGCACAAATTCTGTGACCAGCTACCTTTTTCTCCTTAGGACAGCACACAGCTTTACATGTACCAGCTGGTCCTAGCTGCTAGCTGGCTTCAAGGAGAAAACAAGATGCAGCTCCAAATTATCCAGCAGTCTTTAAGGCTGGTGAAGAGGCACAGTACTTGCACCAATTAATGTCTAGAGGCCTCAGTAATGTCAGACATGTCAGAGCATGTCCATTCCTTGAGGTTAACCAAGGAGGCAATTCGGAAGAGCAGTCAGGCAACCAGCTGCAAGGGGACAACACAAGAAGCAGTCAGCACTGGGCAGCCAAGGCCACAGCTTGTTTGGCAGCTCCTGTGTAGCCTACTAATTCAGCTTCAACATCTTTTGGTTCCTTTGGGAAACAAAGGTCATGTGCAAATGCACAAACCCTTGGGGAACATGGGATCTTTGTTCTCATTTAAGAAAAACGCTGCTGAATACTGAGGTTTTCACTGAATCCTAAGAAAAACCAAAGTGAACCATAAATAACAGCAGCCACTTCTGCTCTGCACATTTCCATCTCTTCAAGGCCTACCTGCCATGCTCCGTGCCAGGCTGGACAGCTTATCCTTTGTGTACCCAAGCCGTGATGCCATGCACAGGGCTTGCTGCCAGCTGCCACTGCTCTGAAAAGCATCAAGTGCTTTTGCAAAGATGCCAGCACGAGCAAATATCAATGCAGCCTGTTCATACAGCTGTTTCTGAATCAAGTACTCCCCATATGCATCACTGATATCCTGAAAGAAAGGGACAAAAAAAATTTAAAATTTTAAAAAATTAGTAAAATCAGTAGTATTCCTCCATTAGTAAAAATTAAGGGCCCATCAACAAAAGCCTGTTACCCAGCTTCTCCAAGGAGTTTCTAGGCATGAAGTTTCTACCTCATTTCAAACTATATCAAGCCAAGGGCTGATGATCAGCACATGGAGACACTTCAGAGCTACAGCAAGTGACATGGGGAGGTACCTAGCTCTCTAAACCAAATGCTGGGCAAACTAGCCACTGCAGGAAACCAGACCCTTCCTCCCCACCCACATGAACAGTTTTTGTTAGAATGTCTCTCTGAACCAACCTACTTTAGGAAACAAACACTGGCATAAGGGAACAAGCAAGCCCTCTATAGGGCACTCTATAGGCACAGGCTACCCAAAGCTCACTATCTCCCTGAAGAAGGGGCAAGTGGATTTGACAGGAAGGATACAGGGGGAATAATAAAACACTCCCAATGAGTCATTCAGAAACAGACCTCCCTCACGAGTAAAGACTTCTTTCTGCTTTCACTGTGTTGCAAACAGACTGATTTTCTCTATTTCCCCTCTCCCTCAACTCATCCTTGTACAAAGGCTTGTGTGTTGCGTATTTACAAGACCTACATTAGATTATATTAAATGCATTTACATTTTATCTCAACCTTGGACAAGCTAAAGTTGTTCAGTAATACTGAAACCAATAAGGGACACTATGTACTAGGACACAGCACATCTAAAAGGGTCCAAGACCTCCAGCACTTTTCAGAACAGTTTAAGGATAACAAATCGTTCCCACACAATCTGCGAGCCACACAGAGGTCAAGAAAGGAAGAAGTCTTTCTGAAGTTATGGGAGTTAGTTAGCACACTACAAGGCAGTGCATCAGAAGAAACAGGACTTTCAGGTGCTCTCTGAGTCACAGGACTGAAGGAATAACAACCACTGATGACCGGGCCCTGCAGGGTTAGTGCTGAGAGTCATTCCAGCTCTTATCTCAGAGGAGGGTCTCAGACAACACTGGAATAGCAATGACCTACAAATTTGAAAACCAGCAGCTGCAGTTTCATTCCTGCTGTCATGCAAGGTGCTGAGGATATCCAAACACATGCATAAGGGAACAAAAAGCTTTGACACTGCACCGTCATGAGCTTACACACCTTGTACTCCTGAGTGCTAGAGGAGTATAGCTTCAAGGCCTCAGAATACATATTCTGATCCTTCACCAAGTTCAGAAATTCAGAGAAGTGTTCAGGACCTGCAGAAATAATTTACTTTTTGTAAAAATAAGAGAAAGTACATGGCCCTCCTGGCTCCCAGACAGTCTGGGTTCACAGCATCAAGAAGCAACTAGAGGTGCGTGGCTGGAAGAGCACTCGTTCTACTGCTGTAAAATCACAGCGTTCACTTCCTTGAGGTTTGCTCCACTCTTGCCAGAGACAATAACCAAGCACAATTCACTTAAACAGGAACAACACAAGACTTCATGTGCTTCATGGCCACAGAGCAGTAAACATTTCTTTCTCCCCGCACCAAGTTACAGTACAGAAAGCATGTAGCAGAAGATCACCACACATTACCAGATGGGAAGATAATCTTGTGCAATCCTCTTTCTTCAGCTACTTCCCCACCAAGGATCTCCAAAATGGAAATGTTACATTGCAGAAATCCTCCTTAGGACACCTACCACATTTGCTGAGGTGGCCAAGAGCTTTTGTGTATCTCTTCAAGTGTCTATCTATTGTATATCGCTGATAATTTGTTTCCATTTTCCGGAGGGCATTTAAGAAGGGCAAGTATTCCTTTGGGTCCTGCAAAGAACAATAAAAACTAATCTGAGCTAATCTGCTAAAATCCTTATTTGCCCCCATCCTCACCAACAGGCAGTCCCATATTTGAAAATATATGATAATACACTAGAAAAGGCTGGGTTTTTTTCCAAATGTAAGCCATCTTACAGAATCAATCTGTGCATATACTCTTGCCAGAAATTACTAACTTAAATTACCAGGTTCCCACATGGACTTCAGCAGTATCTAAAGGCTGGTAACATTTAAAATTCAAGCCTGTGTGTCATATCAAATGTTGTTTTCTATTATCTATGATTATGTATAAATTTGCAGCCATAAAGCCATCAACTTCCCCACACCAAAGGTCATAAAACCCATTAACGTGAACAGGGTGTTCTAACTGATAGGCAGCAGGATTTGCTGTAACATTAGTAAACTCCGAAGATGCAGGTGGGAATTTCAGTTCAGAGATTTCACATTAAACCCATGTGAAGACAGACGCTATTTTCATGGGCACTACGCAAGCAAGCATTAGGAGTACAGAACTGAGAATGGAAGGCATGCACTCACAACACTTCAGATACTAGTCCCTCCCTTCCCCAGAGCTACTTTGCCTTGCTGTTCTAGAAGAGCACTGCTTCACTTTGAACACAAATAAATTTCCCAAGCTGTGCTCAAGAAGTACCAAAGCATGCAGAGACACGACACCTTCCCAGCGTCATCCCAAGTACACATAGGGCTTCTGAGCAATTGGAATCCTGCCTGGGTAGAGAGCCATTACTAAGAAAACATGCGCACTGATCTGCAGACTCCAAAAAACCTTTCAGAAAGTAAAAAAATAAGTTCCTTAGCTGGAACTATAAGCCAAAACCTTTTGAGACTTTTCCGCCACCATGACGACTAAATCAAAGTCATACGTCCCCAAGGAATAATCATACAGTTCATTGACATCCACAAGGAAAAGCAGGTACTTCAATGCTTCTTCTGCACTCACAGCTTGGACATCTGGAGTAATGCTTTCTGCAACAAGATAAAGCAGCATATGGTCTGTTACACCACCAGCAGTGGAACCTGCTGTGAGGAAAGGATGCATCATCAAGCACAACCCTGACATCAGAGAGGGACCATCAGACTAACAGCTTGTTCTATCTTGCAGAAGGATTACTTTGCCTTTACTGGGCAACTCCCAAGGACCACCCCAAGCACAGCACTGAGTGTGCAACTGTGACAAGCTAGAAGCATCAGCACAGAGTAAAGGCAAAGTTTGCTAGTGAGATACCAGGATCCAGAATAGGAACTTCCTATTCCATGTTGGGAGAAATAGGGCTCCAGCTGGAAAGTGAAAACAGGTCCAAGTCTGGGGTATCTGCCAGCAAACCTAGGTAAAAGGGTGAGCTGAGGGCGTCTACAGCAGCCTATCTTAACTGGAACACTGCTGTACCTAAACACACAGCTAGTTTCAAGTACATTTCTGTTTTCTGGCTTGCTCCATTAACAGTCACACCTTAAAATAATTTTCTTGGTGAACCACGGTAACAATCAAAGTGTTGAGGAACACATTCAGTGCAGTAGCATAGAGTGCAGCTGCAGTGGGAGCTACAGATTGAGCTCTGGGTGGTGAGAGCTCCAGTGCGAACTGCCAACCCCTTGCATAACAGGGGACAGAGACCTGTGGGACACTGAGACACAGCAGGAGCTGATGACCTCCACATTTTGGCAGGGATAGGCTGTGAAGGTGTAAAAGTTCTCAGAGGCCCAGGGGTTCCTTTGTTCAGGGTCCCTCCTCAGAGGCACCAGCTGGACCTGCTATTTTGTTACTTAGTTATTGCACCAAGACGAAATTATATTAAGGATGGGGATGTCTGAGACTCTGCTATGAGAAAGAAACCTGGGGTTGAGCTGGTAAGGAATCCTGGTGTGAGTGTGGGGGGTGGTCCCAGCTCAGGTGATGCAAACGTGACTGCCAGTGTGGCTCCTGGATGGTCAGACAGGGAAGTTTCTTCCGTAACAGTTTCGGTTGGACAGCAAAGTTTCCTTAACACAAAGCTCCTGCAAACCACCCATTTTCAAAACTTTTGAGTTCCTGATACAGAACCTCGAAGATCATGAACCTTCTGGAGAGCAATTTCCAGTTCTGGAGGACTCTTCTTTACATGTGCTGTCAGTATCGATAGGCAGTATCTGAAGAAAAGAGAAGCAGTGAATGAAAAAGTGAGAAGGCAGAAACACAGCTTATTCCTTTTCTTAGCAGTTTCTGCAAGTTCTAGTGTACATCTTAGAAAAACAAAACAAAACAAAAAAAAATCTGCTCAGGCACTTTGATCCACCTCAAGGAAGGCAGCAAATATGGGAAAAGAACAGAATACACCAGAAAGGTTTTTCTACTCAGCATGTCTTCTCAAACATGTCACAAAGCTGGAGGTGTGTTTTGAGCAGAACGAGCTTCCTCACTGTGCCAGCCAGCATGAAGAGGATATATCTCTCTCTGAAATTTCAGATAGCTGGACACAGTTTTCCAAATGAAATCTGGCATAAAAATAGCCTTTTTTATAACAGGAAAGCTTTCTAGGGTGTTATTTATACTTTCATACATTTCACATTTACTATTTCAAACTAGGTTTCCCAGCTAAGCAGACGCTTTATTTTCTGAAACAGTTTGCTGGAAAGTGTCTAAATTCTCAGGGCTCAGCAGCTACCCACCACCTATCGCTCCTCTCTCCACTGTTTAACATTAAGCTGCCAATAGTTTAGCACCATTTCACTAGGCACTGTTATTATCCTATTTTCCCAGCTTTTATCCTTGTCTGGTGTTGATTCATCCAAGGAGGATGATTACCAAAAAGGTAATCACTCAGAAACATGGAGCTGATCATTTACACAGTAATTCAGTGTCAAATGGAACAGCTGATACCTTTCCAAATGGCCAGGTGTTTCAAACAGTCAGCAACTCACCAAGATGAAAATCTTGCTCATGTCTCCATTCCCACACAGACTGATCCTAAATGGAGTGTATATCCTAAATCTTTATAAGCATCCTGCATCTATTATTTTAATTCTGGTATTAAAATGTTAGTATGCTATCTGTGGAATTATTAGGTGTTTCCAGGACAGCATCCTCAGTAGAAGTAAAGCATGGTACAGTTAGTTTTGTGGAGCACAAGCGCACCTCAGAGAGCCTAGAGCAAATTAACTGATGTCAAGGACAGCTTTGCTTCCTGACAATGACTTACTACAAACCTCTCTAATGGTTCCTTCACCTACAGTAACAAAGTGCTCACTTTTGAGGGTCAATGTGTTCCATGGCAACTCTCATCACGTCACATATGAGGTTTACTTTTTTCTGATCAGGATGCTGGTGAGGCTGGGAATTGCTGCTGCCATTCAGAGATGGGTACATACTCTTCGTGAAATCTTCTTCTCTAGATAAAAACAGGTAATGTGAATAAGAGCACTGTCCATCACATAGCCCAGAACAAAGACAATAAGGTTAAGGAACTCAAATGCATGCAGAAAATAACTACTCATCAGCTGTCATACTAACAGAAAGCTCTCCAAAATCTGTCGGTCCCAACGGATTGTCAGCCAAGAGAGGCATTAAAAAAAACTCCTACAACTGGTCAAACAACTACTCCAGTAGCACAAAAAACCAAGAAGGCAAGATTTACAAGATACAGCTGTCTTCCACTCAGTCCACTATGGATTTATTCACTGAACAATTCAGAAGAATAAGCCATTTGCTGTTATTTCTGGTCAGGTCAAAACTGAAAATCAAACCAAACACCTAAGTGATAGCACCAGTTCCTACACAATTATTGACTTCAGCAAGCTTGAGAAGTCCTGAAACTACCATCATCATAAAGCCTCATCACGAGCCTTTACGAAAGAAGTCAGGGGACTTGATTTGAGGATCCAAGCAAGTATCTCGGCCTCAGACTCTAGATATGCAGTGCCACCTTGCTCCTGTTCATGAGGGAATAAAATTTTCTCTGTTCTTGTTTACTGCTCTACAGCAAACCAGCAGAGAAGTCAAATCACTCAGATAATGTACTAATTACTTGCTGCAAAAATCTAATGGCTGCCTGTAAGCTGGAATTCCCAACAAGACATACCATCCCTGAAACTGCTGAGCTTACTCAAGCCTTTATGACTCAACATGCCAGATTTCTGATTCACTGCATCCCCATTGCAGAGTTGCTAATATTTTGACAAAATAATGTACCACCACTGATTACATGTATGCTTCCATTTGCAGACTTATACTCACTTCAGTTCTGTGAAAAACAAGTTGATATAATTCACAGAATCTATTTGCCTGATAAAGGTTTCTGTGTTTTCCAGAAATACCTGAAATGAACAAGAACATTACCACTGTTATTCTGAACACTAACAATATGTACATCAAGTACAAGAATAAATTCAGAGACCTTGTCTGAAAGTACAGGACGAAGGAAATGCTAAATCTGATCTGCCTGCATGATGATGTTGCAGTGCAGAACAGCCATCACTGCTGAAAGCAGAATCACAGCACTACCCACACTTTTGAACCCACCATTCAGTGGTGATGGATTCCAGGGTAGATTAGTATGGCAACAAGAGAACTGGGCAGACTTGCCTTGGGATTGTGGTCATAGAGAAGATTGAGGTTGATTCGCAGCTTCCTCATACACTGAAAAGCTTCCCTGAACATAAGCCTGGAGGAATGAGTCAAATGGGACAGTTTACATAGTGGATAAGATGCAATACCTGCAAATAAAGGCAACTGACTAGAGCTAAGCACAGAACCAGCAGGAGGACAACAGCCTACACAATAAGCTGTGTAGACTGCCTTCCAGAAAAATGTGCAAGGTCAATACTGTTCATTGCTGCCCCCTGCAGTGGGACACACCAGCATGCAAGGATCATGAAGCAATACAGAACTTCGATTATTTTTACCTCCATTAGAAGAGAGTCTTACATTTTGGATCAATTTCCCTTTCAGAAAATTTAACTGTAAATGAATTCAGTAAAAAATGGAAAACATCCAACTTAATCCTGAAGTGACTGAGATGTCTGGAGAATGGAGCAGATGAAGATTTCTCCCACCCACAGAATCTCAGCACACATAATAAGCCCTTCAGTGGTGAAGTGAGAAGCACCTGGCACCGCTGAAAGCTAGACTTCTAGGTGGTCACCCCAGAAACAGTTTTGCTCCCTCTAACAAGGTTAATTCCTGTTAGTTTAGCCTCCCTCTCTTTTCCAGGTCAGTCAGCCTCTAACAACTCTGACCAGGGGAGGGAAGACAAGAATACACCAGTGCCATCTACCTGTCTAGCCACTTCCGAATCTGGGCAAGAACCAGAGCACGGTGATGAACAGTCTCCAGATTTCCTCTTGGCATCTATAACACAAGATCCACACAATTACTTACTTGTAGTTACTCTGCCTACATTGTAGGCAAAGTGGCCAATTTCTTAGGTGTCTGCTACTTGCAAGTGCATGGACCTATCTCCTCACTTCAGAGGATACGCGATTTCAACAACTGTGGAGAAATATCTGAACATTCTCTCAGTTCAGAAACACTACTTCCTCAGAAGGCTGGGCTCTACCCAACCAGGCATGACCCAGAGCAATCCAATCAAGTTTTCATGTTACCCCTGCTCTGAGGAGGATGTTGGGCTCCACACTTCCAAAAGTGCCTCTCAAATTACATCCATCTCCATTTTGTAAATCTCTGCTGGTTCTGAAGAGTGAGCCCAGCAAAAAACTCTTAAGTGCCAAGGCTAATGGACAGCTGCTAGTAAGTAGTAGGAAGTGAGTCTTGAGATTCATGGTGAGAGGCCACAACATGTAGCACGACACTACTTCAGCCCTTAGGAACTCGAATAGTCCTTCCCAGCTCTGCACATACCTATCTGCCTGTACTGAACTGAACTCCCACAGGCATGCTCAAAATCCCTCTGCATCCAGCCGGGCAGCTGGAGATTTGAGAGGTGGTGTGCTGCAGCACTACAGGGCACCAGCTTTGTAGCACTACAAGCACTGTTTGCAGGCTGGCCAGCTGCCCACTGTGACAGGCCCCTGCACACCCTGAAAGTAGATGTCAGCAGACACGGGCAGAGCACTGACCTGCAGCACCACCTTTGTGTCCTGGGGAACGACGGTGACGATACGTGAGCCTCGCTCCACCTTGCGCAGGGTCTCACTGTTGGGTGCAGCAGCGCTGCTCAGGCCAGCCTGCAGGGCTGAAGACAACGTTTATCAGCACACATGGCACATGCAGCACAGTGCCTCAGTAAGGACCTCCTATGTTGCAGGAGTCCGGCAAGGTTGTACTGGACCAACCAAGCCATCAACACAGCAGCGATCTTCAGCAATTCCTGACAGGATGAGAACTTGCTCAGTGCTAATCACTGCTGTACCTGTACAGAAAGGAGAGGTGTGTGATCTGTACAACAGGATGACAGAGCTCAATAGACCAGATAAGAGTAGCAATGAAAGGCGTAAAGGACCAGTAAGCTGTCATCCTGCCTTTACCATGGTCATCACACTTCTCACAGCCAGACAACACCAGAAACTCTACAGTGATCCCCTCTCTACCACATACCCTCAAATAGCACAGACTTCTTCTTTTGGACATGGAGGGAAAGGAGGGAATGCAGTGCTAGGCTGCTGAAAACAGTCTAAGGGTCAACTACAGCACAAACTCTCTTCCCTGTGAAAAGCATGTGAGATATAGTCAGTTCCCTGAGCTCCTTGCTTTTTGGGAGATTTCTGACAGCAGCTCTCTTACTCTCGTCTCTTAAACAGTTCCTTTTAGGAACCCACACACAGCAGGTTTGGATGTGAAAAATGCGGATATCTTGTGCTTCCAAGACAAATGCTATGATTTACCAGCAGCAGCCATTTACCTTTCACTGATAAGTTCTTCAAGCAGAAGCACTGACAGGTGTGGGAGCTGGTTGTCACCAACAAAAACTCATTGTATGTTGCAAATGATGTGATGTTAGAAGCAACCTGTAAAAAAATTAAGTTTATCACAGTTTAGACCAGAATAGGAAAGCTGCCTTTGGCAGAGGGAAAAGGGATGGAGCAAGGGGCAAAAGCTTTGTACCTCAGTATCATTAATGAACAACCGGCATCGATCTGTGAGGCCCAAGATCACCTCCTGTAATTAAAATGATGACAACTATGAGCTATCAGCAAAACCTCCAGTATTTCACAACACTGACAAGCACTGGATTGAAGTGCCTTACAATTAGGTACCAAGTACCTCATGTGAATTACTTAGAGAAGCCGGACAGCAAGTCATCCAACCTGTCTTCCAGGGGGGCTTAAACTTAAGCATCTTTAAACACTGCTGGCTGAAAATGCAGCTTGGCCTACCCTGTAATTGCACAGCCACAAAATGGAAGCAGAAGCCATACTAGAAATCTAGGTTTTTCTATTCAGCAGCACTTGGTCTAGGATACCAGAGGAAAAGGACCACTGTAGAGCAGAGCAAAGCAGCTTCCTATAGCTGGATGCACACTGAAGGAAGGAAACCCCTGAAATATCAGCTAAACACCTAGTCATTCTTTAAGCTGTTTTAAGAAACCATGCTGTATCAAGAAACCATCTCCAATAGGAAAAACCAGTAGCAGGAAATCTGCAGTAACTCAGTGCAGCCATACTGGCTAATAGGTTAAGTTCATATAAAACAAAACAAAATGATCCTTTCAAAAAGAGCATGGCAGTAACTGCTAGAAATTTCCAATCTGAAATTTCTCACTCTTCAATGAAATTATTCGTTGTATTCATAGAATGGGGTGACTGGGTGTTAACTGCAATGCACCAGCAATGCTCAGGAAGGCAAGGGATGGTAAGATCTCAGCTCTGCATAGGGCCTTATGAAGAACATCATGAACAAGTATCACTGGGCCCTGGGCAGAGAACCACGGTGTACTTTTGACACAAAGAACAACTGAGTAGGGAATTTAATCTGCTCACAGTCTCACTTACTTCACCACTGATCCTCGTGATGGAAGTCTGCACACAACGGTAGGGGAACTGAACAGCAGAGCCAGTGCTGCTCCGCCAGGGCTCAAGGACTGGAGTAGAAGCCTCTAAGGAGCAAAGAAGATCTAATTGTTTTCCAAACAACCAAAAACTCAAAGACATTAAAATGTATCTGAAGAAAACCAGAACTGGGAGTAAGCTACACTATCTGACAGAGGGGAGGAATGCTGGCACAGAAGTCCAAAACACAGTGAACAAGAAGGTGGGGGCTCAGTAGTGCCTTTATTCCACCATGGAATGAGAGAGAAGTACTATGGATGTGGCAGTCAGTCAGCACTGAACTTTGTGTGTGTGCATATGCGTGTTAACATACGTACATGTATACATAAAAGTTACTGTTAATTGAATTCTGACATAAATCACTAATTCAGTAAGTCCAAGTGCCGAGTCCTGCTTTTTGGCCACAATAACCCCCTGCAATGCTACAGGCTGGGGACAGAGTGGCTGGCCAGGGCCCAGGCCAAAAGGGCACTGGGG
>VXBT01011295.1:0-14048 GCA_013400235.1 Oriolus oriolus
TAGTGTTGCATGGGGTTGTTGTGGCAAAAGTACAGGACCTGTCACTTGGTCTTGTTGAACCTCATATCTTTTGATTTGGCCCATCTATCCAGCCTGTCCACATCCCTCTGCAGAGCCCTCCTACCCTCCAGCAGATCAGTGCTCTCACCCAGCTTGGTGTCATCTGCAAATATGCTAATGGTAGACTTGATCCCCTCATCCAGATCATCAATGAAGATATTAAACAGGAGTGGCCCCAGCACTGATCGCTGGGGGACACCACAGTGACTGGCCACCAACTGGATGCAGCACCATTCACCACCACTCTCTGGGCCCGGCCACGAGTCAGTTCTTAACCCAGCAAAGATGCACCTGTCCAAGCCACGGGCTGCAGCTTTTCCAGGAGGATGCTGTGGGAGACGGTGTCAAAGGCTTTGCTGAAGTCCAAGTAGACACATCCACAACCTTCTTCACACCCACCAGGCAGGCCACCTCTTAAAAAAAGGAGATTAGGTTGATCAGGCAGGATCTGCCCCTCCTAAACCCCTGCTGGCTGGGTCTGATCCCCCAGTCACCCTATAGGTGCCATGTGATGGCACTCAGGGTGATCTGTTCTATAACCTTCCTGCCACTGAGGTCAGGCTGACAGGCCTGGAGTTTCCCAGATCCTCCTTCCAGCCCTTCTTGTGGATGGGCACCACATTGCCACCTCCAGTCCTCTGGAACCTCACCAGTGAGACAGGACTGTTGGTAAATGATGGAGAGAGGCTTCACGAACTCTTCTGCCAGGTCCCTCGTCACCCTAGGATGGATCCCATCCAGTCCCATAGACTTGTGAGCATCTAAGTGGCTCAGGAGGTCTCTGACTGCTTCCTCCTAGATTACAGAGGGGCTATTCTGCTCCCCATCCCCATCTACTAGCTCAGGGGGCCAGTTGTCCTGAGGACAATCTGTCTTACTGTTGAAAATTGAGGCAAAGAAGCTGTTAAGTACCTCAGCCTTTTCCTCCTCTCTGGTAACTATATTCCCCCCCAAGTCCAATAAAGAATGGAGGTTTTCCTTGCTCCTCCTTTTGCTAGTAAAGTATTTATAGAAATGCTTTTTATTGTCCTTTACAGAAGTGGCCAGATTAAATTCTAAGTGAGCTTTAGCCTCTCTAATTTTCTTTCTGCATGACCTAACAACATCCTTAAACACTTCCTGAGTTACCTGCCCCTCTTTTCAAAGATGATACACCTTTCTTTCCCCCTTCAGAATCCCCCTGCCCATCCAGGTTGATCGTCTTCCACACCGGCACATAGGGACAGGCTGCTCCTGTGCCTTCAAGATTTCTTACTTGTAGTATGTTCATCTTTCCTGGATGCCCTTTTTAAGGGCTGTTTCCCAAGGTGCTCTACAAATCAGTCTCTTGAATAGGCTGAAGTCCACTCTCTGGAAGTCCAGAGTGGAAGTTTTGTTGATGCCCCTCCTTGTTTCACTGAATATTGAGAATTCTGTTATTTCATGGTCACTGTACCCCAGACAGCCTCTGACCACCACATCTCCCACCAGCCCTTCTCTGTTTGTAAGCAGCAGATCTGGGAGGGCCCCATCCCTGGTGGGCTCGCTCACCAGCCTATGACAAGAAGTTGTCCTCCATACACTCTAAGAACCTCCTGGACTGCCTTTTGTCTGCTGTGTTGAGTTCCCAGCAGGCATCTGTCAGGTTAAAGTCTCCCACAAGAACAAGGGCTGGAGATTCTGAAACATCCTCCAGGTGCTTATGGAATAATACATCCACCTCTTCATCCTGGTTGGGTGGCCTATAACAGACTCCCACCAGGATGTTGGCCTTGTTGGCCTTTCCCCTGATTCTTACCCATAGGCACTTAACCTTAACATTATTGACCACAAGTTCTGTAATGTCAAGAGTCTCTCTACTATACAGAGCCACTCCTCCACCTCTTCTCCCTCTCCTGTCTTTTCTGAAGAGCTTGTAGCCATCCACTGCAGCGCTCCAGTCACACGAGCCATCCCACCACGTTTCCATGATGGCAACAACGGCACAGTTTTGCTGCCGTCCCAGGAGCTTCCAGCTCCTCTTGTTTGTTACCCGTGCTGCGTGCATTAGTGTACATACGCTTCAGCTGGGCTGCTGACTTCACCCGACTCTGGCTTACCACACTTAGGCTCATCTCTGGACAGCCTGGTTTCATCCCCTTACCCCTTTAAACCTAGTTTAAAGCCCTCTCAATGAGGTCTGCCATGAACATAGCCCTGACATGGGAACATAGGTCTAAAAACCTCAACACAACAAAAAACAAACACACAAAGGCAGAGTTTCTCCATCCCTCAAAGCTTCATGTTCAGCACTGTTAAAACAGACACACAGGGACACAGTGCAACTAAGGGCAAGAATCAATGTTACACCAGAAGGGGAGAAAATGGATAACACTGACTCTGCAACACCTGTGAGATCTGCAAAGATCCCTGAACACTCTGGAATTACAAGATGAATTATTTAATGGGTAAACAAAGACAATGTCATGATGACCTGAGGTTTGCTGCTTATGAATTGGCAACCTCAGTCACTCAAGGTACTAACTGGGAAATTTTAAGCTTATTAACATTTCTGTATGAGCAACTGACCCCCTGAGTGCTCTGGGAGTTATCTTCACCCTGAGTTACCATAAAATCAAGGCAGTGTCACACAGTTTAAGCTTCCACAATGAAAAGAGTTCCAAGTGGTCATACTTGGAACCAGCCTTGCTTCTGGAGAACAAAGTTCCAGCCTTATCATCAGCCCTACTTTGCCTCAAGGCCCTGCCCCAAGGGTGTACCCTGGGCCAAACAGCCCTTTCCAGAGGGGGAATTCCATCCTTCTCTCCTGCTCTGCCACCTCCCCCTGGACAGCAGCAGAACGATCCTTGGGAAACAAACACCAGACCCAGAGGGCCAGTCCATATCTCAGCTTTTCCCCCAAATGACCATTCCCTGTCACTTTTTGTTCCTCCCTGAGCCCTCCTGGGAACAGCTGTGCTGCTGATGGCCCCAGTTCTTGCCACCTTTGCCTGAGGAGACCTGGGGGATGGGAAGAGCTTGCTGGGCCCTGTGTGCACAGCTGGGATGGAGGGAAGAGAGTGGTTCTTCTCCCCCCTCCCAACAGCAGCACCACATTCACCACTTGTTCAGGAGAGAAAAAAATAAAAGAGACCCGCTTACCTGCCTTAGTCAGCAAAGGTGAGCACTGGGACAGGTATTTTTCCTCTTGCCAGAGAAATTTCCAGCTGCCGAAGGGAAGGAAAATGAACAGAAGAATCAGATCCTGAAGTACAAATGTGGTGTTTCTTTGCCTAAAAGTCACTTTGCTTCCTGAAGGTCACATCTCATCTGCTATATGAGGGCTCTGTGTTGGTGATGTAGGCAATTAGGTGCAAATGGAGCTTCAATGTCAATGAGAGGTTTAAGAAAAGCAGAGATCCTCAACGCCCACAAAATGTGCCCTGTTTAAGAACTAGAGCTAGATTTTACCTGTTGTCAGGTAAGAATGATTTCCACGTCTTCAATCTACAGATGAAATGTGAACTTTGATCGGCTCTTTAAGGAAATGACTTTGAAGAATGAAACCGAAATGAAGAATTAAACATCAGAGGATTAACTTGGGGTGTGGCTCTGTTTGAAGTTCAAGGATCATTGTTCTGTAAGACTGATGTTTTTGTTGACAGGTTACCTAGGGAATGAAGGTGGGGTTTTCCTGGGACTTCACAGTCACCCTTTAGAGAAATCAATTCAAAATGGGAGAAATTCTGTTTTTCTAGAGGATGACATCTGAAGTACTCTTGGATTCCCACTCAACTTGCCCCTTAGTGTCACTGTTCACAGCTGTTTCTTCCTTCAAAGACTGTGCCAGAAGTATTTCTCATTGCCCTAGAAATTATTTGATATTGGGAAAGTCCTCTGTAATAAATTTGATATCCTACGATGAACCACCTGCCTCATGACAGAAATGCTGGATGAAGCTTTCCTGGATTATAGTGAGGCTTTTGATAGTGACCCTGACATCAGCCTTCTGGGCAAGGTGCCCAGCTGTGAGACAAGCTGGTACATGGCATCCTAAATGAAGAACTGCCTGACTGCCAGGGCTCCAAGGGTTGTAGAAAAAACAGCTACATCTGTCTGGTGGACAGCCACCAGCTGAGTTCCTGAGGGCTCAGTTCTAGAGTATGTTCTGTTCCACGTATTTATCAGTGATTTGGGTGCAGGAACTGAATGCACCATTAGCAAGTTTGTTGATGATACCAAACTGGAGATGCTGCTGAGTTTCTTGAGGGACAGGAGGCTTTGCAGAGGGGTCTGGATGGATTGGAGTGTTTGGCAGTTGTCAAAGGCATAAGATTCAACAAGAACAAGTGTTGACATCTGTGCTTAGGGCAGAATAATTCCAGACACAAATACAGACTGGGAGAGGGGTGGCTACAGAGCAGCCCGGCAGAAATTTTACCAAAGACATCAGAACTAGTAGTAAAGAGAGGTGATGATCCCACTGCACTGAGCATTGCTGCAGCCTCACCTCACATGCAACTCTGGGCCCCACTATTTAAGAAGAATGTGGAGGTACTTGAAGGGTGGCAACAAAGGTGATGCAAGGGTTGGAGGACAAGTCCTGTGAGAAGCTGCTATGGAAAATTGAAATCCCTTCTCCTTAGATAGCCTTTGCCAAGAATCCACAGAGCCTCTGGGACAGTAACAGTGGGGCACTTTGAGCCACTCATTCCCAGTCAGGCTGATTCCAGCCTCCATTACAGTCAGTTGCTGGGATCCCACATCACCCAGAAATACAGGCAGGTTCTGCCCCTCTCTAGCCTGATAGCGCTAGGGTATCCTGTTCCCCAGTGTCTGCTGGAACTTTGTACTCTGGTGGGGCTACTGTGCCAGGCCATCAGATGCACACACTCCAGTAAACCTGTTTGTCCCTCTCCTTCTCCCGGCTAGATGCAGGGTCTCCTTGGTTCTGATCATAGTATTCTCTGCTTACTTCATGTAAAAACAACTTAGAATGCCTTTCCATAGGATCAGGAGTAAGATCAGCACTTTCATTTTGTCTGGGAAACTGAGAGCTGCAGATTGGAGAAGCTGAGTGGAGGAAATGGGAGCAATCATCTCTTGTGCTGGCTCCCAGCAGCATGTAACCCTAAATGGCACCTGCCTTTTGTTTATTGTGACTCTTTATTTCTGAGTCACTGAGAGATCTGTAAGGAGCCAAGAAGATTCAACCCACGTGCCACCACACAAGAGGGAACCCAGAAACTAGTGATCTCACCAGCCCCATGATGGTCATGGCAGCCCTGGTAGTTTTAGGCAAGGAAGCATAAAACTGTCAAGCTTAGGCAACTTTTCAAGTTTAGTCAAGCTCTAAACCTGAATGTTCCAGGAGCCCCAGAGCCTGGACTGCACTGGGTTCGAAGGCAGTTGCATTGAGTGGTGAAATGCAGCAGGCAGGAACAGCTTGGAAAAGCTGCGAAGAGCCTCGGAGGAGTTCCTGTGCCAAGAGATGCTCTGCAAGCTCCATGTCCAGCCTGAGCCCTGCTCTGACCCAGTGGGGCTGGCGAGCTGCAATGATCCCTGCTGGGGAGGTGTGAGCCCATCTGAGAGACATCCAAGTGCTCAGCATCCCTGGCTGTGGGGCTGAGGGGAGTGGGACCCTCCCTCTTGGGACTTCTCAGCAGGGCTACAGAGATGTTGTGGATGCCAGTTCCCCCCAGCTGGACAGTCAGCACCATCTGTGTGCAGGTATTGATAATGTCAGGAGGAGCTGGTCAGCTTGGATTCACTGATCAGAAATAGCAGAGAATCATAGAATCATAAAATGATTTGATTTGGAAAGGACAGTGAGAAACTCTTCAATGTGTGGAGTCAAGTCACAGTTACAGGAGAGCAAGTGGGAAAAGTCACCTGTCAAATCCTGAACCCCCTGCTGCAGGTGGAGAAGAAAACTACTCCCCTCTCAGGTGAGTCCCATTGTCCCCAGAAGTCTTTGCTGGTCTCAGGAGCCCTGTGAGGCCCTTTCCAGTGCCAGGGAAGATGACATCTCTCCAGTCCAGCCAGACCCATCCCAAAGCACCATGGGGCACTGCAGGCAGGACAGGTTGCAGTGAGAAATGAGCAGGGTCCCTCTTGCCCCACAGGCTGTGCAGATCCCTTGGGAAGGCAGGCTCTGCCCACCCGTGTAGGACTGTGACTTCTTCTGCATTCATCTCCACAGGAACTCTTTGGGTGGGTGCTTCAGTTTGGGGGTAAGATTGAACACTGTCAGATGACACTCAGATAATTTTTTTTCAAAAGTTCTGTTTTTCCAGGTGCATCTCAGCGGGTCTCTGCCTACTGGATAAAACTCCCTTTATTTCTTCTTACACTGGCTGCTGGTGCTGTTCTGGTATTTCGAGGTAAGGGCTCTTGGTTCTCAGAACCTCATGTTTTCAAAAGCGAGGCCGTGGGAGGTCAATCACTGTGAGAAAGTTCTCTGCAGAACCTGTTCTGGCAGAGGCTGTTCCACATGCTTGGTAGAGGAAGGCTCTACACAGAGGTCAGGTGAAGTGGCTGAGGGCTTTACACTTCACTTTTGGAGTTTGGTTTCGCTCTTTGACTGTATGGGAGCATTTCTCAGCTCCTTGTTAGACTGGTCTGACAAGTATGACAAAACACCAAGTAGAGTCTGGCCCTGACCCACAGAAGTAGCAGACCTTTGTGGTAACCTGTTTTTGATTCCTAGTAGAGCCTTGTGTTAAGCTGTAAGCCCCTTGTCCCCATCCTACCTGATGTAATCCTTTTGAATTTCCTTGTATGGTCCTGTTTTAGAAGCTTCTAAGTTGTTCACTACCTTATTGGTCTCCTGTCCCCTCACCCCTCCCCGTACCTTTCCCATTGGTCTGTTCATATTATGCCTCCGACCCTGCTACCCTCCCTATAAAAGTCTCAGGCCTCCATTTTGTGAGGTCTTTCGGCCTCTGGAGCTCGTCCCCTCAATAAACCTTTGAACTCCAAGCCGAAGTCCCCTCTCACTCCTTTATCTCCTCGGTGCCATCCAGCTGTGAGCTGCCTCTGACCGCCTCCCCGGAGCAGGCAGAGGGCGTCCGGTGCCTGAAGTCAGCGCCTGCTAGCCGGGGCAGAGAAAAGGCACTGCAACAGACCTTCCTCACCCTGAGCTCCCCTCAGGTAGAAGTTTCCCACGAGCTCATCGGTCATCCAGAGGCAGAAGGGAGATGCCTCCACGTGCAGCTGAGAGCTTGGGTGGACCACGGTACCCAGAGGCAAGAGGAGGAAGGAGAATGGGATTGGGGAACTTTTCCTGGGGTGAATTAGAAGGGTCCCTTCCTCAGCCTCCATTGGTCTCATCCTCCCCAAGCCTCCAGGGGAAGCTCATTCATCAGAGCTGGACCTTTTATCCCAGAAGTGTCAGTGGTGCCTCCCACCTTCACAAGGGCCTGTCCAGAGATCTCTGCCTCTGCAGCCATGGCTGGGGACAGGGCCCGTTTCCCCAGCCCAGTGCCAGGTGTTCCAGCTCTGCGGTGTCCGAGGGCACAGCCATGCTCAGCCCTTGCTGGGGGCCTTTGTGGACTTGGTTTTCCTTCCTGGGTGGGAGCTGGAGCAGGGCCCTGCTGAGCCTGGAGAACCTGTGGCAGAGTGTCAAGGCCAAGGGCCCAAACCAGCCTCAGGAAACCATTGCTCATGGCAAGGAAGGACCGACCCTTCCCCTAATAGCTCTCCTGAGCTCACACCACTCACAGCTTCTGAGATCTGTGCATGGAGCTTCATCTGGATCTGGGCACACAAGGGAAGGAAAAACTGCAGCTGATGAAGCCGTGTCAGATGGGGCTGTGGCAAACACCTGTGGCCATGGGCAGAGCCCGCCTGACGAGGCCATGTTGGTGACCTTGGCAGAGGCTCCTGGTGGCATTTGGACTGTTCTTATACTTGGTTCACACTGGTGTAGCTCTCATCTAGCCCGGGGTTTCGTCTCTGCAGCACCATTCTGGTGTTAGGAGTGTTCAGCACACATTTGGTTGAAGCTCTGAGCCCTCAGCTTGGTCCTCAGGGCAGACCCTGCTCTCAGCAGGAGACCCCACTACACACTTCCCGTGCTCCTTCCCACCCTGAGCAGCTCTGCCTTGTGGTGACAGAGACAAAACCAAAGTCCCAAGCCAAGCCCGAACGATGCAATTAACTTGTTAAGGAATTTCCAGGCATGAAGGAGAGCTGTCCGGGCATGTTCTGAGAGGAGAAGGGCAGGAGCAGAACAATCCCTGTGTGGGGTGGCAGAGGGGAAGGGGCAGAGTGAAGCCCGAGCCACCTCCCTGTGAAAGCCCATGTGGTGCTGCAGAGCCCTGGGGTGTGATTGTCACTGCAGAGAGAAGCGAGGCCACTTGAGGTCTCCTGCCCAGAGCACGTTACCTGCACAACCCTGTCCAGTGCACGGAAGGAGGCCTGGCCTTCAGGGTGGGATGACTTTGGCCAGAAGGATGTGCCTGTTTGAGGAGAGATACATCCTCCTAGAGCAGTGGGTATTCCATGCCTTTGTAAAGGAAAGCTTTCAAAGGCACAGTCCATCACTTCTGGGTCTCCTTTTCCTTTCTCTGACCTCTAAAGGAGGAATCTCATCCTCCTGTCATGCTACATGGCAGAGGGAAGTCTATGGGAGCTTCTCTTATTTCCTATGGAAAACAGCTGACAATTTGAAGGTCACAGCCATGCTCAGCCCTTTCTGGGGTGCCTTTGTAGACTTGGGTTTCCTTCCTGGGTGGGAGCTGAAGGAAGGCCCTGTGATGCCTGGAGAACCTGTGGAAAACTCTCATGGCCAAGGGCCCAAACCAGCACCATGAAACCATTGCTCAGGATAAAGTTTGAAAGACTGGGGGAGAGTGCTGGCTCAAAATATTTTGGGTGCATGTGTGGGAGAAGAAGGTCGGGCCTTGCTTTTGGTGAGGAATTGCCCTGCTACCCACACCCTAACCCCCCAGGGCCTTTAGTCCAGCCCTCCAGTGGCTGCCAATCCCTGGCACACCAGAGGTGATCTTCCACTGGCTGCTCCTGACCCATCTGCAGAGTGGCTACCAGACCAGAAGTCCCACCCTGGGGAAAGGGCCCAGGAAAGCCAAAAGGTACTTAAACCAGGATACAAGGAAAGCATATGGATTGATCCTACCTCATCCTGGATTTTATATCATCCTGCTGGAACTCAGGAGTAGTAGCTATATTCATTCTTTTCTATATCTTCTCTCTCTTTCTCTCTTTCTCTTTCTCCTCCTTTTTCTAGTTCCATCTTCTTGGAGTTTTGAGTAACTTAAAACTGAATGGGCTTGGAGTTTACTACGTTGAATGGGCTAAGTGCTTTGTGAAATGTTTTATGTTGATTGAATGCTGCTCTAAACTTTTGCTAAAGTCCTCTGATTTATTGAAGTTGCCAGTAAAGTTTTGTTGTTTTGACTTCATGAAAGTATCTTGTCAGTATTTCACTCCTGTGTCTAATTCAGACTTCATTAAAAAAATGTAAGAGGCTCCTCAAGCAAGTTTTTGAGGCCTTACACAAGGCAGGACTGGCCCTTCTGCAAAAGCTGTACTGACCTCCTACCACTTGCCTCTCTTGAGCCCTGCACATTCAGCCGCATCTCTGCTTGTGTCAGCATCATGGTTTAGGAACAGAACTTCCCAATTCACTGCCCTCAGCAAGACTGTCCCAAATCACACATCACCCTCTTACTTCAGCTTCCTCTACCCCTTCCTGCTGCAGCGGGATGGAGCTGAGAATTGGAGGCACAAAAGGTGAAGATCATAGGTTGAGATAAGAACCATTTACTGGAAACAGCAAGGAGATAAGAAAACAAACAGTAAGAGCAACAGTGTTTATAGCAAAAGATATAAGACCATCCTTAGATCCAGTTGCCAAGGTTGGAAGCTCTAGCAACCATCATTAAAACTCACTGGTATGAACTATCTCTATAAACACTTGCACTGAAACCCATCAATATGGTCAGGTGCTATGGAAACCAACATAAAACCTATTGCTAAGGATACTTGTTATGGACATTTGCACTGAGACACATTGCTGCATTAACGGCTGCCATGGCAACAAGCACTTGACCTGTTGTGATGGTGGGTTGCTATGGCAATCTGTATTAAGGCCTGTTGCTGGGGACTGTTGCCATAGACACTTGAACTGAGACCCATTGCTACAGTCAGTTGCCATGATAATCATCAGTAAACCACTGCTGCCAGGGACTGCTGCTACACTCACTTGCACTCATACAGTTTTCTGTCAACAGGTGCCAATAACAATGAGCATAAGTTCCCATTGTTGGGATCAGCTGCCATGACAACCTCCATGAAGACCCATTGTTATAGCTAGCTGCCATGTCACCCATTTCAAGTGCTGTTGGTAAGGCTGGCTGCCATGACAACCATCAGAAGCCCCATTGCTAGTGTTGGGTGCCATGACAACCTGCATGGAGACTTGTTGCTGTGGTCATCTTCTATGGCATCTACAAAGCCCATTCCTAGGGACCATGCCATGGACACTTACATGAGTCAGTTGCCATGGAAACCACCCTAAAGTCCTGTTGACATGTTGATTGCCACAGCAACCATCATAAGGACCCCCAGCTAGAGTCAGGTGCCACTGCAACCATCCAAAGGTCCCATTGCTAAGGATGGCAACCATGATAAAGACCTGTTCTTACGTTTAGTTCGATACCTACCTGCAATGTAACACTTACTCAGGTTCAAGTCCCAAAGCAACCAAAATATGGATGCACATATGTGCATGTTCAGTTGCCATGGAAACCTGCACTAGGGCCCATTGCTAGGGACTGGGGCCATGGGAAACAGACACAGGGATCCGTTGCTATGGGCTTGTGCTTTGGAACTTTGGATGTGGGGTCCACAAACTAGCAGGGTTCAAGATGATGAAAGGAGGGGGGAAGGAAAGCAGCAGAGAAAAGATCTAGAATCTGAAGAGAGCATTCAGCTTCTTCAGCAAAAGACAGCTGGGATGCTCCAGGAAATGTGGCTTGGTTGAGGTGGACACAAAAGCACACACTTGCCGTAATCCAAAGTTGAGAGGGACAGAAAGTTTTTTTATTTTCTCTACTGCTATTCTTATACCCTTTTCACAATGGCTGTGGCTTATTCAGATTGGCTGCTTAGCGAACAATAACAAGGCTGTTTAACAAACAAAGACTATTCAGGTAATAAAACAATTAGCTATACAAGCAAAAGTATAGTTGCTACATATTATCCACAACTTCTTCCTGGTACAGTCTCAATGTCCCGTAACAAGGACATCCTCTCCTTGTGTCCAGAACATCTTCTCTCCTTGATTATCTTCTTGGCCTTCTCTGTGGGTTTCACTGAAGCTGCAAAATTTTCACTGTAAAATTCTCACGGATAGATTCTGACTGGTTTCAGGTCTGACTCTGTGAGGCCCCCAGACCAGCTGTCAGCCTCATCAAGGAAACAGCTGGAGGGGCAAACGTGGTTGGGAGAGCAGAGCTATCAGGTGATGTGTGGTGGGGGGAAGAGGATGAAGCCCACCACAACTTCTCTTACTTTTCTGTAAACAGATTAATTCACCAAGGTGATCTAGAGCACCCACAAGTTATATCTCTTGTGTCTTTCTTAGGAAACTGGAAAAGGAGGAAGCGTCTAAGCAACTGCCCTGCCTTGCCTACAATTTCTCGGCCTTCTCTTGCCTACCACTCCATTGCCTTGCTTTGCTTCCCCCTCACTGGTATGGCCTTGCCTTCCCTAACACTCTCGACTAGAATTGCCTAAACTTTGACTGCATTGCCTTGCCTACTTGGAAGGCAAGGCAAAGCAAACCAAAGGAAGGGAATGGAAGGCAAGGAAAGGGAAAGAGATATAGGTAGGGAAGGCAAAAGCAGTGGTAGGCTGGGCAAAGATAGGCAATGCTACTGAAGGAAAGGCAAGGCCAGATGATTCAGAGTGCCTTTCTATAAGAAGCAAAGGACACAGTTCCAGTGTTGGTGGTGATGCCTTGGATTTTAACTTTTATATTTTTCAAATCCTGTATTGCTTAGTGTGTAACTCTGAAGTGTCTTGTAGCCTGTTAGCTGCTCTTCTCTCATGCTAGGTAGACATAACAAACCCTCTCCAGGCCTGCTCTCCAAGGACACCCAGACTGTCCTAGGCCCAAAATGTGTAAACCAACACCTTAAGAGGGGGGTGAGCTTGAGGAAATTACATCATTAATTGAAGTTAATTGAAGTTTGAATTGGAAAATTAACCCTGATATGCAAATGGACCAAACCTATGACTTGTCATCCATCTTGGGGTCCATTTTGGCACTAGCCTCTGGACTCTCCAGGGTGTACCTTTGAAGGCCTTTCAAATAAATACTGGACTTTATTCCCTTATTCCTGTCTAGTCTCTGTTTTTAGGTGGCCACGTCAGGCATCAGTGGAGCTGATGATAATGTACCATGGGGAGACAAACTCCAGCAAGATATTTCTCTCCTGACCCCTTCTGTGGAGGAGCAACTGTTGGATGTATTTGATACTGGAGGTGGTATGCAACTTTCACTTGGTAGGCTCCTGAACAAGAATGGCAATGCTTTTTCATGGCAAGGAAATCACATAGCCCCAGTGTTTCATGTGCAGAGAAGAAGCTGCCTCGTGGGGGTAAAGGGCAGCAGTAACTTTCTGTCCTGGCATATTTGGTGTGGAAGCATTCCCTCGGCTTGTACAACCATGGATTGGTATCCATATATTGAAGGTGATCTCCCAAAAGATTCAATTTTGGCATATTGTTTCCACCTTTTAGAGGTGGTCTTCTGGAAATTTTGGCAGTATATTTATTATGGGCAGGGTAAGCAGCTCAGCTCAGTCTTGGTGTGCAGCTGATCTAGTGCTCAGGGGAGGCAACACCCAGTAGCAGTGTTCTGGTACCTTTGTATGGGATCAGTTCCTGGATGTTTTGTATTCTTGAGGAAGGGAATCCATTTCTTTTGAGATGGGCTCATGCTGCCTCTGGCAAAGAAACCAATTTTGGATGTACACACTGCAGCTTACAAACTGCCGCACACACAGGTCTGTGCGCTCAGCTCTACACACTTCCAGTCTAACAGATTCCAGTTACAAAACTAGAAACATTCAGGCAGTGGTCCCACTGAAAAGGTTCTAGAAGAAACAGGCCGTGCCTTCTAACCCAGAGAACTGCCTATTGGCAAGAGCCTTTAAATTCACTAAGAGCACCCAACATGCGGATCCAAACTTGTAGCATGCTTAAGGGAATTCAGAGAGATGTGGCAGCAAGCGAGTCCAGCGAGAGAATGAATGTTTATTATATCTTACAAAAGCAAACATAAGTGAAAATCAACACCTGTGAGATTGTTTACAAAAACCCTATCTTACTGTTTACATAGCTTGCATAGCAAGGCAAAGTTTCCCATAGAACAAAGTTTTCCAGTTGCAAAGAGATGGGAAAATCCTCTGCCACAGCTTTTCAGTATCCACAGCTTTCTTTGTCAAAGAGAGGAGCTATAAGTCCATCTCCAAAGAAATGGCATCCCCTCCTCCAAAATACAAAACATCCAGGGACTGATCCCATACAAAGGTGCCAGAACACTGTTACTGGGCATTACCTGCCCGGGACATCAGATCAGCAGCACACCAAGACTCAGTGTAGCTGCTTACCTTGTCCAAAAGACATGTGCTGCCAGAACTTCAGAAGGCCACCTCTGAAGTTCCACTGAGAAGTGGAAACACATGCCAAATTGAATCTGTCAGTAGACCACCTGCCAAAGATGGATACTGATTTCATAATTGTACAAATTGAGGCAGTGCTTCCACACCAAGTGTGCCAGGACAGAAAGCTGCTGCCGCCCTTGACCTCAATAAGGCAGCTTCCTATCTGCATGTCCAGCACTGGGGCTACGTGCTTTCCTTGCCATGAAAAAGCATTGCCATTCTTGTTCAAGGACTTACCAAGCGGAAGTTGCATACCACCTCCAGCACTGCATGCATCCAACAATTGCTCCTATGCAGAAGGGGCCAGGAGAGAAATATCTTGCTGGACTATTC
>VXBT01011299.1:0-12005 GCA_013400235.1 Oriolus oriolus
TCTTCCCTCAATTTAAACTCCTTGTCTTCTCGTAGCCCCCATTTTTCATGGGGGCACTGGGGAGGCACTGAAGGCACTAGGGAGGGACTGGCAAGATGAAATCAAAAGAGAAAAGGAGAAAGATCCCCCTCGCAAACCCGCACGCTGGCTCACCTTCTCAGCTGCTGCTTCCTGGCACGAAGGTTCCTTCCTCGGCACCTCCCTTAAGCAATGCTTCATATCCAAGTGCGTTCAGGTTCTCCTCCAGACCCTGTGAGATGCTCTCACCGCCGTTCCATGAGACACGCTCCAGGAGCCTACCATAAGCCCCTCTCCTCCAGCATCTCCACGAAAAAGTGGACTGAGGGGAAACCCCTCCTAAAGTAGCCCTAGGCAGGAACCGCCCTCTCCTCACCGTCACAGCTCACACCTGGGGCTGCTCTGACCCCCCCATCACCCTAAATGTTCACACCTGGGGCTGCTCTGACCCCTCATCACCCTAAATGTTCACACCTGGAGCTGCTCTGACCCCCCATCACCCTAAATGTTCACACCTGGGGCTGCTCTGCGCCCTCATCATCCTCACAGCTCACACCTAGGGTTGTTGCCAGTCCGAGCGTGAGGGCGGGGACAGGAAGGGTTTGCTGCTCATTCTCTGGACAGCTCATTTTCTGCGCCTGACACACTGGGACACCGGGCTTTCCTCCCTATGGATAAGGACCCCTCTTCTCCTCCAGGTGCCCAAGGCTGAAATTGGGATTCAACCTCCAAAATTCCGTATGTCTGAGGTTAATAATTCCCAAGGAAATTCTCCACCGATCATAAGCAATCGCCTACAATTTTTCCTCTGTTCCAGACTGTGCACGCAGTCCTCGACATGTGTTCCCAAATCCAGACTGCACATGCCCTCCCGGACACCTGTTCCCTGTTCCAGACTGCACATTCAGTCCCGGACGTGTTTCCCAAATCTGGACTGCACATGCAGTCCCGCACACACTGCCCCTGTTTCCGGACTTAGAGCGCAACCACGGATCCGTTTTCCCGTATCTGGACTGTATGTCGGGTCATGGACGATTTTTCCCAGTTGTGGACTGTGCGTGTGGTCCTGGATGTCTCTTCCCAAATTCCAACTGCATGTGCAGTCCTGGACACATTCTCCCGGACCCGGACTGTGCATTTGGTCCTGGATGTGTTTCTCAAATCCAGACTGCACGTGCATTCCCGGACACGTGTTCCCAATTCCAGACTGCGAGTGCAACCCTGGATCCGTTTTCCCAAATCTGGACTGTAAATTCAGTCATGGATGATTAGTCCCCCTTCTGGACCGCGCATGTGGTCCTGGACACCTCTTCCCAAATCTGAAGTCTATGTTCAATCACGGACATTTTTTTCCCATTCTGGACTGCGCGTGAGGTCCTGGACGATTTTCCTCATTCTGAACTGCACGTGCTGTCCTGGATGTCTCTTCCCATATCCAGACTGCATGTTCAGTCATGGGCGATTTTTTCCAATTCTGGACTGTGCGTGCAGTCCTGGACATCTCTTCCCAAATCTGGACTGTATGTGCAGTCCTGGACACATTTTCCCTGGTTCCAGATTGTGCGTGCAACCACAAATCCATTTTCCCAGATCCAGACTGTGCATTCAGTCATGGACGATTTTTCCCAATTCTGGACTGCACGTGCAGTCCTGCACGTGTTTCCCAGTTCTGGACTGCATGTGTAGTCACGGACACCTTTCCCTGTTTCCAGACTGTTTGTGCAACACCGGATCCATTTTCCCAAATCCAGACTGTATGTTCAGTCATGGATGATTTTTCCCCATCCTGTACTATGCGTATGGTCCTGGACATCTCTTCCCAAATCTGGACTGTATGTTTGGCCATGGATGATTAGTCCTCACTCTGGACTGCGTGTGCAGTCCTGGACACGTTCTCCCAGACTGCATGTTCGATCCTGGACATGCTTCCCAACTCCAGACTGCACATGCCTTCCTGGGCACATGTTCCCAATTCCGGACTGTGCATGCAACCCTGGATCCCTCTTCCCAAATCTGGACTGAACGGTCGGTCACGGACGATTAGTCCCCATCTGGGAAGGCACATGTGGTCCTGGACGTCTCTTCCCAAATCCAGACTGCACGTGCAGTTCCAGACACATGCTCCCGATTCTGGACTGTGCATGCAACCCAGGACCATTTTCCCAGATCTGGACTGCACGTTCAGTCATGGACGATTTTCCCCATTCTGAACTGCACGTTTGGCCTGGATGCATATTCCAAATCCGGACTTCACGTGCAGTCCTGGATGACTTTTCCCAGTTCTGGACTCTGCATGCAATCCTGGACATCTCTTCCCATATCCGGACTGCATGTGGAGTCTCGGAATCGCTCTCCCAAATCTGGACTGCATGTTCAGTTCCAGACACGTTTTCCCTGCTTCTGGATTATGTGCACAACCATGAATACGTTTTCCCTGATCCAGACTGTACGTTCAGTCATGGACGATTTTTTCCAGTTCTGGACTGTACATTCAGTCATGGACATGTATCCCAAATCCGGACTGCACGTTCCGTCCTGCACATGTTTTCCCTGTTTCTGGATTATGTGCGCAACCGCGAATCCATTTTCCCAGATCCAGACTGTGCGTTCAGTCATGGATGATTTTTCCCAATTCTGGACCGCATGTGTGGTCCTGGACATGTTCCCCAAATCCTGACTGCACATGCTTTCCTGGACGCATGTTCCCTGTTTCCAGACTGTTTGTGCAACACAGGATCCATTTTCCCAAATCCGGACTGTAGGTTCGGTCGTGGACGATTAGTCCCCATCTGGGTAGGCACATGCGGTCCTGGGCATCTCTTCCCAAATCCGGACTGCACGTGCAGTCCCAGACACATGTTCCTTGTTTCTGGACTGTATGAGCAACACAGGACCATTTTCCCAAATCTGGACTGCATGTTCAGTCATGGATGATTTTTCCCCATTCTGGACAGCGTATTTGGTCCCGGACATGTTTCCCAAATCCCGACTGCACGTGCAGTTCCAGACACATGCTCCCGATTCTGGACTGTGCATGCAACCCGAGACCATTTTCCCGGATCCAGACTGTACGTTCAGTCATGGACAATTTTCCCCATTCTGAACTGCACATTCGGTCCTGGAAACATATCCCAAATCTGGACTGTATGCGGAGCCCCGGAATCGTTCTCCCAAATCCGGACTGCATGTTCAGTCCTGGACATGTTTTCCTTGTTTCCAGATTATGCGCGCAACCACGAGTCCATTTTCCCAGATCCAAACTGTGCCTTCAGTCATGGACAATTTTTCCCAGTTCTGGACTGTATGTTCAGTCCTGGACATGTATCCCAAATCCAGACTGCACGTTCAGTCATGGGCGACTTTTCCTCAATCTGGACTGCACGTGTGGTCCTGGATGTGTTTCCCAAATCTGGACTGCACATGTAGCCATTGGACACCTTTCCCCGTTTCCGGACTGTTTGTGCAACGCTGGATCCGCTTTCCCAAATCCGGTCTGTGTGTTCAGTCATGGATGATTTTCCCTGTTCTGGACTGCTTGTTCGGTCCCGGACATGTATCCCAAATCCCAACCGCACGTGCAGTCCTGGATGATTTTTCCCAATAATGGACTGTGCATACAACCCTGGATCCCTCCTCCAAAATCTGGACTGCATGTGGAGTCCCGGAATCGTTCTCCCGGATCCAGAATGCGCATGTGCTCCCGGACGGGTTTCCCAAATCTGGACAGCACGTTCAGTCCTGGACGTGTTTCCCTGTTTCCGGATTACGCGTGCAACCATGAATACGTTTTCCCAGATCCAGACTGTGCATTCAGTCATGGATGGTTTTTCCCAATTCTGGACTGTATGTTCAGTCCTGGACATGTATCCCAAATCCAGACTGCACGTTCTGTCCTAGACATGTTCTCCTGGATCCGGACTGCATGTTCGGTCCTGGATGTGTTTCCCAATCCCAATTGCATGTGCAGTTCGAGACACATGTTCCTGATTCCGGACTGTGCGTGCCACCCGGGACCATTTTCCTGGATCCAGACTGTACGTTCAGTCCTGGATGATTTTTCCCAGTTCTGGACTTTGTGTGCGGTCCTGGACATCTCTTCCCGAATCCGGACTGCATGCAGAGTCCAGGAGTTGTTCTCCCAAATCTGGACTGCACGTTTGGTCCCGGACACATTTTCACTGTTTCCAGATTATGCACACAACCACAAATCTGTTTTCCCAGATCCAGACTGTACGTTCAGTCATGGACGATTTTTCCCCATTCTGGACTGCACGTACTGTCCTGGACACGTCTTCCCAAATCCAGACTGTACGTTCAGTCCCACACACATGTTCCCGATTCCGGACTTTGTGTGCAACCTTGGATCCATTTTCCTTAATCCAGACCATATATTCACTAATGGATGATTTTATCGTATCCTGACTGCGCATGCAGTCCTGGATGTCTTTTCCCAAATCTGGACCATACATTTGGTCATGGACAATTAGTCTCCATTCTGGACTGCATGTTTGGTCCTGGATGTCTCTTCCCAAATCCGGACTGCACGTGCAGTCTCAGACACATTTTCCCTTTTTCCAGACTGTGTGCGCAACCTGGGACCATTTTCCCAGATCAAGACTGTAGGTTCGGTAATGGATGATTTTTCCCCATTCTGGACTGCGTGTGTGGTCCTGGACATCTCTTCCTAAATCCAGACTGCACGTGCAGTCCCGGACATGTTTTTCCAATTCCGGACTGCAGGAATCCCAGATGCCTTTTCCCAAATCTGGACTGTACGTTCAACCCTACATTATTTTTCTCGATTCCGCAATCCCGGTCACATTTTCCCAGATCCGGACTGTATGTTTGGTCCAAGACAATTTGTCCTCATACCAGGTAGCGCGTATTGTCCCAGATGCATTTTTCCAAATCTGGACTGCACTTTCGGTGGCAGACATGTATTCTCAGTTTTGAACTGCACATGCTATTAAGGAGCTATTCAACAGTTTTTTCTGTCTGATACGTCACAGGCTGGTTTAAATTTGAACTGAAATCTCAGGTAACTCTTCCCTGAAACTGAGTTAAAGGCAGATTCCCTCACACAGACACACTTTTTCAGCACTTTGTTAGGAAGCCTGGCAAGCCATAGGATTTGAGTTGCCTTAGACTTGGAAATGAGTCCCTGTTTAGAAGCTTTTGGCAAATTCCTGACGTTCTCCTGAGATCCAGCCTGTCAGCAGCTCCCCATCCAACCTGGGAAAATGGGCGGGGACCTCTCTGCACTGGGCACAGTTTTTTTCCCTGGAGAGATGCTCCAGCAGCACTTGGTAGTGAGTGTTGGGGATTAATCCATAGGAAGGGTTAAATCCGTGATCACTGCCAGGCTCTCGGCAGCACTGAATTCCCAGCTAAGGGGAGAGGAGCCACTAAAATTGCCCCTTCCAGCACAACAGCTGCTTTGTGCCAGTACCTGTAACCTAGGATTGATCCTGACTGTCTGACTCTGGAGTCACTGAAGTGCTGGACTATGGAAAACAGACGAGACAGTGGATCAACCACTTGCGTCATCCGGTGGGTTTCGGGCAGGGCACAGCAATTGGCAGTAGGTGTGTTTAGGGGGAGGAGCCACTGCTTCCCTTCCCAGCGAGGTGTGGGAAAGGCAGCCTAGATGAGGCTTCGCAAGGAGCTGCGAGCTAAGAAGCGGCTCAAATCCGCCTTAAACTCCTGGAATGGCCTGTGTTGGAAAGGACCTTATAGATCATCCTGTTCAACTCCTGCCTTGGTCAGGGACACCTTCCTGGGGTGTCCATGGAATATGCTCCCTGCCAGGCTGGTGGAACAGGTGGGGTTTTCTCCCTGAGCCCAGTCCCAGGCAAGATTGGGGTTTCCATGGGAAGAAGCCTGTGAGCTGCATTTCCGGAGCTGGGAGGTTCCGTGCCTGGAAGTGTTTCCAGTACTGCTCTTTGGTTTTTTCCAGAACTGGGCATTATGCTTCTCCCCAGAGTGAGGTGGTTTTCGCTGGATTGTTTTGGTTACACACTGGGTGTTGAAGGGCTCTGTTGTCTCTTTCTCCTGAATGGAAGAGTGAGGAAAAGGGATGCTCCCAACTGTCACAGAGATGTGGGAACAGCCCAGTTCCAGTGAGGAATGTGATGCCCAGCTCGTGGTGTGTGCCCCAAGACGGTCTTTCCTGTTGTTTTGTCCTTCAAGCTGTTGGAGTGCTGGCCTGGATTTGGGAGGAGCCGAGTAGCCTGGAGCTGTGAGGTTTTTCCTTTTAAAAATACATGACGGGGATGTTTTCCCTGGCTGTCCCAAGGGGAAGGAACAGCTTTGGAGTTGCTGCAACCACAGGCTGTGGATGCATCCCCTGAAAACCAGTTCAGGATTGTTCATCTGACTCTGCCCCTGACCCGTGGCTTACAGGGAGCCTCCCGGTGTTCCGGATATTCCCACAAGACGATATTCCACCACCTGCTTTTTAAGACAGGAATTCCAAACCCAGTAAGTCGGTCGCATTCTATGTGAGCTGTCCCAATGGTGGGATGGCAGAGGGAACACCCTACACTGCTGTTTGAGACATTCCCGACTGGAATGGGGGCCGACTGGGCATTTTCGAGGGCTGAGGCCACAAGGTCAGCCTTGAACGGCATCCCCAGGGAATGCTGAGGTATCCCGTGCCTGTGGCACTTCGCAACACATCCCTGATGTGGAGCAAAGAGAGCAGGGGGGAAATTCTGAGTTAATGGGAGGAATGGAATTGGGATTTCTGAAATGGAATTGGGATAGGTGCTGATCATACTATGGAATCGTGAGGTGGCTTGGAAGGGACACAAAGACCTTCTTCTGACCACCCCATCACCCAAGAACCATAAAGCATATGCAAGTGCCTGTGGCACTTCGCAACACATCCCTGATGTGGAGCAAAGAGAGCAGGGGGGAAATTCTGAGTTAATGGGAGGAATGGAATTGGGATTTCTGAAATGGAATTGGGATAGGTGCTGATCATACTATGGAATCGTGAGGTGGCTTGGAAGGGACACAAAGACCTTCTTCTGTCCGCCGCACCACCCCAGAACCATAAACAAGATGCAAGTGCCTGTGGCACTTCGCAACACATCCCTGATGTGGAGCAAAGAGAGCAGGGGGGAAATTCTGAGTTAATGGGAGGAATGGAATTGGGATTTCTGAAATGGAATTGGGATAGGTGCTGATCATACTATGGAATCGTGGGGTGGCTTGGAAGGGACACAAAGACCCTCTGGACTCTGTCGTCCCATCCCGTGACAAAGAACACGTCCAAAAGTGCCTCCTTGCCCTCGTGGAATAGCAATGGCTACTGGGAATGCTGGCAGGAGCACCTGGAGACCAGGTCAGAATAGCAATGGGATTGTTCTGGCTGCCGCTGCATGTGGTTTCTCTTTTCAAGGTGTTCCTCTGCTTGATGTTTTCACAGTAGTTTTCCAGGCCTCATTTGAGGGTAATTCCAAAAATTTGGAAATACTTGCAAAACAGTGAGGAAAAAAGGTGAACCTGATCCATTTCTAGTAATTCTAAACTTCTCCCTCACCATCGTTCTGAGAGAAAGCTGGCTAAAGGATAAAGATGCAGAGGAACAAGTGTTGTAGACTCCCCTGGCTCTCCGACAGAGCAAACCTTCCAGTAATCCCAGTAGATCTCTTGGAGGAACTGAGAGATCATAAGGTTTTCCAGGAAAGACAAAAAAAGGACAGAGATGAGGGAATGGGCTTCCAATGAATAATGATTTGATGGCTGTAGGAATGATTCTTGTATGTTTGACTCACCCTTTTTACTCCTGGAATAATTTAAAGATGATTCCTTTAACAAATCATCTAAATTTGTGAATTTGAATTTGAGATTAAATGATGCAAAATACATGCCAGGAGAGATCATAGAATTATCCTGGAATCGCAGAATGGTTTGGGGGGGAAGGGACCTTACGGATCACCCAGTCCCCCCCCCTGCCATGGGCAGGGACACCTTCCACTATCCCAGGTTGCTCCAAGCCTCATGCAACCTTTCCTGGAATATTTCCAAGGATGGGGCAGCCACAGCTTCTCTGGGCAACCTGTGCCAGGGCCTCAGCCAGTTGCATGGAAGAATTCCCTCCTAATACCCAATCTTTCCCATTTTTCTGCGGGAAATGGGCCATGACAAGGGAATTGGCTCCAGCAAGGCCAAAGATCAGTGTGGGCTCTGCAGCAGGGACACCTCCCGGAGCCGGACAGGGAATGGGACCTTCACCCACACTCCCAAAAACCTGGGAAGGAAAAACACCTGCCTGCAGCTGGCTGCAGCTTCTGGAGCTCTGGCATTTCTGGCACACTCAGGGATGTGAAGGGATAATGCCAGAATCATTCTCAGAAACCTCGAGAATAATGGTCTTAATACCACCCCTCGAGCCTGTTCCAGGCAGGGATGTACCAGTGAATTCAGTGAATTGTCCCAGCCAGAGACCTTTTTGCTGATCTAAAAGTAGCTTTTAAACCCCAGACCCAGGGCTTTCAGTATTTTCCTATAGCAGAGTGAGACACGATGGATGATCCTGTTCAGTGATGCAGCTGCCCACAAGGGCCAGGTCAGCTGCGACAGCCCTTGCTGTTGTTTTTCCCTCTCTCAGCGAAGGAAAAATCACTTGGCTTTCCCATGTGGCATTGACTGAGGCCGTGAAGTGCAATCCAGAGCATCTCCAGGCTGCTGGTGCTCGGCGTTGTGGTGTTCGGTGGGCAGGCAATGTTTCAGCCTGTCTGCTCCGGGGTTGGATGTGTATTTCCTCAGTTATTTGGACTAGGAAAGGGCCAAGAGGGTGGTGGGAAGGGCTTTGTCCCAGCTCTGAACTCCCTCAAGGCAGGGATGATTTTTTGAATGTTTTCCATCTTTCGTTTCCCAGCCCAGGGCTAAGTTGGTGTTGCCTGAATGGGATGTGGAATGAGGAGGTCTCTGTTGAGAGAGTGGGAGAAAGAGACACACCTGGCTGGTGTGTCCTGGGTGGGCAGGGAAATATGATGTTGGCAGTATGTGTTTGTGGGTATTTAGTCAACGCAGCGGTGCCAACATGTTTCAGATGCCGGTGGTTCAGGGCAGAGGGGAGCAGGGACCGACGGACACTGGCACTGGATGTTCAGATATGGCTGGAAATGAGCAGCTGGACCTCCCCCCAGGCTGTTTTGGGTGTGGATTTGGGTCCTGTCTGGCCACAGAAGTGTGTGGCAGCTGGAGACTGGGCAGGTTTGGGGGCTGTGCTGCCCCAGCCTCTTTAGTCCTTGTACCTGTTTGCTCCCTTTCAGTGGAAAAGCTTCCCTGCTTGGCTGGCTGTTCTCTGCAAACAGGAACCCTGAGGTTCCTCAGCATTGGTGCGACCCACTGGCATTGTCACCTGCCCTTTGCACAGTCAGCGGAGATGCCTTTGCCATCCCCCTGCCCGAAGGATGGGATCTGCCCGGAGCCGGGAGCACGCAGCAAGGATGCAGCTCCTCTTTCCCAGGAGGCAAGAGAAGCCAAAGGTGGAGGCAGGGTTTCCCAGGCCAGGGGGAGCAGGGAGAATTTCAGGTCCCAGAAGCTCTCTGTGGGTGCCAGATGGACCCTGAGCTGAGCAAGGTGGGAGACGTGGGTCGTGTTCATGTTCCCAGGAACTCTTTTCCTCCCTGCTGGGATGAACTGCCTAGGGAATGACATTTCTGACAGCCCGGTCCTACCCGTGTCTGCTGGAAAAGGGCAGAGGTGAAGAGGCAAATGCCAGAGTTCCTTTGGGATGATGGGGTTGTGGTGTTCGGCTGTGCAGAGAGGGGCAGGAATTCAGAGAGATGACGCTGGCCAGAACCTAAGCCAGATGAAAGTGGGATGTCCATGGATAATCCAGCCATGAGAGGGCAGTGAGACACAGCTCATGGTGAAAGCCACGCATTCAGAAATGACTTCAAAATTCCCCTGACCTTGCTCCACCGTGGAACAAATAAATACAAAGGTTTGCTCCTGCTCGCGCTGGGAGGAGAAACGAATCCAAACCCAAGATGCTTTTACAGCACAGGTGGGAAAGATTCTAAAGATAAACAGCACTGCTCTGTGTGTGCCTTGTGATTGCAGTCATAATAGATGTATAATATAGTGCACATGTATCCTATGTAATATGCACTAAATGTATCAGATATTTATAATAAATATAATACATAATAAAGTTATAATAGATGTTATTTATAAAAGATTATCAATTCAAGTTATCCTATCACAGTTGATGTTTGCATTGAACATATAATAATATTGAATATATAATAACTCCCTGGCAATTACTGAAAGAAAACATCACTCTGGAGCTGGGTAACTGCTGCAACAGGGACCCAGAGAGGTTGAGGGATCTCTGTCCTTGGAGATATTCCAAACTGAAAGGCCCT
The DNA here is from genome assembly GCA_013400235.1 of Oriolus oriolus. Lineage (NCBI taxonomy): Eukaryota > Metazoa > Chordata > Aves > Passeriformes > Corvidae > Oriolus > Oriolus oriolus. Next base: position 10,404 of record VXBT01011299.1, read on the forward strand.
GGGAGCACAGGGCCCTGCAGAGGTCCTGGCCCAAGTATGTGACTGATCTTTGACCACTCAGAGCACTGCAGCCACCCAATAAATTCTAACTAATTAGTCCTAAACTGCACGTGCCAAGCAGGTTGCAGAAGTCTTCTGCCATCCGTATTTGTATTTCTCTGATGCATCTCAGGTAGCTTGTGATGTGAGTCGTGAACAAAAGGAGGGAGGATGGAGACAATTAAAGATCAAGGATCTGGTGTTAAATCCTCCCTGCTCATTCCGTGCCTGTGCGTTCCCTATTAATCATAAAGACACTTTGTGCCCCTCTACTCTGTAAGCAAATTATCAGGGTGGTTAAATGCAGCCAAGGTGACAATATTTAGAATTTCCCAGGTCTTGTCCTCCCGGCCATGCCCAGGTAGGTCTTCAGACAGACTTTGCAAGGCTGAGCCCAAGACGAGCCTCTGCATGAGCTGGACTAACCAAGCAAGGAGGTCAAGGTAGGATAATGGGGCAAACTGCGCTCCGCTACAAGGAAATGTCATGTTCATAAATGCAACTGCAACGTTTTTAATAAACAAAATTAGACTTCATTTGCTTCACGGTAGCTAATGTGCCGTTAATTCAAACCCCACAGAAGAACTCACTGGACACAGTTAATAGTCAGCAGAGCAGATAGGCCAGGCTTTGAAAGCATTTAATATTCACTGAAGTGCTGCTTGTATCCAATTATAACTCGCTACTTGCCATCTTAATAATTTAAATCTGTCCACTCTTTAGAGAGGAAAAAAATGCACTCATCAAAGACATGAATGCACCTTTTGCTTTTGACAGCATTAAATTAAAACTAAATGGTAGATCTTGAATGAGTTACTCTGAAAGAATAAAGGCATTAATGAGGTAATTTCATTATAGAGGCTCATCCAAGCCTATGTGAAAACAAGGGAAGTAAATGGAGAGGAAAGCCGCCGAGGAAATTAGGGTTCCTTCCACACTAATTAATGTTTGGGGGCATTTAGTACAGGCACCAAATTAACTGCTCCAAAGAACTCCATTGACAAAAAAAAAGACATTGTTGCCCTGCCGTGTAATTAGAAGACAGTACAAGCAGAACACTTAATGAGTAAAAAGCCAGCCTTTAACTTATTCTGCCCAGCTTCTGAAAACATGCCTTTGTGGAGGCCTAAGTTTAAGGAAGCACTGGGCGTACAATATAGGATTGTTTAGGTCCTTCTGGTCGCTGAGCTGTAAACAGGTAGCCCTGAATGAGAGACTCTGAGACTCCTGGGAGGCCTGGCTTCCCAGAAAAAAAGAAAAAAGAAAAGAAAAAAAAGAAAGAAAAAAAAAGGGGGTCTTAAATGCATCCAGAAAGAAGCAAAAAAAGGTGAATAGGCCTGGCAGAGCCAGCATAGTGAATGCTCACCGCTGTCTTAAGTGATTACATGATGTTGTGCCACCCCCTCTCATTGAGTTATCTTTACACTGCTTTTGTCTCCTCTAATTGAAGCTGATGAGGTGCTAATTGGTTGCTTTTTTAAAAAAGCACTACTTAAGCACTGGCAAACAGAGTAAGACAGCGTGAGTGGAGTTAATGAGGGCTTAACAAAAAAAAAAAAAAAA
>VXBT01011299.1:20093-52113 GCA_013400235.1 Oriolus oriolus
CAAGTACAGCTTCAAGGGGCCGCACCTGGTGCAGGCGGACGGCACGGTGCCGTTCTGGGTGCACACGGGCAGTAAGTGCCGGTCGGGGGTGGCGGGCTCGGGCCGGTGGCGTTCCTGAGACGGAGGCAGCAGTGTCCGGTCGGGGGACGCGGGGTCTTGGGGAGAAGCCGCGGGCGAAGCTGGCCGTAGGTACCGGCCGTGCCCTCGGGCTCCACGTGGCATTATAGGCGCAGAGGAGATGCTGCGGTGGCGGGAAAGTGCCCGGGCCCACCCGGGCTCCCGCCCGGGGTGCGAAGGTACCCTATGGCCTCCTGGCGTGGCGGCTGCGGGCCCTGGGGAGGGGACTCGTGGCGCTGCCGGGAAGTACTGATGTGTCACTGCTGCCGCGCTCGAGGTTGGCCCCGGCCGTGCTGCCAGAAAAACTGTTGGCTTTCGTCGTCTCAAAGCCCGAAATGCAAAGTGTGCCTTGGCAAATAGGACTTGGTTGAACAACGTTTGTACAGTTTCCGTGCCCTTTGGGTTAAGGGTTCCGTTGTGCTCAGAAAGGCTTGTTGTCCTTCCTGAGTGTCGCCCTTATGAAAGGTGTTGACATTTACGGTTCCACCTTCGAGTAGTTTCTCTGCAGTAACTTCTGCTGTGGATTTGGGTTTTTTCAGACGTTAATTTAGTTGCTACTGCTTAATTCATAAACGTAACTTTTTTGCTTGACATTATGCTACAAGTGACATGGAGGAAACTGTCCATAGATGAGTTTTTTTGCTTCTGCTTTTTCAAGAAAATTATTCCAAAAAGAAATGTTACTTAATGCAAGCAAGTAAATCTCTCTCTGAATGTATTCCTGTTGTTCTTTTACATGGCTAAACAGAAAGTTAGAACATCTTTTTTCCTTTCTAGATGCCATCCCAAGTGCAGATCAGATCCGTATAACAACCTCCTTGAAAAGCCAGAAGGGCTCAGTGTGGACAAAAAGCAAATCAGTATTTGAATACTGGGAAGTGGAAGTGACCTTTCGAGTTACAGGAAGAGGCCGCATTGGAGCTGATGGATTGGTAGGAGCAGTTTGACCTAACTGAGAAAAATAAATGTGCTTTAAAAGTGAATCTTGACCTATGACCTTTTGCTTTCTTCATAGGCAGTCTGGTTTACGGAAGAGCGAGGCTTGGAAGGTCCTGTTTTCGGGGCAGCTGATAAATGGAACGGTGTTGGAATTTTCTTTGATTCCTTTGACAATGATGGAAAGGTTGGTTGGAAGGAAACTCTTCTAGCAAAGATGATAAATTAATTTCCTGCCTGTTGAGGAAAAAACTATGATGTTGTTTTCCTGCTCTTCCCCTCTTTCACTTCCAAGGGATAAAATAAAGTAGTCAAGATTCCCTTGTAGTGGAAACACCAATTTCTATGTGTGTCTTCAGCAATGCTCTTTTTCTTGGCAGAAATCTGCGTTGAGTAGCTCAGCAGCAAAGATTTTGTAGCAGATGAGGATGACAAGTGCTGTTTTCAATTCTCAGTTTTCCAGTCCAGAATGATTCTAAAACTTAAACAATGCATAATAGGTCAGCTTTGCTGCTTTTGCTTTCCCTGCACAACTTTGGCTTGCTTTTAGACATTTTAGACAGATTTTAGTAGAAGGCTGTCAGGGATGTTGCTGATATTTCCCTTCAAATTAAACTAATCCATTTGTGTGCCCTTTCTTTCCCTAGAAAAACAATCCTGGAGTGGTTGTTGTAGGCAACGATGGAAAGCTCCTGTATGACCATCAGAAGTAAGTTTATTTTCAGTGTTACTGCTGAATGCTTGCTTTTGAATTATGAAATGTTCCATGAAACCCTTTGAGAAGCATTATAAAGGCTTCTTTCATATGAAACTTTGTTGTTTCCTTTACATTTGAGGGTTTCTGTTTGTTATAATACTGCTTTGGCAGTAACAGCAGAGAAATGGGCAACTGATGGATATTTAAATGGCATATGCCCTTTGGGATGGATGAACTCAGATAAGCAGAGGTACAGTACAGACTTTATTGCTTATGGGCATCCTCCACACACAGCTAATAACAGGCAGAAGTGACTAACTGAAAGCTAATTGCTGTTACTAAAATTAGGTGGGTTCATTTTGATTTCTGGTTGTTTGTCAACAGCACAATGGACACCTTTTTGGATTTCAAAGAGGAGAGGTGTCTAGCTCAATTGGTGCAGTCACTACATCTTATTTCCATCTAGGTTTCCAGGTGCAGGAATATGTCTGAGAATTGTATCTTAGAACATATCTTAGGAAACAGATTTCCCCATTCCTGCATTCCCTCTGCATCGTGTCCTGTGTACAGCATGCAGTACTGGAGATCCCGGGCTTGAGAAAGCTCAGTGCAATTACAGAACAGCCTTGGAAAAGCTTGCAGATTGAAAAACTGGGATGAGGTTGCTTAGTGAGAGTCAGACACCTTTCAGGCCCAGCTGATAAATCATAACACAGAGTTTTACTGATGTTCTCTTTTTGCACAGTGATGGATCCACGCAAGCACTGGCGTCCTGTCAGAGGGACTTTCGGAACAAGCCCTATCCTGTGCGAGTCAAGATCACATACTACCAAAAAACACTGACTGTAAGTCTGAAATTACAGAATTACTTGTGTTTCTCAGCTTCTTAAGGGTGAGACTGGGTTTTCACAGAGTTACAAAAAATATGTCAGTTCCAGTGTTGGAAATGTGGAGCTCGGCAGCAGAGGTTGGAAGGAGATGCTGTGTTTAAATGCTACACTGGTTCTTTTGGATGCATTAGAATGCAGATGTTGCTGATTTTTCTAATGTGACTTAGGGGGCACTTGTGCAAATGCACTCATAATGTGCTCAAACCCTTCTGTTGCTCTTGACTTGCCTGGAGAGGTGTCCCAAAGTCAGGATTTGTTTAAGCTTCAAGTGATTGAGCAGCTCCTGAGCTTGGCATTTCTTAAGCTGATCTAAGAGTTGCTGACGGTTTTGTAGCTGGTTTTTGAACCAGAGGTTCTTGAAATGTGGCTAAAAAAATGAAACTATTTAACAGTAGATTTAAATTTGCTACTTGAGGCTTCTCACCTCCAAAAAATAGTAGGGCTTTGAAGACTAAAGATTAAAAACCACTGGTATAAGGGAGTCTTTAAGACTTCTTAAATACTATTCAGCTGATTGTGAATTCCTTCAAGGCAGGAGAGAAAAATACTAATGCGGTGCTGGGTTGTGACAGCTATGAAGTGTGTTTGTTGGCTTCTGATTCCTTCTGGAAAGGTGCTGTTCATATAGTCACAGGTAGCAGCCATAAAGTGCAGAGCTGTCATTTTGTAGTAGAAGTTTCTCTAAAAGTAAACGTGACTGCACCTAAAAGAGGGCAGACCTTGTACTGTGTTGTAATGGGAAAAGCTGCCTGTCACTTGTGCGTGAAAGTTAAGTTTCAGCCTCCAAGGCTGCTCTGTTTTCACCTGGACCCTGATGCCTCCTCTAGGAACTCCTCTGTCCCAGATGTTGCTGTTAACCTTAGCAGTTCTCTCTTTCTCCAGGGATGCATTTGCAGAATCTCCCTAAGCTTTGAATCGGAACTGCAAGGGATGACTGGTGTGGATCGGGTCTGTGTTGCCCAGAACCTTTTTAGGATGTGGACTTTTGCAAATAGAATGCTTATGTAAAATGTCGGTAAAATATCTCTTTCAGAAAAGATATAGTTTTTGGTTTCCGGTATGAGCTGCTGAGTTACCCGATAAGTTGTATTTTGTGTGCATTACTGCAAACTGATGAAACAATTAACATGAATGTGGTGAAAATCCTAAGTGTTTGTCCTTTTAGGTATTAATTAATAATGGCTTTACTCCGGATAAAGAGGACTATGAATTTTGTGCCAAAGTGGACAATATGGTGTTGCCGTCACAAGGGTACTTTGGAATATCCGCAGCTACAGGGGGACTTGCAGGTAGGGAATGTTAAAAGTTATGGCAAATGCTGTGGGGACTTGCAAGGCTTGCAGTAGAGGTTGGTTGGGTGGTTGGGTTTTTACTACTTGTGTTGATCCATTATACCAATTTTTGACCATGATGATGTAATTAACTCTCTTGCAGTCCCAAATTACTGACATGCTTAGGCCTTTTCCTGACTCCAGCTAAAGAATTTTCATTTTTTCCTGACAAAGCCCCTGTATAGTCTCATTCCCCACTGCACCAACTCCTGGGAGGATGCTGTTTTTTGAAGATCCTTTGCAAGAAGAAGGTTGGCTTGAGAATTACAGGCGTTTGTAAGGTGGTTTTGCTTTGTTTGTTGAATACAGATGACCATGATGTGCTGTCGTTTCTGACCTTCCAGTTGACTGAGCCCGGGAAGGAAGCAGTAAGCATTTTTATGCATGATTAGTAAAATATTTTATTGTGCATGTTATTTTATGTGCAGCATCAGATTGTGGGATTTCCTTTTAAGTCACGAGTGGCATTCCTGTTTCACAATTTTGACATGTAGCTGTGCCGTCATCTGGTTTAGAAAAATTAAACTGGTGTTGTAATGTTTCAGTAATATTGTCATTGATATTCTCAAGACCAGAATTCTGGAAGCACCCCTGGAGCAACAAAACTTGTGATGTTAAATCAAACCATGCAGTACTGCAACGTACATTTTCTTTGGAAAGTGGGAAAATATCTGTTCTCCCTTTCAACTTTCCCTGCTTCTAGAATGATTTTGTACTGCTAAACAGCATTTATCCATGTAAAACTTGTTTTAATTTTCTGTTGGGAAAATTTTCTGTTTGATCTCCATGGGAATGTGTGATTTCTCACTTCAGCTAAATGTATCAATGTGCTGCAGTAATTTTGTTATGTGTTCACATCTGAAATCTGAAGAGCCTTGCTGCAGAGTCAGTTGTGTTAAGCGTGAGGGAGAACCTGAGAAAAATCTCACGGATGCCCTTCCCTCCAATATCATTTTAAAGCCAACACCAGATGCAGAAATCCCTCAGAAAGATAAAGAGAAGTATCAAGAAGAGTTTGAACACTTTCAGCAAGAATTGGATAAGAAGAAGGAAGAATTTCAAAGGGAACATCCTGATGTGCAAGGACAGCCAGGCAAGTTATTTTTCAGCAGTTTTTCAGTTGTCCAGGGAAATGTTTGTTTTCCAGGATGTTCCAAACCAGGGATACTCTGGCTGATCTTGCTAAGCTCCCACTGATGTTACTTACATTATTTAAAAATCTTTACTGTAAAGTGTTTCCTGTTTCTAAAGTTATTTTAGTGGTGCCTGGATTGAGAACAAAATGAATGACTGGAAACATGGCAGGAATTTAGAACAACAGAAGGGAGAGAAGGTCATGCATCCCTCTGTAAAGTGGTGATTAAGAAAGCATGGCCTTTTTTCATTATGTAAAGGACATCTTTTTGGTCTATTTCTCCACATTCATAGAAAAATTTTTAAAAGGTGGGCTAGTGCATATCTTGGAACATGTGCTTACATGGAAAAGCTTTTTAATGCTTGCCTAATGCTGGGCAATCAAGAACCTGATCACTTGAAAATATAATGGAAGCCATTTGTTACTTCTGTGGATTTTAATAGCTGTATATGACTGCAAATGCACTGGGAATGTACTTTAGGCATCTAGACGTGAAATTTCAGATTGTCATCCTTTATTGCACAGTGGTAAGTTATGACTGTTCTAAAGGTCCCGTATGTTATTTTGATCTGTGTTTTTGAGATACGGTTCAGCCTTTCATTGATAAGAAATAATCCCTTTGCCACAGACTTCGGGATGGTAAAGTTGTAGGAAAAGGTGGATGGACGTGGATATGTTAAAGGAGCAAGAAGAATGATCCAACGCAACTTGTAAGGAATGTGCACATGTGTAAGAACCCCCTGTGCTTTTTTCTTAGCAGCAGATGATGTTTTTGAAACTGTGAGCGATCGTGAACTGAGGCAAATCTTTGAGGGGCAGAATCGAATTCATCTGGAAATCAAACAGCTTAACAGGCAACTGGACATGATTCTGGATGAGCAGAGGAAATATGTCTCGGCAGTCACGGAGGAGATTGCCAAAAGAGAAGCTGGGTTTCCAGGTCAGCAGGGACAGGTAAATAAAACCCGTGGTGATTCAGAGCCCAGCCTGATTTCAGCAGTGGGATCCATTTGCTTTTTCCAAGATCTGTTGATCTTTTTCCTCGCCCTGCCCCTACCAGGTTTCCCAGCAAGAGATAGAGACAGTTGTGAAAACTCAAGAAGAGGTCATTAGACAAGTAAAGGAAATAAGGTAAACACCTTCCAAATATTAAGGCCGTGTTTTTAATGTTATGATTTTCCTTTTAAGTCCTGTGTATTATTTCAGTGGGACAACATTGACAAACTTGCTGTTTGTGTCAGTTCCGTAGTGAAGACCCTCTGCATATATTTAATTTCTGTAACGAAGTCAGTTCATGCCCCAAGGATTGCTAAGCGCCCTAATTTGTCTCTTTTTTAAATCATGAAATTCCACTTCAACAGGTAAATTCAGCCCCTTTAAAAACAATGATGTAAAACCCTTATCTTGAAGGTGCTATGCTGCTAAAATAGATTTGTGAAGATGCTTGTGTTTGATGGGGATGTCTCAGTACTTCTTTTAAGATGTTTTACTGTTGCTGTCTTAATCAGGAATGCCTTTAAGCTGGTTTAGCCTTTCATTTGTAGCAGCTAAAACATTCCTTACCTCATATTTAAAGAAAGAAAGGAGAGAAACAGTTCCTTCAGTTGTGCTTTTTCCCCCCCCTGTATTAGTTCAAGGGCAGCTCTTGTGATTAATCTAAGTAGGTCAGTTTTTTGTAGAATGAAGATTAGAGAGCTTCCATTTTTGCACTTGTACTTCCACGGAAGCTTTTCTGTTAATATTCTTGACAAATCTTTATACCTTGCGAGCAAATTAGATTTTCTTGTTAACATTGGCAGTCTGCCCTTTTAGTGACTACTTACCAGCTCGGAGTTTGCGTAACATCGTCTTAATATTTTTCTTAGATTAAAGAACTGCTTTATTTAGAGAGAGAAATAAACAGTCCCTTGGTGCATCGCTTGTCATCCCGCAGGAAAAGGACTTAGAGGCCAAGTAATTTTCTTGGCAAGACTGTGGATTTCTTAATCACCTGATTACAGAAGAATCTTGCATGTTCCTACAATAGAAACTATCAGCAGGGTATTATTAATGCAGAAGTCAACATAAATTCAATTTTATACAGCCCGTGTCCATGAAGGGAAGTTATTTTGCTTTTAACAAAGACTGGATCAGTCTGGGGGAAGGTGAATGTGCAGATTTCTATTCATTATGTAGAGATGGTTCTGTTAGGAGGGAGAAGAACTGAGTGAGTGTCCCATTTGTGTTGTAACACTGTGAGGCGTGTGGAAAGACAGCATTACTATCAGTGGTTGTTAGGCAGTGAACGTGATGGGTTATTTAAGATAAAACCTTCCTGACAGAAATTCACTTCTAAAATATATTATTATAACACTAATTGCAAGTCCAGGTAAATGAAAAATTGCTGACCACTCTACAAAGAGTTAGGAGTGCTCCATGAAAGCATTGAAGTAAGCTCCCATCTGAACCAAATGGAAAGTTTTAAGTAAATTAAAAAGAAATCCAACGGCATACATTTTGATTGTCTATTCTGTTAATAATGAAGAGATTATCATTCACATGATAAATATTTTAGCTGTAGAATAATCCTCTTTGCAACTCAAAAGAAACAGCACAGTAGGGGGAAATGATATAAACATATTGATTAGAGATTAAGGTTTTTTTCTCTCATTGACTAGTTTACCTCAAACCAAATTAGTTATGAAACCTCAACTTTTTCTGGATTTAATTTCGTTTGTTGTAGAAGCAAAATGAATTCACAGTAGGACAATATGAAGTATTATCACAGTGCTTGTGGGAAATGAGTTCCTCATATAAATGGTAATCATGAAACAAGGATGTATCTAAATCTTTTCTTATCCCTAAAGCCTCTTCTTTGTTTTTATTTCTTACATGACTGCTTTTATTTATTTATTTATTTATTTATTTACTTTTCGAACGGCTTTTGGGTTTCTTCAAAGATTGCATTAAACTCTGCTGATCCTAAAGCCTTGGCAAGAGCCTCAGGCAGATCTCTTGTTCTATAGCCCTCATCAGTCGGGCAGGCAAAGCAGATGTCTGGCAACAGAATATTTGCTAGTTCTTATTCTCAGCGGGACTGAGAGATGGGGCACTCTACAAATGGCAACTTTCTTCACCATTAACTGTTTTAAAAAATCATAGTTTGGCTACAGGATTATTTCTTGAGAGGTATTCTTGAAAGCTAGAAAAAATTTGCTGCATTCTGGGGCAACTATATATTTCAGCCTAATTCTAATGAACTAAAAAGTGTCCAGAATAAGTAGAAAAGCTGGTGTGTGTTGAAAGCTGGTTTGTTGTTTGTCTTGTTTCAGAAGTTCTGTGACTGATGCTCTGAGATCCATCAGTGGAGTTCAACACTCTGGCTCTGCAGGAGTCTATGAAACAACTCAGCACTTCAATGACATCAAAGAACACCTCCATGTAGTAAAGAGGGACATAGAGCATTTAGTACAACGAAACACGGTAATTTATGTGCTGGGAGTGTAAAGCGTGAGTGTAACACAGCTTTCTTTGGCTGTTAGTGAAAAGCTAGGATGAGCCAGCATGCAATTTAGGGAGCAATTAATCCTTCATTAAGCTGCTTCGCTAAAACTATGCTGCCTTGACCTAACTGCATGATCAGGGTCTTGATGAGAAGTTTTGCACAAAGAGCATGATTTTTAGTCTAATTTCCTGTGGAAACAAGGTCAAGCAATTAGGTTTTCTGGGTGCTTTTTTTTTTGTGCATTTGTCCCCCTATTTAACAGCTCTGTACAGAGGAGATTCCATGATGCTTCTGCACACAAGGGAGAGCTTTAATCAGGGGAAACTCAGGCAGACTCGGCTTAAGGTTTCTAAGTGCAAAAAATGACTGTGTACATATTCAGGAGTACCTTAGTCTAGCCTAGGTAGCCATTAAGCTGAATTAACTTATGATCCATAGAAGGTCCTTGATTAATTTACCATATTTATGTATTCTTTCCCATATAACCCTCAATTTAACATCAGGCAATTTATCTGAGAAATGTAAAGGTGGAAGGGGAGAGTGAGATGAGGAGTAAGATTATTTTTCAGAATACTGTAATTTCTCTCCATTTTCTGCTTGTGTTCCAAATTTACACCACATTGCAAAGCCCTTGTTTTGTAAGTCTTTTGATGGGATGTCTTGTTTGCTCTCTTGGTTTTTAGCCATCCAGTGAGAAACCAAAGTGTCCTGAGTTACCACCGTTTCCATCCTGCTTATCTACAATGCATTTCCTCATATTTGTGGCAGTGCAAACTGTGTTATTCATTGGTTATGTCATGTATAGGTAAGTCTTGGGTGGCTTAAAGACAGCAGGCAAATAGTTTTAGAGCTGCTGACTGATAATGCCAGTGGAATGGTATCATTGTGTTAATCCTGTTAAAACAAGCAATCATTCAGATTGGAGGAGACCTTGGGAGGTCTCCAGTTCAATCTTCTGCTTCAAATGGGGTCCGCACTGAATTCAGACAAGGTCACTTGGGGTTTAAACTGGTCAGGTCTTGAAAACCTCTAAGAACGCAAAAAAACCCCACTGTCCCAGAACCCATTGGAAATGTTGAATTATCATAATGAAGTTTGGTTTATTCTACCCCCACTCACTCACCAGGTATCAAGTGAGAACCTGACCTGTTTCAACCTGACTGTTGTGTCTTTTTTCTTTTTTCTTTTTTCTTTTTTCTTTTTTCTTTTTTCTTTTTTTTTCCTTTTTCCTTTTTCCTTTTTCCTTTTTCCTTTTTCCTTTTTCCTTTTTCCTTTTTCCTTTTTCCTTTTTCCTTTTTCCTTTTTTCTTTATCTAAACTGATTGGGATGGTTTTTCTGTTCTCTTCCTCCTCCTTGTGATGTCATAATGTTGAAATTCTATTTGCATTGATGGAAAGGACGACCTCTGTGCTTGGTAGTCTTTTTGCCATTGGCTGAAATGATGATTGCCTAGACAAACAAGGAGCTGGTCCCCTCCAGTTCTTTGTGATGCCTTTGTAATTCCAGCACCTGGATGTGGTTGATCCACAGTGTCCGTATCCGCTAAGGAAATTGATGATCTGTGACAGAGGGAAAAGGAAATCCCATTTAAAGTCAATTCTTTCCCTGCTTAGTTGCATGGGCTTCCTTTTCTAAGGTGATCTTTAGGCAAACTGGATACTGAGAAGCTTCAGAAAATGTTAAGAGTATTTTAAAAGTCAGTTTGTTTGTTCTTTCATTGTTTCTGGCTTCTGCCCAGAATGTGGGGTTGTTTGTTTTTTTCCTTTTGTGTCTGATGCAAAATTGGAACTACAGTGATGCTACACGTCTTTGTGAATAGAAAAAATTATGTTCTGTTTTTGTGATATGACTTATATTTTCTCTAAGTCTCTGTTGATAAGGAATGGAATAATCTAATCCTCCAGTAAATGAAATTTTAAAGCAGTTAGCTAGTTTTAAGTTAAAAATACTTGAAAAAATCTCTTCTGCCTTTTCTTTCAGGAGCCAACAAGAAGCAGCAGCCAAAAAGTTCTTTTGATGACTTGTTCCTTTTGTGTGTATGTAACATCAGTCTGTATGCACAGAAAATTCTACACTTCTGTAAATGAGGGAAATTTTAGTGTTGGATATACTTCAATATTATAAATTATTGAATTTTGTTAAATAAAATGAGTTCTCATTTAAAGTGTTGATGCTAAAAACAGGGAGCAAGTGCTGGATGAGGGGGGAAGACTGTGCACCCTATCTAGGTCTGTGTTTTCAGCTGACTTTTTAGTAAATACTGAAAGGCAAATTCCCAGTTCCTCTGCTTTTGTTAAGATTCCAGAGGAGGAGTCGAAATGCCCAGGCTTGGTGTTTGTTCAGAGTGTGAATTGCAGATGGATGATTTGTGCAGAAAACTTGCTACTAAGTGTGCCGACATAGCAGTTAAAAAAAAAAGAAAAAGAAGGTAAAAAATCCCAAACCTCAAAGAACCGTTCTTCTGTGGGGTTTATTATTTTTTGGCAGGTAAAAATTTATTATAAACATTTTATTTGTTTACGACTTGGATTTAACAATATAAGAGTATGTTACTTAATTCTCATTTAAACACTTTTTAATATGTGGACCCAAAGACAGGCCTTTAAGACTCTGACTGTTGATACCTGATGTAAAAAACCAGTTATAGAGGACACGTGAAGAAAGGCTTCTGTCCTTATTTTGCAGTTTGATTTTTGGGCAGTGATATCAAAATGTGGGTAAAGTAGTTTCTTTGAGTGTATTGTGGGGCTGATTTCTTTTTTCGTAGTTTCAAGTCTGTCTGTAATTTTTTTAATTTCTTAAAGCTGTCTTGTGTCTTTCACGTATCAAGTACAGATGCTTTGATTAAAATCTTGACATGGTGAGTATTATAAACTGCAGGTATTGAGTGTTAACCCATTTCTTCACAAACTCACTTCAGACATGTTTGTTAATCTGCAGAACCAGTATTTTGTGTCAATTCCTGCTTGGATATCAAAAGCATAAGACTGAACATGTGATTTTGATACTGCTTATCAAGTGAACATTTGCTTCAGGAAAGAAAGCAGAGGGCCCAACTTAGGAGTGTGAAATTAATTAATTTTGCTTTGTTTACATATCTGTGGTAACTTTATCCTTGAGCTGTGTGTAGAATTAGAGTAAGTATTTCTGTGGTTTCCTAAATTCTATAAAATACACAAATGCATCAGGATGTTTCACTTAGAACTGTTAATTGTTTGTCTGAATCTGCAAAAATGATCTGTAATATGACTACTCCTGTTGCATTTCTACAGTCTGCTCCCTTGGAGTGCAACACATGCTGCCAAATTCACTGTAATGAAGAACACTTCAGTATTGTGCCTGTCAGTTTGGAGAAATGACAAATCTATGCAATATATTTTGTTACTTCAAATATAGTGTCCAAAATATGAATGTTTGTGCTATACCAAGAAAATTACACTGCCTACACACCAATTAACAGATCTGCAGTATGCAGGGTACTCTAAGTGGTATAGCTTTATAGATTTGTTTCTAAATTTGAGCAGATTTTGCTGTACTAATGAGAGAAACTACTGCCTCAGGCTAATCAATGAATAAACAACTTTTCAGATAAAGCAGAGTAACACATTGGAATTAATCTCTTCAGTTCTTTCAACACCAGCAAATATTTCCAGGTGCCTTGAGTCTAAGCTATTACAACCCTGACTCTTGTAATTAAACTTAATGTATTTTCTTAAATGGTTCTGAAATTGTACGGTGGTGGTTCCTTTCAGCTGCAGACCTTCTTGCATCAGTGCAACATCCAAACAACTCCTTCTCTCACAGCAGGCTTTGCAAAACCCCTTACGCAGAAAGTATTTTGATAAATATCTGGCAGAATGAGGAGCAGTTCTGATGTGTCAGTTGGAATGAGCCTGGATTTTTGTTACTGTGAATTTACCCACCCATTGCTTTGGTTTAAAGCTGGAGCAGCCTGTACTTCTGTTTGTTTGGTTAGAAAGAAGAGCAGGCTGGGGGCGATGTCTAGGGGGAAACTTTTGAAGCCTACAGTTTTCTCTTCAGGAGGAGGCTGCTGGATCAGACGTGTCTCCCATGTGCAACGAGAAAACTTCTGTGGTAGGGAACAGAAGGTCTAACGTGGAACATTGGAAGACTGGTAACTTTGCTTCATGATTCATTTCACAGTCATCTCTCCTTGAAGCTTCCATAACTCACTGGATCAAAAGAAAACTCCCAGCTGCCCAGCTCAAATTTCATCCTGTCTGTTCTTGAAGTGATAGCAACAAATTTGGATTTTAAGAGTATTTTTCAGTCAACGTAGCCTTCTGTTAGGAGGTTTATTTCAACAGTGACAATGTGTTTGATTCTTATCCAGTAAGATTGTACAGCTAGGAGGAAAAGACACCTTGGAATGCAGTTGGACAATATTGGAGAGAACAAGTTATATTTGAACTGTGGATGATAAGTGGCAAATATTTGGCAATGACAAGAGAATGAGATTGTACTGGTGGGGGTTTATTAAACAGATGGTGATCCCTGAATCTTTCACAAGTCAAATGCACAATAGTTTGTAAATTAACTGCTCTGGTTTGTAATTTCTGTGGGAAGAAAATCCGACCTTTCTCAATGGATCCATTACTGTAACACCAAAAAATGTCTACTGGTTTGGGTTTTTTTTATTTTAAATTCAAACAGCTGACAGTTTCATGTTTGTTTCTGACTGATGTAAATTGATACTTGGAGTTCAGAAATAACCTTATTTGAATAAAGGTGCATATTTTTAGTAATCTTTTTTCTTTTCATTTGGTACATGTCCATGAAATCTAAGCAAGTGTATTTGAAGCATTCTTTACCCTCAGTTCAGAGTCTGAATGATTACAGACCTGGGTTCAGTTTTACCTGACACTGGGGAGTTAATGGCATTCTGAGGCTGAATTCCCCTCTTTGTCATTTTTCCCCAGCCAGGAGTAAGATTTAAGCAAGTGGAGGAGAGGAATCATGAACTGAATCTATTCAAGCTGACTAATCCCTAAAATACTTCTTTTGGATGGTCCAGCTGCTAGAAAAGGCAACACCCTCTTGGTAGAGGGATGGAGCAGGGGGCAGAGTCCTGGTTCTTCCAAGAGCACCTATGTATTTTTGCATTATGTGACTGTTAGGAACACAGGATCTAGAAAAGATTGGGAGCTTGGATGGCATTTTTGAGCTGGCCTCTCTGTGAGGCTTTAGCTTTAGCTCTGGAACTTGCCTGTTTCAAGACTGAATTCTCTGCTGGGGTTAGAGATCTGTGTGTTCCTTGGGTATGGAACACAGGCTTTTTTATATCACCCACTTTCATCAGATAAAACAGGAACAGAGTCTTTAATTTTGATTTCACTTAAGCTAAATGGAAAAGACATAGATTAAGACCAAAGGAAGTGGCAACATGAGTTCTTAATTTGCTGTCTGTGTGTTTTCATGAAGCCTGGGATTCCTGTCATCAACAAAAAGTAGTAAGTTTTTTTATTTCAATAGAGCACATGCCTGTACCAGAATTATTCTGGGGGTACTGGCCGTGTTGTGCCGGTTGTCACCAGTCTCTCCTGTGTTTCTCAGCATCTTCAGTGCCAATAGACCCAATAACTTTTAAAGCCCTTTTTGTTATCTTTGATCTCAAAATTAACGTTGGGAAGCCTTTTGCTGATTGCAAGGTTGAGGCCTGGAGGGCAAGACCTCTCAGCAGTCCCTCCCCAAGCCAGTTCTTGCCTTTCTCAGTCCTGTGAAAGCATCACTTTTAGGCACAAAATGATGTTCGAAATATTTCTAGAGGGATCAAAGCCTACAGCCAAGTTAGGGAAGCTTCTTTTCAGTAAAGACCAACAGCACAAAGCTTAAGAGGTAACACTTCCCATACAGTTGGAGAAGACCCTTGAGACCTAACACTGGAAGAATCAGTGCTCCATGCAGTGTTTGCAAAGTTCCAGCTAGGAGAATTTTAAACAAAGATGAAGTTGTCACTTGGAATTCATGATTCTGAGTGATAGTTTCAAAAAGAAAGTTAAAGTTTCTTGTTTAGTCACTAGTAATCCAGGATTTCAGAATGTCCTGGGGAGTTTTTGGTTTTGTTTTGGGGGTTTTTTTTGTGTTTTGTTTTGTTTTGTTTTGTTTTGTTTTGTTAGTGGTTTTTTGTTTGTTTTTTTTAATAGTAATAGGTCTGCTTTAATTAGAAAGGCTGTAATATAGATTAAGGCATTAGGCAAACTGGAATCCTCCCATCTCTCAGTTCTCATCGAAATTATGAGAGTGCTGGGAGAACCATTTAGATAATCAAAATTCCAGAATGCTGCATTAAGGCATGTGCAGTCAGTGCAGTAGGATAAATGCTCAAAACCCAAACTCATGAACTTTGGAGACCTAGCAGGTGATTTTCTTTCCTAAAATAGTCTGTGACCTAAGTAGCAGATCCTGGAAATCTTCACCTGAGTAGACTTGGTGAGGCTAATGATGTGAATAAAAGTTTCAAAGATGAGGACCTACAGAAACAATCCACACCCAAAAGGTATCCAGGCTGTTTTATGGCATACAGATTCAGATTTATTTATCCTTTATCAGCAGTTAGGATTACAAACAGCAGATGTTCTATGCAGCACCAAAGCAGGGGTCTAGATGGAGACAGCCTGGGGAAGAGCTGACGGAAACCCAAAAGAAAGAACAGTGGGAAGATCTGATTTGCTTTCTTTGGGGTCGCTTTCTTGAAATAAAGTAATCATAGCAGTGATACCTCATTCGTCTGGGAGATAAAGCCACCATATGAAGAAGGACTGAAGAAAAACCATACAAAATACTTTCTGTCCAGTGGGATAAAATATTCATGCATAAAAAGAATCAGGGGTTTTGCTTAATTAAGAATTCAAGTTTTCAAATCTCAAATCTGAGGGTTTTTGACTCAGTAGCCTGAATTTTGCTATTTTACTATGGCTAGAGAGTCAAGCAGGTTTTCAATTCAGATCAAGGGAATGTTGTGACCTCTGTGAAAGTGAGAGAGCTTCAAGACTGCAGATATCAAAATGCTATTGCACACTATAATTGATTTGTGTGTGTGCATGTACAATTAGCTTAAGGTATTAATGGAAAAAGTAGGTAGTTGCATCTAATGATTTTTTTGGAGTAATCTGAACCATCTGCCTCTATATATTAAGGAGTTCACTCTTTAATCCAGATTATGGCTGACAAACTGGTTTTGGCATTCACGTTTTGCTAGCACTGTGCCCTTGAAGAGCTGATGTGGCTGTAGAAACTCTCTCGCTTACAACTGCTGTGTTTGAAAACATTGTTTGTTTGGCTTTCTTGTAGTTGTTTCCTTATAGCTCCTTTTTTGTTGTTTTTTTGAGAAGATGGCCTTTCTAATGAAAAGTATGTTGAGCAACCAGGTAAAGAATTTGGGACTTGGAGGTGGAGGGGAAGAAAGCAAAGAAGAAAGCACTCCTTCTGATCCAGCAGCAGCTGCAGGAATGACCAGGGAGGAGTATGAGGAATATCAAAAGCAAATGGTTGAGGAGAAGTGAGTACCTGTTCCCTTATTCTGAGTACGGGGCTAATTCTTGGTAACTTTGTGCAGATAAAAATAACCCAAGAAAAAGCGAAACATGCAGCTCTTCAGTATTTTTTTTTAGAAGCAGATGAATCTTTGCTAAAAAGACTTTCCAAAATAGAAGTTCCCCAACTGGAAATGATAAAATATTTCATTCCTTCTTCCTGCCCCACCTCCCCATCCTGCAACTCTCTCCTATGCTTTCCTGCTATCTCCACAGCTTCATATGCTGGACTCATTCCTAGGTGATGTTACTTTATCTAGAAAAATTTTCCGAGTGTGTAGTGTATTCTCAAATGTATATGATTTGTTCTTCTAGAACCCCGTGTGGAGTGTTCTTTCAATGTGTAATATTTTGTTGTCCACATTTATTATGGCAGACCTGAAAAAGTACTAAGTGCTATATTAAGTGCTCATTTATCTTGAGAAAAGGTTTAAGTTTGTTGGTTTTTTCCTAAAATCTACTAAATAAAGCAGAGCTTTAAAATTAATTAAGTCTGCATTTTGACTGTAAAGACAATTTTTATCACTTGCTGTGTTTATGAAAACAAGTAAAATGGAGGACTTGGCATGTAGGAGTTCAAACCATGCATAATTCTAAATAAAATTATTGACTTTTAAATCTCAAGTGCATCTGTTCCTCTAATGGTCAATTACATAATGGTTGTGTAAATCCTTCTTGTAAGATGATTATAGGTGCCAGGTTCATGACTGATGGAATTTGAGGTATCCAGGTCTGTATTTAGCATCAGACATTTCTATCAGGAAACCCTGAAGAGGTGTCATTTAGTCTGGAAAAAAGCACAGAGTGTTTTGCTCTGCATTTTGTCAAGGGATATTTAAAATAGAAATGACCACCTGCTGGCAGGAAGCTGCTTTATGTAGACTGAGAAGCAACACAGGATTCCTGGGATAGGGAAATACCTGGGAAAAGTGTTACTTCTATACTGTTTTTAAGTGGGGCATATGTCCTTTCCATGCTGAACTGTACTGAGGAAGCAGGGCAGGAGTACTCTTATAGGACGGTTAGAAACTCTAAGAAAAAAGATCATCTCAAGAAGAGATGTGGTTCTGTGTCAGAAATCTCTGGCACGGGCAGAGCATGTTCCTGTTTCAGGGCTCCCTGGATTTTGCCGGGTGTTCACCTGTGCAGGAATGGAGACCAGAAAAGTAAATGTGCCTCACTGAAATTGTGCTCAGGCAGTGTTGAACCCATAACCAACCAGGCTTTGGGTTCTTCTCAGATTTTAGGCTTGTTTGTGGGGGTTTTGTTTTTAGAGAGAGAAATCCAAAAACTCATTTTGGAAACAGAGGAAAAGTAATATTTCATTTTGCAAGTAGCTTTTATGTGCCAAAATACCTATGCTGAAACAAGATCAATTTTGCAATAGAATTTCCACAAAAATGCTACCGGGGAAAAAAGAGATTAAAGGGAGAGGGGAGTGAAAGGTGAGTGTTACCAAATGTTACCAGAAATCTTTCAGGAGATACATTTTGCAAATAAATACATATGCAATCTACGTAAAAAAAAAAAAAAATTGTGCAGACCAATTCTTAAATCTAATGAAAACATTTTATAAATTCATGTAGGAAGTTGGTGCTTTTCCATACAGGGAAGCTTTAGAATTCGTTGCCCTTGTGAAACAATGAAAGGACAAAGAAAGGCCAGGAAAATTCACAGGTGACAGAAGCACAGGCAATGTGGCCCCTTGGCATCCCTTTGTTGGTATTGCTCCTCTTGTGCCTTTGGACAAGTTACTTATCTTGGGGAATAACTCCCGTGTGTAGCTTTTTGCAGACAAGCAACTGGTTCCGTGCAAAAGATTGTATTTATTAGCATCTTGAACATTTGTTCTGATTTCCAGGATGGAAAGAGATGCGGCGTTTGCACAGAAAAAAGCAGAGCGAGCTGTTCTGAGGGTTCACCTGAGAGAAAAGTACAGACTGCCCAAGGTAAGTCTGTAGCTCATGAGCTCATCTAGTCCAGAGGCCAAATTTCAACCAATTTTAAACTGCCCATTCCTTTTTCTTGAGTGATCCTGGCACTGTCAAATATTCTCAGGAAAATCAAAATATTGAAAGCAAAAGTTTCAAGCAACAGAGAAATCTGGAAGCTTGTTAAAAGCAGGCAGCAGCTGCAATAGCTTCTGGATCATGACAGAAAGCACAGTTAGATTGACAGCTTTTTCCTGACATAAAAACACCTGGATACGAACAAGG
This sequence comes from Oriolus oriolus, assembly GCA_013400235.1. Taxonomy (NCBI): domain Eukaryota; kingdom Metazoa; phylum Chordata; class Aves; order Passeriformes; family Corvidae; genus Oriolus; species Oriolus oriolus. The sequence goes on from VXBT01011299.1 coordinate 38,453, forward strand.
ATAGCTCTCTACTGTATTCAAGGTGATTTCCTGGTTTAGAGGGGAGACTCGCTCCTCTATTTTCTGATCATCTTGTTTTCACGGTTTTAACTGCAGAACCCTTGTTTAGCAAAAATTTTGCTAAGTACAGGCTTTAGCACTAAACCTATGGTAAACATCCACAGATCCCACTTATTTTAAATAATTTTTTAAATGACTGTGCTATTTTGTAAGCTTCTGCCATGCGCAGGAGAGAGGTAATACAGGGCAGAATACTTCTCCGGGAGGTTAGATCACACATTTGCTCTGACCTGTCACTAGTGGGAAGATGTTGGCATATTTCATTTCTACCCCACGAGGAAATGTGTGGTTGTTCTCAGCAATTTGAGAGTTTATTTGTATTATTCACCTGCCAGCTCTGAGTCATTACCACTAGTTTTCTGATCAGTACTTCCAAGTGCTTTTTGATTAATTAAAATGGGGGAAGGTAAAGAATCTATCTCCCATAAATTTAACTGCTAAAAAATGTAGTGCTTAATCCAAACGTGTCATTTAGGGACTCATCATCAACAGAAAGAGAGCAGCGCTTGTAGCCACATCGAGCCAAACTTTTAAATAAACATTTAAGGTGGAGCTGGGTCACCTCCCAGTGGCTGTGTCTCTTCCAGAGGAGGCCAGGTGACAGCTGAAGTCAGGTAAGATGTATTCCTCCCCTAAGAGCCTGATTCTTCTGGTGCTTTAGCTGGACAACATACCCTGAGGGTGAGTTTAACTACAGAAAGATTAATTATGCAAAAAAATTAAGTCCAAGATTTTAAGTGATTGATTGGATTGGAGGCCTAAGTCTCTAAACACCAGCATTTTAATTAGCAGCTGAGGAGTAAAATATCAGTAGGCTTTGCTTTCCTTTTGGAGGCATGTGCTGCGACAGCTCCTGAGCACCACTTACCCAGCATCTTGCCAGAGCTTTCAGCCCCAAGAGGGGCTGCTTTGGAAAGCTCCAAGATACCTGAGTGCCAGGTCTCAACTACACATCAGTGGAGCTGAGTGTCTCTGTGGTTTTGAAATTCTCCCACTTGTTGTGCTTTTTTCGGCTCGAGATGGTGTCCAGGTCTCCAATCCCCCTTGGCGGAGCACCTCGTAGACACAAAGGCATGCAATGGTGATCGGACCCATCTCCAGCAGGATCTCAGCTTTGGCATATACTAAGTTCTCTCTGGAGCCAAATTTCAGTAATAACAGTAGACTTGTCTCCAAGGTAGGAGAGTAGCTGTAAGCCAGCAAACAACACTGCAGGATACGTTTTTCTGCATTTGTTTCTCCCTATATAGCATTTCTTGGTTTTCATTAGCCCTTATGAAAACAGGTTATAGCAGGAAGAAAATTAAATTATTACATGCACACTGCATGTCCCTGAAAAAAAGTCAGTGCTGTGATACAACATGCTGGCAGCAAAATGCTCTCAGACATGTGATAATGGATTAACTATTTTGAAAATCAAAAGTCATTTCAGGTAGGCTAGTATGGGCTAGAAACACTGAATATTACCACTATCAATCACTAGCAAGCACTTTAAGTAAAAGCATGAAATTCAGGACTAAGCAGGGCCCCCTTTGCTGTGTAAAATCTAAAGCTCTATGCTATCTGGGCCAGATTTATAAGAGAAAGTAGACCCTTAATGAACCTAATCCTATTAACAGAGTTGTCAACTTAGGTTTGTCATCAGAAAAATGTTTTTAGCCATGAGACATTTGATCTGTGGACAACTTTTCCATCTTTGGAGTATTCAGTGCATCACATTCATACAAAACATTTTAAAAATATTCTATAAATACAGACGTTAATATTTTATTAATAATGTTAATTTTTTTAAAAACTCACCAAACTCTCTTATCCACTTGCTGCCTTTTTCCTGAACTGGGATTCAGTAATCAATGAACTCCTGCAAGGTCTAAACACAGGGGCATGAGCTGATGGTGAGCTGTGGAAAAATGGAGCCCCAATGCAGATGCCAGGAGGGAGAAGTCCCCACTCACCAGGTCTGTGCTCCGGGCTGTGATGTCCACAATCTCTAAAGGTGTTTCTGGGGAGGAAGGCTGCTGGTTCCAACCTATGGCTCCTCGTACCTACTTGTGAGGTACCTGCAGCCCTTCAGTGACATAAGCACAGCGGGGCTGCTGTGTTGCTAATCAAAAGTCCCACCTGCAGGTCAAGGCAAGGTGAACTCGATTTTGTATGTTACTGGTGCATTATAGGTGATGAATCACAGGATCAGGTCTGCAGTCAGCTACCTAAAGATCTCTGCACATCAGCGTAGGTAAATGTTATGACAGGATAAGTTAGGCATAAGGAAAGCAGTACATCACACAGCGATGCTGGGAAAGAGTTTGGTTCCCTCGTGGATTAGTCTGTGAGCTTTGATCTCTTTTGTTTACAAGCAGACTTCATATAAGAAGTGTTGAACCAGCATTTGATCTTCTTTGGTCCTTAAGTTGCACGGAAGACTTCAACATCATTGATCAGAGAACCGAAAGTAACAAGCAATACCAAATTTTAACTGTTCGTCTCTCCGCCGAGAGGGCGTCATCTCCCTTTGAGGAAACTCGACGAAACTTTTAGTGGAAGAAGCTGTCTCTCGCTGAGAGAGATTGCTCTTCCCGCCCGCTGGGCACGGACTGTGTCTGTCCCTGAGGGAGATTGCTCTTTCCGCCAGGTGGGCACGGACTGTGTCTCTCGCTGAGGGAGATTGCTCTTCCCGCCCGCTGGGCACGGACTGTGTCTGTCCCTGAGAGAGATTGCTCTTCCCGCCAGGTGGGCACGGACTGTGTCTGTCCCTGAGAGAGATTGCTCTTCCCGCCAGGTGGGCACGGACTGTGTCTGTCCCTGAGAGAGATTGCTCTTCCCGCCCGCTGGGCACGGACTGTGTCTGTCCCTGAGGGAGATTGCTCTTTCCGCCAGGTGGGCACGGACTGTGTCTCTCGCTGAGGGAGATTGCTCTTCCCGCCCGCTGGGCACGGACTGTGTCTGTCCCTGAGAGAGATTGCTCTTCCCGCCAGGTGGGCACGGACTGTGTCTGTCCCTGAGAGAGATTGCTCTTCCCGCCAGGTGGGCACGGACTGTGTCTGTCCCTGAGGGAGATTGCTCTTCCCGCCCGCTGGGCACGGACTGTGTCTCTCCCTGAGGGAGATTGCTCTTCCCGCCCGCTGGGCACGGACTGTGTCTGTCCCTGAGGGAGATTGCTCTTCCCACCCACTGGGCACGGACTGTGTCTCTCGCTGAGGGAGATTGCTCTTCCCGCCAGGTGGGCACGGACTGTGTCTCTCCCTGAGAGAGATTGCTCTTCCCGCCAGGTGGGCACGGACTGTGTCTCTCCCTGAGAGAGATTGCTCTTCCCGCCCGCTGGGCACGGACTGTGTCTGTCCCTGAGAGAGATTGCTCTTCCCGCCAGGTGGGCACGGCACGGACTGTGTCTGTCCCTGAGGTAGATTGCCCTTCCCACCCGGCGGGCATGGGGCTGTCTAATGTTAAACTGTACCCTTTACCTGCGGTAGATAGAGAAGGAATTTCTCCTGTGATATCAGATGGTGACCATCTGCTAGCACTATCTCAATCCTTCTCCCTCTCTCTCTCACTCTCCTATTTTTCTCATTTCTGTACACACTTAACGCTACAAAATAAAGTTGGTATCCTTGAACTGGACCTTTGCACCTTCATTTGGGCACAGGACTTTAGCATCAAATTGTAACAAAGCAGATATTTAGACAGTTTTCTGCTCACACCTATGTGTGAATCATTGTATATGTAAAGAACTCTGTTGCATCTATAGAAAAACAGATCTAGGACTGACTACATCAGATGCATAATCAGGGTCAAAAAATATTACCATGCCCTAGGACACTATCGCCTATGCTGTTGAATTGTCAGAATAATGTCTGACCCAGTTTTGGCCTGGGCACTCTCCCAAGCAGTTCCCAGGGCCAGTTTGGGAGTTAGGACAGGCATTCCCAATCGGCAGTTTGATGGGACCACCCTGTTTGGTAGGGCGACAGAGTTCAATAGCATCCCAGTGGTTTTTTCTAGGCCAGCTGGCCTTGGGGCAAGAGACCAGTGCCAGGCATATTTATTTAGGAGAACAGATGTAGCTTCTGTGTTCACTTTTCCATTTCAAATCAAGTAAACAAGGATCAAACTGTCAAATTTTAGAAGGAAGAGAAGAGGCTATACAGGTATCATGTGCTTCTTTGCTTCTTGTTAAGCAGCCCCACCCTGTTGAAGCTCATTTTAGGTCTGTTCAAGCTAAATGCCAAGTGGGTAGAGGCAGGTGGCTTGGGCAGAATTGTACTGCTTTAGACTATATCTCAATATATTATTTTTTGGTCAGAGAACATTTTGAAGCCCCAAACTGTTGCACATCACAACTCAGACTTCCATAGGACGATGGGCTTTGGTGCAAGAACATGCCAGACAATTGTTCATATCACCAAAGATGGCAATCACTACAGTAGTGTGGAGTGATGATGCCTTCAATTAGAAATAATTCTAAAGCAAAGAACATGTGTGATTGTCTGATTAGGCGCACTTTTTCAGTAATTAACAGGGTCTTTTTTATCATCCTCTACTGCTGCTGGTGAGGATTTCAAAAGGGCTAACTCCTCTGATAGCCATCAGTTGCTGAATAAAAGCTTAACACATTTTTTCCTGCTACACAATCAATAAAGAATACCTCTTCTGATTGGGAGATTGTTTCTAGCTCCCACAGATCTGACTGCAGCAACCCTTAACCAAAAAGGTGAAGAGATGTCCTTACCCATTTTATCTCACAGCAGTAATAATCCTGCTAGAGCTCTCCACAATTTCACAGGAGATATGGGGAGAAATCAGATTAAAGGGAGGTACAGCTATTGCAAACATAAAGTGTGGAAATATGGAACAGTAAATAGTGGTTATGCAGCCGACCACCGCCAGTCTGCCTGTCCTTGCTAAGGCCTGCAACAGCACAGACATTGCTCATATATGTTCTTGCATTCATTTGTCCTTTCATTCATGCAAAATCCACACCCCTCGCTCTAAAAAACACCTCCTGCTGATAGCATTGCTGCTTATTTATATCAGGCCTTTGCTGCTGTCATGCTTCATTTTGGAGATGTAATGAGGCATTAATGCTTATCTTTGATGTATGAACTGTGTCAAAATATCCTGTTCTTCTGAGCTCTGGATCCACCAGAATCCACCAGAAAATGTGAACAAAATCACCATTGTTTGAAAAATTGACATAATCCCACTGATGGAGTGTTTCAGGGGGCAGGCAGGAAGCAAGTGTATGTAGTGCTTACTGCCGTCTCAGCCCTTTTAATTGCTCAACCAGTTTCTTCTCTTGTCTCCTTTTGCTTCTCCGACTCACACTGAGGCTCCCTTCTCTCTGTAGTCCAAGTCCTCCTATTACCCCACTTACCAGCACTGCAACACTGATTATGTGCCAGGCAGCCCCTGCTCTTCATCACAACTCAGAGAGGCCAACCAAAGACCTAGAGAGAGTCTAGACATGATTTGGGAAGGTGGGGGACCCTTTTTCCAGTAATTCATTCCAAAGTTTAATGCATCTTTCTTCCAGAAGTCTTCAGTTTAATGCTGATACCTAAAAATCCCCTCCCAACAGCTCAATAAAGAAATGGTACCACAGCTATTCTAGAGCTCTTGCTTAGTTGGCCAGAAGCTGGCAGGCACAGCAGAGCAGATGACAGGCTCGGCAGTGTCCTGCAGCATGGTTTGGGGGATACAAATAACTTGGAATGGAATTCCTGCACTATCAGCATGGCAAAGATTTCTCAAATAGCAAGTGACATTGAGGGCTTCAGTTTTGACAGTGCCAAAGTCCTTCAAAGAAATATAATTGACATTGCCTGAAAAATATTAGAACTTGCACGGAAGCTGATTGAAGCCCTGAATTCACAAGTTGCACCCAAAAATTTTGACTGAAAAATCTGCGTGTCTGTTTCGCTTGTCCCTAAAAACAAAGGAAAAGAACAAAACAAGAGGCTCATTGGTAGATCCTGGGAGAGCAGAAATACTCTCATCTGCTCGTTTTGTTTCCTGCCCTAGAGTGAATTGGATGAGAATCAAATACAGATGGCTGGAGATGATGTGGGGTTGCCAGAAGACCTTCAGAAGATGGTGGCAGAAGATCAGGAGGAGGAAGAGGACAAGGACTCTATCCTGGGCCAGCTGCAAAACATCCAGAATATGGACATGGATGCCATCAAAGAAAAGGCACAAGCCACCTTCACTGAGATGAAACAGGCGGCTGAGCAGAAATGTTCCGTGATGTAGAAGAGCCACCGCTGCCAGAGGGCTGTAACTTCAGTCTTGTGTCGCTGGGGCTGCAGAGGGAGAGCAGGCAGAGGGATTCACGTAGCTCTATAGCATTCAGTGTAAATATAGAAAAGTGATGAGAGAGAGACTTAAAATCCTGAGGGGAGAGTGAAAATTTACCTGCTGGGACTGCCGAGAAGGAAGTTAGAAATGACCCTCAGTTTTGAACATAACTTTTTCCCCCATGGAAAAAAATGGCTTTAAAGAAGTTAATATTGGGGGAAAAATGTGCCTTTTTCCATTTTTTCCAAGTGATTGAAATGCTATTAAATGTGTATGTTTGAACAAAATTGTACTTCTGATACATCACGTGGAGGTAACTGCTCATTTAATCCTGCTTTCAGAAATAAACACACCTATTTCTTATAAAAACATGTCTGTTTCAAACATCTTGAGGCAAACACAGTGTTCAAATATTGACATTGGCTGCAAAACCTCGATTTTTTAAATCATCTCTGTACTAAATGTAGCAAAAAGCAAAAAGCGAAGCATGTAACTCAACAGCATGGGTCAAAAATATTGTCATATACACTGACTGGGGACTTGTAGGAAAGTAAGGCTTGGTGGCTCTCATTGAGCCCTGCTCTTGAGCAGTGCAGGCTTCTCCAGTCTGCTTTCGTTTCCCAGCCTCTCAAAGACACTTCAAAATTCAAGGGGCAGCAGTGACCCTCTGCTTGGCTGCTCTGTGTGCCAGATTCTGGGGCTTGAGGTACCAGCACAAAACTCAGATAGGCTAAAACCAGCTCCCTGCACTGATTCTGGGAGTTGTCTCCATTGAAGGCTAAACATGGAAGGTTATGCCAGGGTAGGACACCTAAACCTGAGGAAAGGTGTAGCTCTCACTAATGCTAAATCTGCCTGAGGCTATGGGACACCCAGGCTGCTACTCCCAAGGAATTCTATGAAATGAATGGCTTTGTAAATTCTCCAAGAGCTAGCCCTGGAATTAAATTTGGAAATGAATACATGTAGCACCTTCCTACAGGTTTATAAGTCTCTTTCTCTCTCTCTTTCTGTCTCCAGCCAATCAAGTAAAAATATTCATTTTAAATTAACAAATGTGCTAAGTATGGTTTATCTCCTTTCTTTCTCTTTTCCTTCCTTCCTTGCTTCCTTCCTTTTCTGTCTTTTCTGTCTTTTCTGTCTTTTCTGTCTTTTGTCTTTTCTATCTTTTCTGTCTTTTCTGTCTTTTCTGTCTTTTGTCTTTTCTGTCTCTTCTCTTCTCTTCTCTTCTCTTCTCTTCTCTTCTCTTCTCTTCTCTTCTCTTCTCTTCTCTTCTCTTCTCTTCTCTTCTCTTCTCTTCTCTTCTCTTTTCTCTTCTCTTTTCTCTTCTCTTTTCTCTTCTCTTTTCTCTTTTCTCTTCTCTTTTCTCTTCTCTTTTCTTTTCTCTTCTTCTTCCTTGATACCAGCCTGAGCTATTGATTTGTGAAGTGCACAAGATACAACCACAGCACACTCCAGGTGTGAAAATCACTCTGTGCTGAGCCCCCTTTGCCTGCTTTGGGTCATGTCCTCCAGCCCCACAGAACGGTGGGGCTCTGCCAAGCCCTAGGGAGTTACAGGGCTTTGTGGAGAGAAGTTAAGTCATCCCATAGATCCTGGAAGGTCCCATCAACACCAGGGAGGATCTGTCTCCAGGAAGAGGTACAGGAAAAGTCTGGATAACACAGATTCCACATGTAAAGCAATGGTTGCAGCAGGCAGCACACCAAGCCTGAGCAGCATCTTTCCACATTTGCCTGGGATGGTCCTTGTCCCTGCAGAGGGGTCAGCAGTCACCCACAGCTACATAGAGACAGTGACAAGGGGCAGACAGACACAGCATCTCAGGGAGGATGTGAGCCTGTGCTATACCTGCAGTGTTTTACTGGTCACTTGGAAAGGAGGCCAAATTCTCCTTTTGGCTATGTCACCTCTGCTGTGAGGCAGAGAGAAGGGCAAGGGAGAGAGGTTCCCCTCCATCCTGCTCCAACAGCTGCTGAGTGCCAAGGTGGCGAAGGAGAGTACCCCTACCACCTCCTGTGTGCCGGCACAGACACCGAGACACAGAAAAAGGCCAGGGAAAAGCTGCCACATTTAAAAAGCCCATTATCACTGACAGTCACAGTGGTGCCTGCCTCCATGGCTGCGAAAAACAGAGAGGGGAGCATGCAGCTTTGTGTGTTCATCATACAGAGAACACGTTTGATGAAGGTAAATTACATTTATTTGGCAAATACATTTATTTGTATGTCTTTTACTTATTTTTGACTAGAATCCTTTGTCACGTTTCAAGTTGATTGCCAGTTTTCCCCTAGTGTTTCTACTGAGCACACAAGCACTTTCTAAAAACACTCTTCCCAGTCATATGTTAAATGTTCTTGTAGGTAGTTTCTAGTTTCCCTGAACACAGCCAGCTTGCTAACACTAAATGGAAGCTGAGATTCCTTCCTACAAATAGAGCTTGGGAAATTTCTTTCATCAATCACTCTTTAAATATAAACTGAACAGACTTACTTGAAAACCTGTTATCCAATATTTTCCCCGTTGTAGCATCAAGAAAATATGCATTTTCTTCTTGCTCATTTCTTTCTTACCTAAGAAACACAGAGTTGACAAGTTCTGACCTTCCTTGCTTTTCCAGAGGATGTCCTGGTGCCTTAAATGGCTCTTATCCAACAGGTCAATTCTTTAGTGAAGAAAACCTCTCTTCAGCAGGTCCCTCAAGCATCAGAGCTATTTAGCCTAAAACCAACAAGACTTCTGATCTGATTTCTTCCTCTTGGGATCCTGCTCTCACATGGCACCACAGAATCTAATTATCTTTGTGGAAAGACAAGTGGGGTCTTTCAGGAGGTCTTTACATAAAGTAGATCAAATAGTCACCAGCTCAGCTCAACCAGCCCGAGGTTTGTGAGGCTCATTGCATTTCCCTCTGCACTGGTATAAATCTGGCTGGTGTCTCCACACTGTTGTGTTTCTTTACAGACTGAATTGTCCTACCTATGAAACAACAAAATAAACAAGCCTAAGGCTTTTGACCTATGAATTAAAATGTGCCTGAGACATCCCAAAAATCTTACTCAAAGCATCTGGTGCTTTAAAGGATCTAATTAAATTTGTCAGCAGATATAGGATCAGCGTTTTCACAGTTTAAAGGGTCAGAGAAGAAAGTACAGTCAGAATCACCAAACAAGCAATTAATGAGATTCCAAAAAAATGTCTGGGCTGGCAGAGACAAGCAGGACTGGGAAGTGGCTTGGGGCTGGCGCAGGATGGGAGCCCAGCCCTGGTGAAGTGTTGCTGGCAGGGGAGTAAGCTGCCTTAGGCACCACTGTCAGACCAGAGGCTCCCAAACCCAGTCTGGAGTAGCAGAGCCAGGGCAGGGTGGCAAATCTGTGCTGCCCTCAGCAGGAGCCTGATCCTCAGCCCGCTGGAGGTGCCTGCCCACTCCTGGCAGCACCTGAAGGGCTCATCCCTTCGGTGCCGGCTGTTCCTGTCTTCAGCCGCCAGCCGCAGGCCTGGGGAGGTACAGGGCTAGGAGGTGGCAGGGGTGGCCCTGTACCACCCCAGGTACATGCAGCTCTCGAGATGCTTAGCCCTGGGGACAGGTCACAGGGGAGCCACTGCATGTGTGTGCACATGCACGTGTGCTGGTATGTGAGTCTGGAAATATTTGTGTCTGTTTCTGTGCACAAATGCACATGTACGTGTGTGCACGCAGCTATGCACGTGTGAGAATGTATGGGGACATGTCTGTGTGTCTGTGGGTCTTTGTCAGGAGCAGATTAAAGGGTTAGGTCACATGGCAGCTACTGCTGGATGGACACTACCTGGGATTTGGGTTCTTAGAGTTAATAGGATCGCTGGAGCTCAAGACCGTCATCCCATCAAGATAAATGTCTCTAGTGCCCACTTTTAAGCAATCCGAATTCAATTAGGCTAATTGGAAAACAAGTAAAGAAGGATTGCATTAATACAGCCTTGTAGCATGAACGTTCCCTCCCTCCCTCTGAGCATGGCGAGCCTAAATACCAGCACCCTTGCACCCAGTCCGTGGTGCTCCCACCAGAAAGGGCTGCCTGGCTCCCAGAGCCTATTCCATACCCACCGCCCGGACAGACAGCAGGACAGCAAGATCTCTGTGCAATTCCTGGGTGCCAGACAGGACCCTGGAAGGTGGAGAAAATGCAACTGACTCTCCTGGGCAGATCAAGCAAAGTCTCAGTAGAAAAACAAGGAAGGTGTGAGCAATGCAGCGACGGGAGGAGGCAGCAGCTTCCTCATGCATTATGCTTTCAAGAAAGTTCTGAAATTGTACCCTTAGGAATTTTGGGGAGGAAAAAAGCAAAGCCATTTTTGGTTGTTTTTAACAATCTGTTGGATGACACAGAGCATGCAAACTGCATGAGGGTTCAGGTTCCCTCTAGGTGAATATTTCCTCCTTTTCCTTGCTTCCCTCCTGTTGATTTGCAGTCTGACCTTGGAAGCCCCATTTATCTTCCAGGGAGGTCCTCCCTGCTGCACATCTTTGGTCTGGAGAGTGATGTCTCTCCTGCAGTGTGACTTCAGCTTCAAACCTCTGCTCTGCAAGGCAGTAATTATTTCACCTGGACATAAAGAAAAGGCAGGAGAAAAGGAAGGAAGAATCTGTGGTATTTTATGGTGCTGATTTCATTGTGTGAAACCATGTCCCATGCATATGTCTCAACAGCAACAAGATGAAAACTATTTCCCTTTAATCTTCACTGTACATCTACAGGAAGCAGGTACAGCGGTCAACTGCACTTTACAGACTGTCCTTCTTAAGAACTTCTGTTACTTTCCAAGCATAACTTCAGCAGAAATTTTAATAATGCATTGCAAAATCCAAAAAAGGTGGTGGAATGGGGGTATCCTTTGGAAAGGCAAGTAAAAAAACCTGCCTGTTTCATCCCCTGATAAATACTCTCAAATTTTATTCTGGTTGCCCCTGTAAATTTCCAGAGGTCAGCGGTCTTTACAAAGCTGTGATGTGCCACAGGATCAGTTTCTGAGGCTGCATACTAATATGACACATATCCCAGAGGGTTCTGTGGCAGCAAGGGATTCAACTGACAGCCAGGACATCAGACCCAAAGGGAAATGTTCAGTTACTGTTCTCTGACGTTCTAAACCCTCTGTGTAATCAGAGGAATCATGAGACTTCCTCCATCCCTAGAGCACTGTAATGCCTCGTGTGTCATACACTCTGTGCCTGAACCATGGCAAGAGAGAAAAGAGAGATCTAGAGCTGGAAAAGCCAGAGCTCTCTCTGCTCTGCTACAGGGTTATGGGGGTTTTTTCATGTATTTTTTCAAATTGGGATCAAAGGAGTGGCTTCCTCTTTCAAAAATTCCACTCGCCTGCGAGAAGGATGCTACAGTGACAAACGTAGCTCCGTATGGAAAATACAAGCGGAGCAATCTACTGCTGAGGAAAGAGGAGCCTTCTCTGTCAGGGAGGAAGGTCTCTTGTGTCCTGTGTGGGACTCGAGCACCTTCCTTCAGGGCTGGAAGACTTTTTTGCTGCCTTACATTGTAATCAACGGCAAAACAATCGCGTATTGACCCTGCAACTGACAACTTTGACAGGTACTCCAAAAGCAGCATCTGTGCCGGCATCCAATGCCCTTTATGGCACTGACTGCAGGGTTTTTGCTCCTTCGCCTCACATTCCTATCTTTCTTAGCTACAACAAGCAAAACTGATTCCCAGTTTTGCCCGGGGCTTGTGGAGGGACCAGGTATGTTTTGTGCTGGTTTTGAGTGCTGTAAACCCCCAGATTCAAATTGGAAGAAATTAGGGACATTGCACAGTTCATTCATCTTCACTAATAGAGTTCCTGGGAAACACACATGTAGATTAAAGGAACACAATGGCCCCTGGCTGATTGCTTTGTGTACCCGCCAATGACCCTACAATGGTATTGACTTGCTTCTTATAGTGTGCACAAAAGCCACACTAACCTTTTCTTGTCTCTTCTGTTAGCCTCTTCCCTCTTTGCAAACGGATGGCTGAGTTCTTTCGGCCTCAAATCACCCCCCTCCCAAGCAGTGAAGGCAAACCTCACCTGGATCTAGGAAAAGCCATGCACTCCTAAAAGAAATCAACTTTGGGACATCAGACCATAAACCTACAAAAGGTGTGGACACTGGCAGAAGCAAGCACTGCCAATCTTTGAAGTGATTCCTCTGGAAAAATCTACAACATATGGAGCCTGCAGGGGCAGAAGGGGAAGAAAAAAAAGCCAGTGTATTGAGAGAGGTCATACTTATTAGACTAGCTAATATATCTGGAAGAATGAGCAGCAGTAGTGGTGTTTTTCATTCACATACACTCTCCTCAGGCTTCAAATGGAAGCATCTTCAGAGCTAAGCGTAGGCTGAAAACTACTCTGGATGTTACTGGGTTTGTCATTTAAACCAGCTGGGACAAAAGGTATCTGGTGCCTCAGAGGAACTGGGAAGTGCTGGTGTGAAAAGTGATAAAGTGACAGAAAGACAAGAGCCGGGAAAATATCGATGCAGGAGACCTGATGCTGTTACCTAGCTGGTACTGCGGTGGGTCCACGTCTTCCACCAAGCCAAATACAAAGTGATGTGTGAGATCTGTCTCCCTGCCTCACCTTCAAAAACATTTTGTACGTCCCCCATAAAGCCATGCCCTGCCTGCTACCCGCCAAGCCCCGCTCGCACCGTGGAGTACAGGGTCGCAGAAATCAGCTCTTCTCACAGGCTTTGTCTTATAGCAGCATACTGGAAAACTTCCTCGCAAATATTGCTTAGAGCTTCCTCGGGCTTGTGAAGTCTGAAAGGCTGAGCCCACCTCCTGCGTCCATCCTGCCCAGAAGCACCTGGTCTGTGAAACTCTTTTGGAGGCAATCGGGCGCAGGAGGAGTGTCCCGCAGAGCACCAGCGCAGCGGCGTTTACCCCAGTGCCAGAGTCGGCCCGGGGCGGCGGATCGTCCCACGGGTCAGCTTTCGAGCGGTCGCCGTGAAACCGAGGCACCTACGAGGTGCAGGAGGGATCTGGGCTGCAGCCGTCGGGCAAGAGAAACGCGGCGAGGCTCCGAGAGCGGCCGAACAGCTCGGGGCCACGCCGGGGACTCTCTGTCCTCCCGCCCGGCACACCCGGGCTCCAGCCCCTTCCCGTCAGTTCTCTGAGTCCCTTTTACCGCGCCCCCGGCAGAGGGTCCCTCGGCTCCCGCCGGCCCGGCTCTGTCCCCCCGTGTCCGGTGCGCCTCTCGCCGCCCGTCCCACCGCGGTTTCTGACAGTGCTGCCCCTGCCCCGGCACTCCGGCCGCGGCGCTCGGCC
>VXBT01011299.1:52154-71161 GCA_013400235.1 Oriolus oriolus
CCTACCGCCCCCCGGCACTCCTCCCCCGCCCCAAGGAGGCCAGCCCGCCCGGCGACACCGTGCCAGACCTGCCCGCGCCGCTCGGGGGCCGGGTGAGCCCGCAGCGCCGCGGCGGGGCCCCGGGCCGGCCGCCTCATGCACCCGCCCGGAGCCCCGCTCGCCATGGCCGAGGGCGCCTTCTCGCTGGCTGCCCCGGCGGCGCGGAGCCCAGGGGGGAACCCGTCGAGGCTGCACAGCATCGAGGCTATCCTGGGGTTCACCAAGGAAGACGGGTTGTTGGGCTCCTTCCCGCCCGACCGCAGCGCCAAGGAGGCGGACCGGAGGGGGCCCCGGCACTGCCTGCCCAAGATGCCCGGAGAGCCGCCGCCGGCCGAGCCCCAGGGCCGCGCCGAGCGCTTTCAAGGTGAGCGCTGTGGACAAACGCCGGGCTCCGAGGGGCGAACCGGTGGGCGCAGCTCCCCCGCGCCTTCGGGCTAGCCCCGCGGTGAGATCCCCCCTGTCTTCCCCTCGCAGAGCCGTACTGTCCCGGCAGTGCCAGCCCCGAGCTGCCCGCTGGCAGCAGCGGCGAGGGGAAGCCGTCGGACGAGGAACAGCCCAAGAAGAAACACCGGCGAAACCGCACCACCTTCACCACGTACCAGCTGCACGAGCTGGAGCGCGCCTTCGAGAAGTCCCACTACCCCGACGTGTACAGCCGCGAGGAGCTGGCCATGAAGGTCAATCTGCCCGAGGTCCGCGTCCAGGTAACGCCCTGCCCGGCCCTCCGCGACGGCCCGATCTCGACGGCCCCCGGCGCCGGGAAGCCACACGCAGCACGGCCCGGCCTGGCGAGCCTCGGCTCAGCCCCGGGGTCCCGGCGGCCGGAGCAGCCCCGATGCGGCGCGCGGGCCCGTGACCCCAGCGCGGCTCCGGCCGCACTCGGCCCGGCCGGTGCTCTGCTGAACGGCCACGCAGGGCCCCACTGGAGCGCGGGGCTTGGGTCCGGTCTGCATCCGGCAGCCGCGTCGTCGGTGCTGCTGCACTTTGAGTGGCGTGTCCCAGCCCGGGGCCGCTGAACCCGCTGCGTGCAGAGGCAGTGGCGGGTGGATGGGCGGGCCAGCTCCACTGCGGGGCTATTTTCCACTGTGAGCAGGGCTGTGGGTCGTGGAAGAACGCCCGAGCCCCCCAAATTCCCTTCTGCCCCAGCTCGGCGAGGCGTGTTTCCCTTGCTCTCTTTTGCGTGCACTGCTGCACCCAGGTGTGAGCCTGTCCGCCGCCTGGGGCCTGGCTGATACAGCTCTGCTTGCAGGTTTGGTTTCAGAACAGACGGGCTAAGTGGAGGCGGCAGGAGAAACTGGAGGTAACCTCCATGAAGCTGCAGGACTCGCCCATCCTCTCGTTCAATCGCTCGCCGCAGGCGACACCCATGGGTCCTCTGAGCAGCAGCCTGCCCCTGGAGACATGGCTCAGCCCGCCGGTGCCCAGCAGCACAGCCCTACAGACCCTGCCTGGCTTCGTGGCCTCTCCACAGAGCCTGCCTGGCAGCTACACGCCACCACCCTTCCTGAACTCTCCGGCAGTGACCCATGCGCTGCAGCCCCTGGGGGCCATGGGGCCACCGCCGCCTTACCAATGTGGGGCTACCTTTGTGGACAAGTTCCCTTTGGACGAGGCAGACCCACGCAACACCAGCATTGCCGCCCTGCGGCTGAAGGCCAAGGAGCACATCCAGTCCATTGGCAAACCCTGGCAGACAATCTGAACTCCCTCTCAGCACCCGGGAGAAAGCTGTGGGGAAGGCACATCCCAGAACACCCAAGGGACACACTTACCCTGCCTTGGCTGCCCCAGATGGCTAAGCACAGGAGGGCTGTCCCTTGCACCAGCCTTTCCCCCACGCCTTGACTTGCTTTTGTATTTTGTGGCCCTTTTAATTCCCTTTTCCATAAGTCCTGCAGTTAGGGGACTGATCATAGCTTAGGAAAAACAATCTCTTTTGCTCTCCCTCCTTGGCTGGATGCTTTAGTTGCAATAAAAGCTGCAGTAGGGCAAAGAGCTGTGTAAGGTGGCTGGGAGCCCAGGACTGCTGTACCTGGGGAGGGGGTTCTGCTTTCGCACCATTAAATGGCACCATCTGCACGGAGGCTGTGCATCATGTTTCTGAACCCAAATGGGCATCTTGGGCTGGACTCTCCGCTCTGTGTGATGCACAGAGGGGTGAGAGATGCCTGGCTGCGGGCTCTTCTCCATCCTCCTCCAGCAGCAGAAGCCTGCCCAAGCTGGCTATGGCAGTGGGGGCTGCAGCCCCATGATGGAGAGTATGCCCAGATGAGAGTGGGCACAGAGGGGCCGGACTGCTGGCAGTCCTCGGGCTAGGCACACCACTCCCACAGCTGCCCTTGTGGAACAGTGCCTGGCTCAGGTGGGCTTTGCAGGCTGGAGTCAGTGACAGTCTCTGCAGAGTAGGGGAACAGCAGGACTCCCAGGGCCCCTGGCCCCTGCAGCCCAGCTGCCACAAGGGGAGACAGACGGTCACTGGCTGGGTGCTGACACCTGGCTGGGGCCTGGCAGGCTCCTCCTGCCCACTCTGGCTGCCCAGAGGGGCTGGAGGCTGGCGCAGAGCTGGGCCATGCCCGCTCCTCTGCCCACCCTGTGCCTATTGCCAGGCTGCCGAAACTAAAACTGCGGCATCTTTATTTTTCATTATCTCCGTTACTGCCTGTAATGGGGCTGAGAAGCTGTAATGAAACACCCCTTCTCCTCTGCTGGGCATGGGGTGCTCTACACACTCAGGAGGTTGTGGCAATTAACGTTTCTCATTAGGGAAGAGAGAAGGATGCACAAGTGCCCTCATTGTGTCCTGGGGATGATTCAATGCGGACTGGGAGACCTCTCCTTTCACCATTTCCCACTCGTCGTGGCCAGACAAAGGCTGGCGTCTAATTATATTTTCACAATCTGTGCGTATCTTTTAAGAGTCCTGTCAGAAACAAGTATGTCAGCTTTGTTCAGCTTCACTTCAGAGAGCTTTTTAACCTTAGACAGCAGTTTCTAAACATCCCTTCACAGCCTTCTCCACAGCAGATCCCATCTATTGTATGGAGAACTTCTTTTACAGATAATAGTAGGAATCCCTCTTGTTTTCGAACGCCTTTTCCTCTGTCCCCAGCCTCCCTGCAGATCCAATCTGCCTCTCCGGACCAGAGCACACACTGTGTTCAGGACCCCCAGCTTCCCTTCCCTGAGCTATGCTGGTCCAGGGCATGGAGGGAAGCCAAGTGAGTGGTCCCCCCTGAATTTGGGGGGAATGAAGCCCTGCTGGGGGAGACCCTCCTGCTGGGCTCTGGATTTGACAGTTCTACTGTGTGTGTGTTTGTGGTGGTGTCTACCCTTCCCAGCACACAGCTCTTTGCTTCCTTGGCAGAGAGAGGAAGTGCTGCCAGGAAAAGAGCTGCCGCTGCTGACAGGACCAGAGAGGTAATTTGCTAACTTCTAGTAAGGACACCTGAGTTTCAGAGGAGAACAAAAATCATATTGCTTCAGTTTTTAGGTCTTATTCTAGTGGTCCTTTCACAGGTGAGCTTTGCTTACATCACCAGTGATGCTGGAGTTGCAAGACGGCACGGCTTTTCCGGTGGCTGCAAGAGAAGGATTTCTCTTGGTATGCTTGAGAAGTGCCTGCATAGCCTGGCCTGTGTCAGCAAGAGACACACACTAATGAGTGACTGCACAGGCTCTGCACACTCTTTCTTCTCAGGGTAGGAACAGTCCCACTTGGCATTATTTGGCTGCAGTCCAGCTGTGGCTCTGAAGTTGAAAACCCTCCTGCAGATGAGCACATTTAATTGCTGCCCAGAAGTTCTCACCTGTGCTTATTGCTCCTGGTTAATAAGCAGCTCCCCAAGATTTCAACAGTGCTTTTCCACATTTGGCATTATTACCCTCCTTTTCTCTTACCTACAATTCTTCTGTATCCTGTAAAGGCATAGGAAGAAGCCCTTGACTTCCTGATCAGCTGTCATCAGTGCTGATGGTTGGTTACTTGAGATAGTCAAAGACTGGCAGTAGATAAAACCATAACGACAGGGCAGCAGAAGTAGCAGCTGAAGATACCTGCTCACTTTTAATAAGGTCCTGATCCAGCACCTGCAAAAAAAATAAAGAAAGATTATGGCAAGCTATGGTGGTTGTTCTTTTACTGGCATATTAAACAGGTCTTATACCTTGTACATGTGAGCCCTGCAGTGGATCGACTGTGTACGGTCATGTCCTTCAAGGAAAGCTGTAAGTTTATCACTAAAAATGAGTATTTTACCAGCTTCACATAAGTGGGCAAATAAAGAGACAGAGGCATATGAAAACTCACATCTTTCTCCTACCCTGTCTAGTTTTCCATGTTCCTTCACTTTCTTTCAAGTTGTACCATTCTGTTTTAAAACCTCGTTTGTTCGTTTTGTCGTAAATATCTTCTCCTGCTTAATTGGGTGCTGAGTCTAATAATCCTGCCTTGGCTTGTTAACTGTACAATACCAGTCGGAGTTAATGACCCATTAGTGATTAATTCCTTAAACAGCATCTAATTGCTCACTGTAAAACCTTTTCTTAAAACTGGATTAAATCATCTAGATCCTTAACCACTTCTTTGCTCTAACTTTGCTAAGGCTATTAGCATGGCCGCCTGAGTGGTCTGTTGCTTCTTTTGCTTAAACTGCATTAGCAAGATAGTATTTTTAGTGTCCATACTTGATTTCTTCACAACACCTGAGGTTCTAAGGAAGAAAAATACAGATAAAAGACTGCCATGGAATGAATAATTATGAGGAAAATGCCATGATGGATTTCGATCTCAAAAGTATATTCCAGTCTCCCTTCCTTCCTATCCCTGCTCAAAATCCCGTCAGTATTCAAGAAAACTAGCAGATACCTGAGCTCTTTAAGCCAAGCAGAATTTGGACTTGAGGTTCAGGTCACTGGCTTCCCGGTGGAGCAGGACCGTCTCTGTGTGCAGGAGGGACCCTCAGTCCCTGCTGGATGGCTCGGAAGCTGTCATTCCCTCTGAACCAGCAGGCTGGCTGTCGTGTGTGCTACTGCCACGGCAGCTCACAGCCTCTGGGACCTGAAAACACACATTGCTCAGCCATAGTTTGAATTTCTGTTACTAGCTGCTGGGGCTGAGAGCAATAGTGTTCCCTTCCTCTGTGCAGGAATTTGAACGATCTTGTTTCCTTCTGCCCTGGCTACATCTGACAGGCATTTCAGTTACGGACATTCCGTTTCCTACTACTGAAACATCTCAAGTAGCTGTTCAAAGCTCCTGATTACATCTTTCCTCATCTCCACGGACATACTATGAAGTCCAACGGGCATTCATTCAAGGGGGTTCCCTTCAGCTACAGTGTTTCAGCTTCTCCCTTCTATGCAGTCAGCTTCCTCCTTTGTCACTGTTGCAAACCTTGGGACTTCCTTCAGTAGTTTGTCAGCCACAGAGTACCTACCCGCAAAATGCTAGCATAGAAGAAAGTAGTGGAATAAAACGAGCAAAAGAGAGCAAAACGAAAAGCTGGTTAGACCAGTACGCTGACATTACCAGTTTCTCCGGTAGAATTAATACCATGTCTCCTCTCTGAGCATCTCCTGTGTTCTGCCAAGGCACTATGTCAAAACTGGCTGACATTTGGCAGTCATCCCTGCGTCATATGACACTCCTGCCCCGCTAAGATTGGGATTGCAGAGCCGGGCAGAGTGGTGCGACAGAGATACGGCGAACAGCCGCGGCCCCGGGGCTCATCCGTCACCAGAGCGCACCGGGGATCTCTGCACGGCCGGGGCTCAGCCGGTCCGGGCTCACCGGAGCGCAGCGGGGCTCAGGCAGTCCGCCCTCACCGGAGCGCTCCCCTCACGGCCGGGCCGAGGGCGCCGCCTGCCGGAGGCGGAGGGAGTGGGCAGTCGGGGCTCGTCCCGGGCCAAGTTTGGCTCCGGGCACAGCGCGGCTGCCGCCAGCGGGCCGGGGGCTGCGGGGACAGCGCCGAGCGGCAGCGTCACCTCCCGGGGACAGCGCGGCTGCCGCCAGCGGGCCGGGGGCTGCGGGCACAGGGTCATCTCCCGGGCACGCACGGGGCACTGAGGCTCCCAGCAGAGCGTCTGGAAGTGCAACACACGCCCTGTCCTGGGGAAGGCAGTGGCCCTTGTTACTGGCTTTGACACAGCCAATTTCATTGCTTATCTCAAATAAAAGCATAAACTCCACCTTCTTCTTGGTACTATTTATTGTGAATGTTGCAATGTCATATAGTTTCCAACTAAGAGATGAACTGATTCGATAGGTAAGTCATGTAATTAATTGGAAGACCCTCCCGTGACAATTTTATATATATATATATATGTATATCAAAGCCATTAGAATGAGAAAATGCAACCTTGAAAATGAAGTAGAAGATTTAGTCCTTGCTGAACCGTACAAGAATATGTGTATTTAAGTATTTTACACAAAGACATTCTTGTGTACAGAAAAGAGACCTTGTTGATTATCTGATACAATCAAGTGCTTGTGAAATACAGTCTCTTACAGAAAGTATTCAATTTCTTCATGATTTAGAGACCTTCTTTCAGCTTGGAGTGCTCTCTTTCATATTCACAACTTGAAGCAGATAGTCCATCATCTAATAAAAAGAGAAACACATTATTTATAGACCAGTCCTGAAAAAAGTAATTCACTAAGTTAATAAATCTACTATAAGTTAATAAGCCTAATAGATAACTGCTTTGTGCATTCACATAACAAACATATTCCTAATAATCTTTCCGAAACAGACCTCATTTGTCTTGGTTAGTGTAATAACCAACTGCCAAAGTAGGAGGAAAGTCATTCTCCCAAATAATTCTGTCTGCCATCTCATTTATATCCTGTCTCATTAGTGTTAAAAAGCCAAGTCATAGAAACAATTTAAAGTTTATATTTTCCAACTTACTTTTGCACTTATTCCAACTTGCAGGAGAGATTTCCATTCCCTTTAACTACATTAACTGTTATTTATTCACAGAATAAAGAGCAGGCAAGGTATTGACCGAAAACAAAATAACACAGGTGCACCATCCTAAGCCAGACTCCGAGAAGTATTGTGTTCACCTCTTCCATTTTTTGACTATTTGTGTGTTACAGCCATTTCCTTACTCTGGGTGAATCCTTTAGAAAGAATTCTTTTCTTCTTAAGAAATGTACAGCCCAGTGAGAGCATTAGTGGTGATGCACTGGATGATTTGTTCTAATAAAGAAGACTCTGAACTGAGTTACCTGAGGCACTTATCTGTATTTACTTCTATCTTTGGGCCTTCCTGATCTTAAATTTAAAGTTCAAGCTTTAAATTAAATCAGCTGAATTTGAGAGCATCCATGAAACAAAGTTCTTGGAGTCTGTTTGTTCCCAACACAGCCAGTGTTTGCTGTGTGCAGCAGGAGGGACACAGGGCTGCAGACACAGATTACTCGTGTTCGGCATCTCAGTGAGTGCATGGGAATTGCAGCCCCCAGTGGGCATGGGCTCCTGGGACAGACATTCCAGCAGCTGGCAGCAGGGGTCACTATTTACCTTCTTTTGGTCACCTTTAGCACCTCAGTCCAACAGGCCACTGCACAGGGAACAGTAACCCTCTGCAAATCCGGTGTCTGGCTCCTCCTAGAACAAGTTTCTGTTCCAAACTCACACGAAATATGCCTGGAAAAGTATTTCATGCCAAGGACAAATTTTTTGGATGCGCTGTGCCATCATCCTCAGCTTCCTGTACCTGGTAATCCTCTCCTGTGCACGGACACCTCCCACAGCTGTGATACAGCAGCACTTTACCCCAAGGGGTTGTCTAACCAAAGTCTGTGCACCTGAAACCCCTCACATCCTGACAAATCTACACAATCAACGCCCAAAGGCCAGTTATGCTCTTGTATCACTGTGCTCATGAATGTCACATTCAGTATATCAGAGTTCTGCCTTTATAAATAAGGCCTCTTTTATTCAAAATAACTTTTAAATGAAAAATAATTCTCCTCATTTAAATGTTTAGGAGACTATCACAGCCCTCAAAAGAGGGAAGCACATTCCTTTTGATCTTCATGTTTTCTTCATCCGAAAGGAAGATCTCAGAAATACCTTAACTTTCAGGTGCTTTTTTGAAGCCAAGGGGAAAACAGGACATCGTATCTTATCTAGGCCGTGTATCATCAAGTATTTGTGTCCAACAGCAGGAAAGTACAGCTACAGCTACTTTCATTAGATTTTACTTCAGGGTGGAGACAAAGAAACTGTTGAATGATGGAAATAAAAGGTTCTATGGCCAAATTAGGTTCTGAAAGTTGTCCTCTATCTTAGTCACAGGAAAAACATAAGGTTTTTACTAATCCTTGCAGAAATCTGGATGCTTAAGGCAATAACCTCATTATTCCATAAGGATGTTCAATGTCTGACCACAAAAATGTGGATGTTAATTTATGGTGAAAGTACACACGTATGGATATTATTCAACTTACCGGGGGCAACTTCCAGCCTTCCTAAGTAGGATTTATTGACAGATACTTTTAGAAGTTGGAACACTTCCCTCTTTACATTAAATAATGGAACCTGTTCATTCAATTTGATTACAAAGCTGCACACTGCAGAGCTGAAGATGGAATAAATAGTTTCCATTTTTAGATACTATTAATAATCAGTTATTATGATGCATCACTATCATAAAGCCACAGCCAAAAAGAAACATATAGGCAGCATTTGTATCACTGGTGTGAGAGACGTAAATCACAGCTTAATTTAAAGACTGAATTTTTACCCACTTTGAAATAGAAGCTTAAGTATTCACTGATTTGACTGCACCAGGATTTCAGGAGGGAAACCGGCCTTCAGTTAGCCCAGGAATATTAATGACATCATATTGCAGTAGAATATAGGAAGGAAAAAAAAATCTTCCCATTGATGTCTTTAAGGGGGCGTATTAATCTTTTTATTCTATTTCGTTGTCACCCAGAAGAATTCTGCAGCTTTATCACCATGACTGTGCCTGAGGCATTATAAGGAAAGGAGTTTTCTTATGGATTCTGTGATTTACATTAGACCCCAGTTACTTTCTGTTAGACCTCCCTGTTATCCTTCCCAGTGTATTTTACAGGATTTCCCAAAAGAATAAGGATTAATCTGTTCCAAAGCCTTGTTGTCTTGTGAAACAGCACTAGGAAGAACATCGGCTTGAGGGATGAGGAGGAACAGCTTATGAGTAGCCTCAGACTCATGTAGCAAACCCAGGAATGACCACAGCAGTAGCTAGCACCATGGGCTGGTGAAAAGGCAAAGGAGACAGGGACAAAGCTGGGACCAGAGAAAATTCTGCAGCCCTGTGGCTTTACCCAGCACAAGGCAGAACATCCTGAATGGTGATGGAGAGGGACAATCAGTGTGATGTGGTTCCTCCTGCCCTCACAGCTAGTTTTTCACACTAGCTTGGCTTTGCTGGGCAGTACGTGCTGCTGATGCGATCGCCTGGGCATGAAGAAAAGAATGGCCCAACCAAGCAGCTTGAAGGGAACCCAGACACTAAAATCTGATGAATGCATGCTGTGTTTACGGCCAGTAGCAAATGAAGTCATCAAAAATACAATTGGTGAGTGACAATCTGTAATTAAGAGCAGAGTCTTACGGAACGTCTAACACGAGATGCATTTCTGCCGCTCTTCTGGACAATCCACAAGTTAGAGGAAGCTGATATGTTACTGTAAACCAAAAATTGAACACATGGAGTATCTTTACACATTTTATCTTACTTACATGTTTCCAACTGCTATTGTCATCTGTCTCCCAGGTGTTCCTGGTATACCAGGGAAGCCCTCCTTTTAAAAAGTGAGCACTTTTATTTTCATTCCTTTCCAGCAGCCATAGCAAATACTTTGAGATTTCTTCCCACTGCAGATACTCTTCCAGCTGCTTGATATTGTCAGGTAGTGCTGAAAACGGTGTCTTGTTTTCTTCTTCAAAACCATAAGGAAAATCTCCAGTGCTCTTTTTCCCCATTAAATGTCCTGTGAGAAAAATTGCAGTAGCACAAAATTAACCAAAGCGGGTAAAGATTTGATTGTTCAAACATCAGCTGGACTTTGCTACTGACTGATGGAAGAGAAGGGAAGGTGCGGGAAGGTGCGGGAAGGTGCGGGAAGGGAAGGGAAGGGAAGGGAACGGGCTAGATAATGTCAAATTGAAACACTACTGGGACTGAAGATTTTGTCAGTGTCACACTCAATTAATTTCTTCTGTCTCGTGTTACATTGTCAGAGAAAACGTGGCTGAGAACGGGGCAGCGATAACCAAGCACTTTGCCTGGAGGTAGAGAGAGGCGATTGGTAAGATTTGCTGGAATAAAAGCGGACGGAGAAGCTGTAGGTTTTAGACTTACCCTGCCTCGACACGGGACGCAGGAACCGTGCGTTCCAGTGCCTTTGTAGGAGTTAAACCGCACTTACCCACAGCCCAGTGGCTGCCGCGGGGGTAGATCTTGGTGAGCGCGGGGGTCCCGCCGGGCTGCAGGGGCGCCGCTCCGCCCTGCGCCGTCAGCAGCGCCAGCGCCAGCAGCGGCAGCGCCGCGGGCCGCCCGCCCCCCATCCTGCCCTGCTGCCGGCGCTGTCCCGAGCCGCGCTCCGCTCCGCTCCGCTCGGGCTCCGGCTCCGGCTCCGTGAAGGCTCCGAAGCGCTGCCGCCGCCGCTGCCGCCCCCCATTTATCCGGAGCCGGGCCCGGCGCGAGCGGAGATCCGCGCCTGACGCCTCCTCACGGGCCCGCTCCCCGCCCCCCCGGGCGCCCGCGGGGGGAGCTGAGGCGGTGCCGGCCCCGGGCGCTGCCCTGGGCAGGGAGGGCGTTCTCTCTCTCGGTTACCTCCGCAACACGGCCGCGTCCAAGTTCTTGTTCCCCCGCTCCGTTCGCCGGGGGTCGGCGCTGAGGGCGGCCCGGGGCACCTCGGGGTAGTGGTGCCGGCAGCGCCCGGGGCACCGGGAGCTACTTAGAGGGCGGCAACAGCAGCGGAGCGGCCTCTGAGGGGAACCGGGAGCCGCAGGGGGCGAGGTCACCACCGCTCTGCGGGGCTGCACCGTGCGGGCTTCCGTTCGGCTGCACTTGGGGCGAAGGGTCTCGTTGTCCCTCACTGGAACGACAAATCTTGTGCAAAGAGCTTATTTTAATTTCCAGTATCACCTAAATTTCCTGTCACAAGCGACAGTAAAGTGGACGCTCGTTTACAGAACTTTCTGCTTTCTTTGCACAGGGACCCTGTAAACTTTTCAGCACCCCGAGGCACTGGAACTGGCCAACTTTGTAGTAAATGGATGAAAGGAATTCCAGCCTGAAGAGGCAGTGCAGGGAAAAGATGGAGACAGTACATCCCTGGAAAGGCCATGAAGTGCAATACTTAGTGCACTGTTTCACTGGAGTGAAGGTGGGTGAGCAGTGATGGGATATGAGGTCCTGATGCGCAGTTTGTCACCCAGGAGAACAACAGGGACAGGATGAAGACACGTGTAATGGGAGCAGTTTATGTGACGATTTTGCTGTCTAGAGAACTATGGCAGGAGGTGGGATACACAGGGAGCAGAGCTGACTGTAAGGAACCTGCCAGCTCCTCCAGCTAGCCCCACACGACTGAAACTGAACTACCCCTACTGGAAGCTCCCACGGATGTGAATTAACATAATTTCCAGGCAAACGCTTGTACAATCCCTTTTGAAATCAATTGTGTATCCTCCTGTATTGAGCTAAATTGTTCTCTTGTTTAGTCACAGTTTATTTCATCTTCTTTTACTGATTAATGTGATTCATTCTTTTCTTTTGGCTATTAATTATGCATTCCTGCTTAATTCACAATAGTATTCTCATGCCTCAAGTTTCACTGTGCAGCCTGCAGTACAGCTATAGACATGTGCTCTGTGCTGACTGACAGCTGACCAAATAAAATGTTGCCATCCAGAGAAACTTCTAACTGTTTGGAGCAATCAAGGCAGGAAATTGAAAAATTCAGGAAAACATCCATTTTCAGAACACAAAACCAAAACCAACCAAACACTAATTCTTACTTAGTTCCTTGTTGCCCAGTAGTCCCAAATCTCTTTTACTGAAAACACCATGCAAACAAATAAACTTTTCTCATCTGTTGTGTATGTACCATGTCTTTATTATTTATTTACTTGTTCATAAGGATTTATTCTAATTCTTATTTTTATTACCCTTTTAAGAAAAATAATAACTTGACAACATAGGGAAATATTATTCTGGACCCCCCACCAGGATCCAGGTACAACCAAAAGATGTTACAAACTATGAGTGACTCAATTCACTCAAGACAATCTTTCTCTCAAAGAAGCCTGATAACATAAATTTGTGTTTGAACATCAAGAAACAGCTCTCTCTGTTTTAAAATACCTTCCCCTTTTCATACACCCCATGGCAAAGCAAAATGTTGCTGTGCTCCATGGCAGGAAAACATTCACGGTTTTTAAATGCTATTACTATGATAACAGTCTTTAATCTGCTTCCTTTACATTTTAGACAAGCATCATTGTTCTATCAGCAATGCATATTCGATGGCTATAAAAAGGGATAATATAAAGAATGGTGTGCCTTTCATAATTTTCTTTGTAGGGATCCTGGTGTTAGACATAGCGAAGATGTATGTACAGAACAAACACTGGTAAAAGCCTATCTCCAATGTAATAACAGGCATGATCACGGAGGAATACTCTGTAAATGTTGAAGATGCTGAATAGACTAATCTCCAGAATTTCCAACCTGCACTCAGGGCAGGTGTTCTGCAAATAACCTCAACATTGACTCAGTGCAGCAACAGTCCCCTGAAGAACTGAAGACATTTCTCAGAAAAGAGCTCCACGACTTTACAGAGGCTGAATAATATGAAATAATAACATTTATTTAATAAGGCCCAGTGTAAGACAGTTGATACTGTTTGTGCTGCATTTTGGGAAGCCCTGGACAGTTGAAGCTTAACCACAGTGATTGCTCACGGCACATTTAATGTGTGCCAGGCTGCTGTGGCAGCCATCACAAGTTAGGGTTTATGATTTTTGTTGTGGAGGAGTTCAATAATTGGAGAATTCAAGTGGGAAGCATTTATGGACACACCTGTGGACCAGAACAGCCTACAGAGACCATCCATCCCAACAGCCTGAGCCCTTCCAGGCTGCCCAGAAGCTCAAGGGCATTGTCCAAGTGCTTCTGGAATGATGAGCCTGGGGCATCCACCCATCCACCCCAGGGAGACTGTTCCAGGTCTGAGCACCCTCTCAGTATGGAAATGCTTCCTAACATCCACTCTGATCGATCCCTGCCCACCCCCCCACCCCCCCTTGACACAGCTCTGAGCTGCTCCTGTGACCTGGATCCCAGTGTCACATTCACCAGCTGCAAAATGTCCAACTGCACTCTCCGAGTCAGAGCTGACCGTGCTTGCCTGACAGCATAAACCTGGATTTCAGCAATACCAAGAGAAAGGAAAAAAATCTTACTGCACATACACTGTCTCCAAACAAGACATTATTTTTTCTTAACTGGGATGATACACTCTCAGGAAGACTGCATTAAAGATCCCAACATTATTCTGCCATGCCATTTATTATACTCAGTTTTGTTTCTATACAATTTGACACAAAGTAAGTAATTTTTATAATACAGTTGGACATGAAAACCGCTTAGTAAGACACAAAAGAAGTAATATTACTTGGAGAAATTCAGCAGCTGTCTGCTGAGCATGAGCTGTCACAACAGAAAAGGTGTCATTATTGTATAATAGAGTATTTTCATAGAGGTAAGGGATTAGAGAAGAAACAGAACTCCAGAGGAAAAAAGCATCATGCTGTTCCTTATCAAAGCTACAAAAACAAAGCCAGCAAGGAAAACAAGTTCTGCTTTGTTGAAGATACAACACTGACATTTGAAGAGAAGAGAAAAATACCAAAATTCATAAAAGACAGTTATCAGGTAAGTTTTTAAATGAAAAAATCAATTTTATGTTTAACACTATTCAGGTGTTATATGATAGGAGAGAATAACACATTCTCCAAACCGGCATAAGAGTTCTGGTTTCCCCTTTTTGGCAATATCCCTGAAGTATACTACTGTGCTATTCATTCAGTGATTTACAAGTGTTATTAAAGCCCCAGAAAGCCTTTTTGTTAGGTTTGTTTAAGAGCTAGAACACAAAAGGCAGAATCATCAACAGCCTGAATACTAGCAACACATACAATCCCTAAAAACCAGGCCTCTAAAAATCAGGCCATCTGGGCTTTTTTCACTACCCCGTGAAGGAGCAAGTTTCAAATTCAGGGGAAAAGCTCCGTGTCTACACTGGTCAGTACCAAGTCAGAGCGAAACTCCCCTTCTTGGCTGTTTTTGTCAGCCACAACCAGCCAACTTCCCTTAGGCATAAGTCCGACTAAACTCCTACAACTCACTACCTGCTCAGAGATTCAGTGCCCTTACAAGCACTCATCAAAACAGTTTGTATGGTGGAGAAAAGAGGGCACTGACAGATTAAAAATAACCCTCAAAACAAACAGGAGGGCAAAAGTGGGTTCAGATGCAGCAGCACTCAAGAAAAAACACCGTGGCATGGCAGGAGAGCCCTTGGCTGCTCCAGCACATGACAGTGTCCTCCAAACCAGTGCCAGGCTAGCTGAGAGCAGTCTGCAGAACGTGGTAAATACGTCATTTTGTAATTAGCCAGCAGCCAACAGCTTCACTCATTACGTGTAGTTTATTTAGACAAGACAAAAGCTTGCACAGTTTTGTAACCGTATACAGAAATGACACCATCTGAAATATATTCATTTTTTCCCCCTGTGTATTTCCCTTTGTTCTCGTGTTTAGGATTCCCGTTTGAGCAGTACATATGCTCCCATCACTGCCAGGAGAGCATACTGCAAAGAAACACAGAACAAAGACTCGTTACAATTCCTCTCCACAGAGCTCTGAAAGCACAAACTGTTTAAAGGGTGCCCTCTCAAACATCACACCTTCCACAATTACAGAGCTCTGGTCCTACAGAATTGCAGGATTTTAATGTGGTCAAATTAATCATAACCAGGCATCACAACTGGACACACTTAACTAACAAAATTCTAATAAATGACATGTTTTCAACTAATTACAAACAACAAATTCTACTGCCCAGCAGTTAATAAGGAAACCCAGTTCATCCTACGTTAGGTACCAAACCACAGACACAATTTATTAACAGGTATGCTTAGAGGCAAGGTTCTTATTGTCTGTACTTGTTATTTTAGCAATTCAAGTATTCAAAACGTCAGTATACATACCTTAAATTTTGGGTAGTCATTCATTATTATAGTTACCATTCCTACATAGGGCAAAAACCTGTAATTGATAAAACAGGTGAATGTAAAACTAACTCTCAAATACTACATGGAAGTATTTTAATGTTACTCAGTCTGGAATATTTCAGTGCAATCCCATCATTTACACCTGGGACTAAGGCAGATCTGAATAGGAAGTAAAATTCATTCGTTTTCGTTAATCAAAGTTATCTGAGAAAATCTGAAAGGATTTCATCTCAACTGGAGAAGGGGACAAAGTCAAAAGCTCAAACCTTGCATAAAATTCCTGTGGAACGCCAAAACAACTTCCTAGGAAGTTCCAGCAATTACAAGGATAAGCTGGTTAATTTCGTATTTTCACGTGAACTATTTCACTATAAATGTCCTTTTTCTCCCCCCACTTCACATCAGTGGGAGGACTATAAGAAGCGACTTATCTAGGTTTTCTTTTTAATTACAATTCTATTTAAGAAATTAAAAAAATACATCAGATCTAGTTTGTATGAACAGCAGAACCGATTTAAGAGCTAATTTTTCTATTTAATTACAAAGTACATTTTGCTTTACTTACCCTCTTGCTCGTCCAACAACATCTTTCTTCTCTAACCAGTTCTGACCTTCTTTGTACAAGCCTCTATCATCAACTTCATTATTATCCCCTTTAGTCAGAAATTTGATGTTCCCATTTCCTCTAGAAGGCAGAGGTGATAAACTAAATAGCACTTAATTTAAAAATCTCAATTAACATCTACAAAGCAAATGAGGATGAAAAGTGCTACAAGATTAGATAACAATGTTTGCTTTCTGCCCTGCTTACTGAACAAGCACCATTAAATCATTAACATTACAGACTTTACTGACTTTATCTATCAACAGATATTAACAAGAAACATTTTTTACAACACTCCTTGACTGATGTTTGATGTAAGCAATTACACAGGGGACATGAAGGGGACATTGTCCATCCAGGCACTAAACTTCCTCAACAAAAGCCCTGTGTGTTTATCTGCATCTTCAACAGAACACAAATTCAAATAAAGTTCTTAAGTTTACAATCTTCAAATGAAATTTGCTCAACTACTGATATCAAGGAGTTCTCATAAAGACAAATTAGGTAATTAAAAAAAAATAAAATAGGTGATTCTTGGAAATTTTAAAAAAGCATGGAAGAACAGATATTACTCAAGAAATAAACACTTTCAGTTCATGGAGCAAATATGTCAATGCTTGCCACCTCCAGCTTATCTTTTCACTGTGCAAAACTAGGAGCAGAACTATGGTTTGGAAGGAACTGTTTAGCAGAGTAGGCATCTGCAATCAAGGCCATACCAAGCCCTCTTCCCGCTACTTTTCAGCAAGAATTGTTGTGGGCAGTGTGGCCAAGAGACACAATAATAATAAGAATCTCTTCTTTTATCCTGAGTCAAATTTGAAAAACTTCAGTTAGCAAAGCTCACATA
Organism: Oriolus oriolus; assembly: GCA_013400235.1. Taxonomy (NCBI): domain Eukaryota; kingdom Metazoa; phylum Chordata; class Aves; order Passeriformes; family Corvidae; genus Oriolus; species Oriolus oriolus. Next base: position 68,956 of record VXBT01011299.1, read on the forward strand.
CTTGTCAGGCTGCACCCTGATTCTGAATCTCCACCTTCCATCAAAAATTTGCTCTTATAACCAAAATCCCAACTGTACAACCATCAGCACAGAAGTGGACTCCACTCCCATGCACATTCCTGCTGCCAGGATTCCTCCCGGGCACAGCTTTACCTGCTCCAACCCCGAGCAGCTTCGCTGAGGGAAAGGTCTCAGGCCCTTGAGAAGCATGGCACAGAACTGGGGACAGAAGTGGATCACATCCTACAGCTGAGCTTTCTCTCACTGCTTATCCTCACTTGCCTTTCTCACACGGTAAACCACAATTAAACTGTCACTGAAAGCCATGGGGAAGGAAAAGAGCTTTACAAACAAGGAAGATGCCAAGTTGCATTACTTTTCATGTACTTTGATAACTCTGTGAACTATTGGAATGTCTCTGCCTTCAACTTTAAAAACAACTATTTCACCAGCTCTGATCGGGTCATCATGGAAATTTGTTAGGAACAGCAGGTCTCCTCTGTGAAAAGCTGGTTCCATGCTGCCACTACAAACGACAAGAAAGAGAGAGTTTTTTGGCATAAATGAAAGCATCATGACATCAAAGAACATTTAATTCTTACAGATAAACCCACAATTTTACCTGAGATCTGTAGCTTCACCCATTCAGTAACACTGTTCAGACCTTTAACACAATCCAAATCCCAGAAAGCAATCTGCAGGAGTTTACCCATTAACTGAAGAAACTTGGATTTTAAAAGGTCTCACATTTAGTGCTCCTACAAACCTCAGTGGAAACTGGGCCATGGCTACTGACAGTGTGGCCTTTGCCAGAGCCCAAAAACAGCCAGAAAAAAGTAAATGTTTGGGTCCTTCTTTAAATAAGTGAGATTTCAAATTCCAGATGTATCCAAGGGGAAGGGGGAGGAGACAAAAGGCAAAACAATACCTGGACTTGAAGCAGAAAGCCTTTCCACTGACTCACCTGAGAACCACGACAATGGGGCTCTCACTGCCAGTGACCACGATCAGCCCTTTCCAGATCATTAGGGCAGAAGACACAATCATAGCAAAATTTAAGACTTGGTAATACAGCTGTGTGAAACAAGAAAATTGGTTTTTAAAGATACTGTATTGTATTTAGAAGCACAACATAGAACCTCAACCCAAGTGCACCACAAATTCTAGGCTTTTATGCTAAAATCGTATTTCAACACAGGTCTGGTGGCATTTATTGCCACGTCAGAATCCACCAAACTGCAGCATAAAGCTGGAATCCTCTGTGTGCCTTAGTCTTGGGTTAATCCACTCCTGTGTGTCAGTGACTGAGGCAAATACTCTGATAAAGGCTTGTAAAGCTGGGAAGCGACCTGGCACACGATCAAACCTGGTTCGGTCACACGGCCCTGACTCCCACCCGAGTTCAGAAATATCCCAAAGGGACATGTGGAACACCAGACCATCAGCAGAGGCTGACTTTCTGAGAGTGACTTTTGTTTTAAAAGAGGAGCTGTAGGAGACGAGAAACGACAAAGGATCATTTCCTGCTGCTGTCGTACTGAAATGTCTTATCTAGAAAATAAATGATTTGACTTTCTGCCCACAAATTCTCCTGCTCCGCCAGCCCTTCCAGCAGCGGATGCGCTTTAGCAACACTCTCATTTTTTGTTCCTTTTCTCGGCAGCACACGGGTACAGTGGTGGGAAAGACCCTGCACGCTGGCGTTTGAAAACCCCCGCTCCCCGGTGAGGGGTGAGAGCCGCGGGGGCTCCGGGCGCAGCCCCGGTACCTGCCGCTTGTTCATGCGCCGCAGGTCCCCGAACAGATCCATTGCGGCGCCGCCGCGGATCCCGCCGCTCCCGGGCCACCCAGAGCCGCGCCCCCAGCGCAGCACCTGGGATGACAGCGGGGCCCACGCTGCTCTCTGGGATCTGTAGTCTTCTTCCTCTTCCTCCCTACGGAGGCACAGATGGCCTCCGCGGCCCGGTGAACTACAACTCCCAGATGGACCGCAGGGAAAGGTTCTGATAACGAGGCCCCTTGCTTCTTGGCCCTGGAGGTGCCTGAGCAGCTGGCCGTACCAAGGGACCGTCGGTGGGCGCTCAGACCCCCCCCCGGCTCGGCGGGAAGGGCCGAGCCCGCCCGAGAAGCATCGGGACGGCTGTGCCGGTCTCCCGGGCAGCGTGTTTTGGGTCAGGCGACTGCCGCGGGCATCCTGGGGCCGCCG
>VXBT01011299.1:71224-111647 GCA_013400235.1 Oriolus oriolus
TGGGCGGTGGTGGCCGGCAGGGGGCGTTGTGCTGAGCGCGGGAACGGCGTGAGGGGCCGTGCAGGCGGAGGGGTGTGAAGGGGTCAAAGAGGGCATCGCAGTCTCCTCTTCACCCCCTGTGAGCGGAATCATCTCAGGGCAGCAGCTAGCGGTGACCTCAGTGTTTGCTCAGGGCCCACGACACGGCCTCGATCAGAGAAGAGCGCAGAGACCCAGAAAAGCCGCAGCCGTGTGTGGCACCCCCTGGGTGCCCTCCGCAGGCCTGGCGGCCGGCAGGCATGGGCCGGGGCTGCTCAGGGCGTGCCTGGCAGTGGGTCAGACCCCCAGCAGCACAGGGAGACTTCACACCCATTTCCAGTTCGTCACTGAATGGTTGCGTGAGCCTGAAGCAGCAAGCAGCCACACAGACACGGGTCACAGCCCAGAGCCTGATCTCCTGGGAATTAAACGGACCAAACCAAGTCAGGCATTCACCGAGTTTAGAATTAGCCCCTGAAGACTGAGAATGGGAGAACAGAGAACACATGGAAATGCTGCTAAGATAAATGGAAACAAAGAGTTTGTCTGACCGGAGCAGTGTCTTTGCAATTTGCCAGAAATCCGTCAAAACTTACGTTGGTAAACAGGTGGACAAGACATACTAGTACTGACTAAGAGAGGCAGAACTGGCATTAGATCACAGAGGAAGATGTAATGTTCTCAGGAATGAACAGAAATGGCAAATTGGGAAGAAAGCTCCAAGGACACGAGCTAGGCATGATCTAGATAAGATCCTTCACCTTCTCACCTGATTATTCTTCAGTGACATCAGTATTCTTTTACTTACTACGCAGGAGTTCCTCTTACGTTTACGTGATTTCAGGTTAGTTCTCCCTTATCCTTTAAATACTCAGAGAAAAGCATTTGTTACTATCCCCTTTCAGTAGATCCAGTATTCAGAAGTAATTGCTAAGAGAGAAGGAAAATACAAGAGCAAACTCAAAGGGTGTGAAAATATTCTGAATTTTCTTTCTGCAATTAAGAGTTTAATTTAAAAGGTGTGTAACAAAGTTATGTGTTCTGCACGAGTGGGATCTGCCCACTGAAATGTTGGATTGACTCTTACCCAGCAAAAGGGTTTCTGCAATACCTCTGAGTAGGTTTTTCATACCACACTACTTAGACAGGTTTTGTTTTTTCAATAGAGTTTTTTGCTTTTGTGTACAAATCTGCTTGCCTTTATTTTTATAAAAAACCCTGAGAACACAGAGATTAAAAATGGTGATTGGGACAAAATTATCAGGCTGTACAATCAACATAAGGGAGACTAACAAATCTCAGTCTCTAAAAACCTCATTGAACATACTAGTAACTTACACTAGGGTTCAGACCACTAACTCATAGGAAATTAGAAACAATCTGACAAAAATATCTTTGCTAAATTTGCTTTGCTATTGGAAGGAAATCTCTGTTATTTCTTGTGGTTATAGCTGTACATTCCACTTTAGCTATTAATTCATTATATTAATGCAGGGTATCATATCTGCATCAGTATGAAAAAAACCACAAGAAACCAGCTTTTATTCCAAAACACTGTGTAGCACACCCAAATTCCTACTAAAGTAGAATAGATTTAATCCTTACTTTGTGTTTAATTATATATTTGCATTTAACAGTAAATATTTGACACTTTTCTATTACCTGGTCACACAAGGAATGGCTGAACATAAATGATGAATTTTCATCCTAGACTAGAGTTTTAATGCTACAACACACAGAACAAAGGCAAATGGCTGTGATAGAAGAATGATCTCTGAGTGTTGTTTTTGGATAGTGCTTTAATTCACCAAACAGGCAGAAAATTATTCTTGCCCATTGTGAAGCAGGAATATAAATTTTGGAGCCAAAAGACAAGCCACTCAGCAGGGAGATGGCAGCAGCTGAGAGAACGTAGATGACAAAGCCTGGTCAGTGTTAGAACAATTCCTTGCAGTCATTCCTGGTGGAGAGAATTAAAAGTGGAAGTCCAGGTGATAAAAGCTAATCCTGTAACAAGCAGAGGGAAGACGCAGAGTTAGTGTACGGAGAATTTAGAAAAGTGAGAAGGCAGCTTTGTGTTGAGATCTGGGAGGATTGAAGCTGCTTATTTTTTTTTCACATGGATGGGACTTTCTTTTGTCCAAGGCATGAACCCACACTTAATTCCGAGATTGCAGTTTCTTTGCCTCTTGGTTTGATTGTGCTTGGTGTTTGATAGCTCAGAAAACACTTGGACTCCCCCACTGTTTGTGGTGAGGCACAAAAGAAACATATTAGGAAGCTGCTTTTCTTCCTTTTCCAGAGATGCTGGGAATCACCCACACCTATGTTGGTGGCTTTGTTATTTTACCCTCTGCATGATTTCAATTATTAAAGGTTACATGCATTTTGAAATCTTCCCCTATGCTGGATGTTTGACTTCAATATTTGTACAGTAGATCTTCTGGAGGTCCGCAGCTAGAAAATTATGCTAGCTTTTTAGTACACAGAAAATGTAGTTCTTGACATTCTGGCAGATTTGCCAGACCTTTGAAAACAGCCAGGTATTAGTGCTATCTGTATATATAATATTGAATGACAGCTCTTTGTTTTCTGGGGGATTGGTCATGGGCACAGAACTCACCCCTTTTCTGGATAGTTTTAATACTTGTATTTCATTGCAGTTTTGTAACAGTAGAAAGACTATTTGCTTCCTGCACGCCCATGGATGCACACCCCCACTTTGGAGGCCACTGCTTGGAAGCATGTATGGCTTTTGTCTTGTGCCACTCCTCTCCTGAGTCTTGTCATGTGCCTTGGGAGCTAGCAAGGACCTGTTCACAGGCACAGTTTGCAACCTCAGTGTCACTTTCTGAGTGTATGAGTCAACATTTTGAGTCTGCTCTGTGACCCAGTGTCTGCAGAGCTAATTGGATTCCAGCTGAGTGGATTTGTTTCAGGGAATAGTTTGTTTGTGAAAATAATTTCTTTTTCTCAGGAAAAAGGGTAAGGGGAGGGAGGGATCCAACTATCTGAACATTCAATTGAATTTAGCAAATAATGTTCTCTTTTCCTTCCCCTGCTCCCATGGAACAGGGAAAAAAATCAGAAACAATCACTAAATCAGGAAATATTGTTGTGCTTGACCTGCAATATTGGTCTGGCCTGCAGAGCTATGGCACTGTTAGCCAAATGCTGGACTGACTCGGGGAGAGCAATGCTGATAATGCACTGCATCCATATCCCCACCATCACATTAGAGCCATTGAATACAAAACAGCACAATTTGAGAACAGAAAATAAATGAACTGCATGAAGTCTTTCTCCAGATCATGTAAGGGGACATATCTGAGAAGGGTACTATGCTCAGCTTATTTGGCTAATAATCACATTACTGTTTCAAATACGTTTCTTCCTTCAAAATAGAATCCTGGGGCTCAGAGAAGAGAGCTATAGTGCCTCCAGTTAATTTTCCAGGTGAATCTGGGTCATTCCCAGTGCAGTGCCTCACTGCGATGCCCTCAAATGGGCCATTTGGTCCCCAGTGAGGAAAGCTGTCTTTTTTCCCAACTATGAAAGAAATAACATCAAAACAGGTTTTGTACAGTCACTGTTGAGGAGCAAATCCAGTTTTTTTTTCAAAGGGACTAAGCACCCAGGGATGAGACGAGAAGTGGCTTCTCCTTGTGTGCTCCTGCATCCGCATCCGCTTCTGGCTGCAGAATCTACTTTGTACACAGAGCCCGGGGATGTAGGTCAGGAACGCTTGTGCCTTCTACGGTTGACAAGTTCTGTACTTATTTCTCTTGTCAATCCATTCCCCACTGTTCCTAGTCACCCTTCAGGGAGCCTAGGCAGATAACCTTTGAGTAATAATCTGAAATTCAAATACAAGGAATTGACTACTGAACTGCCCTAATATTTGAGAAAGGTTTTAAACTAAAATAGGTTTTTCTGTGTGCTGTTATTGGCCTGGCAGCTGCGTGTGTATGCTAAGTGTAGTGAGAAAGGTAATATTAACAGAATGAAAAGGTCAGAGTTATATAAAAATCATTTTAAAAGTAAATAGGCTTGCCAAACTGAATTCCCCACAGGTAGACAGAGGTTAAGAACTGAAAACATTTGGGCCTTTGGCAGGTCAAGTTGTACATCTGTAAATGCCCTCCTGAAATACAAACACCAGACAAGTGTAGAGAAGTACAGTGATTGTGGCCAGCCAGATTTAGCTCCAGCTGTACCTACAGGCAAGCAGGCCAAGGCTCAACAGCTCCCGAGGGAGGTATCTGGGGGCACCGTGCGGGGTGGGCACAGCACACCTGTGTCATGCCCAGGCACCCCAGGAGCAAGGGAGGCAGATGCATGTGGGAGTCATTAAAGGCGTCATGCACTGGACAACACAAATGCATTGATTTCATGAGACTTATTTGTGGCTGAGCTTAGAGGTACAGCACAGCCCCAGTGTGCATGGCAGGACATGAAGGATTGGGGCATGCTAGAGTGAGGCAGTGGGTGGCAGGCTGAGAATGCACCCTCCGTGGGGGAGCACACATCACGGGATCACAGAATCTGCCGAGTTGGAAGGGGCTCACATGGATCATCAAGTCCAGCTCCTGGCTCTGCGCAGCACCATCCCTAAGAGTCACACTATGTGCCTCAGAGTATACCAACACTTTGTGAACTGTCAGGCTTGGTGCTGTGACCACTTCTCAAGGGAGCCTGTTCCAGTGTCCAACCACCCTCTGGGTCAAGAACCTTTCTCCAACATCCAACCTAAACCTCCCCGGGAAAGCTTCAGGCTGTTGCCTCAGGTCTTGTCCTGGGAAGGGTCTGGAATTGCGCTTGCCTCTCCTCTGAGCCCACTGCTCTTGTGGCAGAGCATTTTGCTTCCTGTGACGTTGATTGCACAGACTGTGGTGGCTCTGGCGGACACAGTGTCCCACTTCCCCTCATTGCTCCTTCTGTCCAGTCTCACAGCCTTTCTCAAGGGCATCTTTATTGTGGCAAATTGCACATTTTGGAAGGCCTCTTGGTACGGCCCTGTGCACAGTGAGGAGGGCCAGCTCCATGCTGCCTTGCTGGGCTCTTGTGAACTCCCATGCTGTTGTTTTCTGTTACTGCCCCACTGGTACATGAGTGCATGTCCCCAAGGTTTGTGGGGTTTCCCCCCCACACTACTTAAGCTACAGCCTCACTGACTTATTTTGGTGCTATTTCTCAAAGACCCCACATCCACACAGCCCAAGCCAGGTGACTGGGCAGCCAGGCACTGCCCACATGCCCTGAGGTGAGGTGTTAACCGATATTAGCAGGTGAAAAAACAGTTTTATTGAGGCTGTGTTGGCAGGTGGACCTGAGCCTTGGTGCAGTCCTGGTTGGGCAGTTTGTGTGCAGCTGGATACTTGAGCAGAGGTCTCAGGGTTCTCCCTGCCTCCCTGAAGAGCAGAAGGGATGGAATGGGAAGGCACACAACAGGAGGAGATACACAGCATTAGTTTCTGTTGCAATTTGAGGTTGCACTGTTAAGCACCTTTGTGTCCAACCATAAGAGTGGCTGCAAAATGGTGGAGTCTACATGATCCCTTTCTTAACTCAGAGAAGTGTTAGGAAGTTTAATCCATTGCTGTTCAATGCTCAGAGGAAAGGGGTAAAAAAGAGGAGTATTTCTGTCATCACTGACTGTTAGTGTCACGATGTTGATTAAAAGCAAACAACTCAAATGCCAGATCTTAGAAAAAAATAAGTTTAAATGTTTTTTCTATAGTTTACAAGAGGAAATAATTCCTTTAGGCATGCCTACTGAGATTTGTGCCTTTTCACCATCTCACGTTGCTTTAAAACCTTCTGTCACATCCTGCTTTTCAGGACATCGTCCTCCTGTTAAGGAGGTATGTCAGCTCTGACACAGAAGTGTGGCTGGAGCTTATGGGGCAGTGCAAGACCCTCTATCCCTTAAATCCTTCAAGAGATGACTGGCAGGACAGTTAAGTTGATCTGCCAGTTAGAGGTGAAGAGAGCCCACCCCCAAGCAGCTGGGCTGCACTCCCTGGCTGTGCAAGAGCTCCTTTGGGGACATGAGTGGCAGCGTGACATCCTGGCACCATGATGCCATTTGCATCGTCAGGTTACTTGCAGGTGTAAGACAGTGAAAAGGGAAAATAAAGAAAAGTATTAGTAATGGCTGTGAAAATTGAACTTTTATTATCTGTTCACTGTATACAAAACACCATTCTGCATAGTGATAACTCATTTGTTGTACAGTTGACAGTGCACATCAACAAACAAGTATTCAGAGGTATCCACTAAATGGGAAGGGCAGTGGTGGCAGTGGCCAGCACACGGTGAGATGCTGTGCCCACTGTGTGCCGTAGGATGAAGTACCTCACAAGCACTTGATATGCCAGTAATATAAATGGGCTAACAAGCATCTACCCGGGAGCTAAATTAGGAATGAGGATGGAGAGAGCAGAACTAATGTATCTGATACACAACTGCCAGAACGATTAAGTTTTACAGAGGTGGCTGAGAGGATCCATATTTTTTTAAACACTTTAAATTTTAAAACTATTAAATTTAATGATAAATAACAGAATCTCACAAATCTTTTGGGGCAAAATGCTCCACATTTATTTACATATGAAATGTGTTTAATACAGTTGTAATGGACTTAGTGTATAGTAACATCTGACAGCAGCAAGACTTTTAAGGAACCCAACAATTACTACTGTTCATCATGCAGCTATCTATATATACACAATTTGTTTTAAAAAAAAGTACAAAAATTTTTTTTGTAGGGTTACACACAAGGTATAAAATGCAAAAACAAACTAAAAATATACTCTCACAGAGAACTCTATCTGAAAGGGACAGCATGGTACCTTTTTGTACTTGTGCAAGCAAAACTAGTGGTGCTGGACAGGAGTTTACAATGTCTGGCCGAGCTCCGCCGGGCCTGTGCTAAAGCTGCAAGCCCCAGTTCCACTCTTGCCTGGGGCTGGCTCCTTCCCGGTTGTGGCTGTGTGTGACACAGAGGACCAGAATGTTTGGCATGATCATGTGGAGCTGGCAAATCTCAACCCCTGTAGAAAGGGTTAAGTATTTCCTTTCAATAACCAGCAAGGAAAATACATAATGCTGTGTACTCACTTCTATATATTTAATAAATTACATTCATCATTATAAACCTATTCCTCTAATTACATCTTTTTTCTTAAATCCAGAGCAGCCCAGCCCTTTTGTAACAATTTGAGCTTTGATCACAAGCACCTGATGATCTAAAAAAATCACTTCATGATACACAGAGTTGTGCATTTATACTTTCCAAAAGTACTTTACCACTCCAGGGGGTCTGCACCTGTTCTGGTGTTGCCACCTAAAAACCAGCACTTCATTTTACACATGCAGTGGTACTTTTAATTTTTTTTATAATATATTTTGTAAGAAAAAGTTTAAAAGCTTCCTTAGATATTTGGAAGCCCGAGTTCTTTAGAATTTAAAACCTCCCCTTAGCTTGCTTCCTGTCTCCTCTCCCCTCCAAGCACAGCCTTCTGATGCACTCCCATTAGCTAAGCTTTCTTTCAGAAGCATTCAAAAATCAGTTTAAGAGAACCTAAGGAACTGCCCCAGCATTCAGAACTCTGTTTTAAAGAAACTTACTACAAAAGAACAGAAACAAAACAGAAAAAACCCATTTTTTCCACTAGATACTGATACAAACACTTAACAAAAGAGTATAAAAATTATTAGTTTAAATATATACAAACTCTTTTCAACTCAAATACTGCTTCAATGGTTCTGAGGGTATAGACAATGAGGTGAAGGGGACACTTTTATGCAGAATATATTGCAACAGCCTGAACAGTACTGTTAACACTACTATACCTTGAACTTTCTGTAGCAAAAATGTCATTAGTATTCCAATGTGGAGCGAGATTTCTGCATCCCAAACAATCTGATCACTTTTCAGCTGAACTCATTCTTTTGGACTTGATGAAGGCCATGCCATGTGTTCTCATGTGAGTGTTTAAGGCCGCTTCAGTTTCAAAAGTCTTTGCGCACACCTTGCATCTTCTGTCCGATGCTGCACTGTCAGACGAGTCATCCTCATGACTGGGTTTGTTTTCTTGCTGATTATCCTCCCCAGACCCATTCTGTTTTGATACTGGCTGAGGCTCCTTCAGCTTATGTACAATGAAGAGGTGTCTGGAAAGGGACACATGAGATGTGTAGCAGAGTCCACATTCCCTGCACTGGTATGAAGAGCCATCAGATTTATGCTGAGGAATATGTTCATGAAACTGGAGAAGATTTTCTGTTGTAAAGCCACAAACTGCACACTTGTGAACTTTAAAAACATTTATTTTCAGCTTCTTTAATGGCTGAGTGATTGCACCTCGTGGAGGTCTGAACTCCATTACAGGTTCTTCCAATTTACGCTTTGGACTAGGAACCTAACAAAAAGACAGAAATGGTGTATCCTGTAAACATAAACATGCAATTCTTTTCATAACTATTTGTGACTTGCAAATGTCAGAACCTTTCCCTTGGCAGATTGTAGAACAACTCTGATAAACCCCTTTTGGGGCTCCATTTCACCAAAGATGAGACATTTATGGCATCGAAGTACCTGTATTTATTTAAAGATCCTGAATATATACCCACCAAAAAAATCATTCTCAGTGATTGAATGAGTCTTCTAAGTGATTACCTTTGTGTCTTCTTTTACTTCCCTTTCTTCCATATTGGTAGATTCAGTCATTTCTTTCACATCAGGGTCTTTAATGCCATGCATCAACTGAATATGTTTTTCCAACATCAACCTCTTGGTAAAAGTACGTCTTGAATCTGGGCAGTGCCTGCAGACACACACACACACACACACACACACAAACTTTCAAGTGTCATGCTTAACAAGTGCCTTTTGTAGATTAGAAGAGTGGCTGTGTATTTGAGAGATGCCTGAAAACCAGGTTCCCCAAGGTGGAACTGCAAACGCTCAGCTCAGCCAAGTTTCAGATTGTAGACTTTACACACTGCACTCTCAGGAGCCTGACACGTTTCTGCAGGCAGGACAGCTAATTGGTTTGGCTTGTCCTGAGCATCTGAATGAATGGGACACTGGCTCTTACACAGTTTAGGAAAGATGTTCAACTAACGATGGTTTTTGTATTCCATTTCTAAATAAATAAAAACAGAACTTACGAGCATGTATAAACCTTCCTAATGCCTTTGTGCTTGATACGATTGTGCCGACATAAACTATGGGATGAACTGAAAGATTTGTCACATTGTCGACAAGGATGTTTCTTCATTTGCTTTAAAAAAAAGAAGAGAAAGCCTCTCATTAAAAAAGCTCAATAGAAGTGGTGCATGTGTTGAAACGTTTGGTAAATAGGAAAGAAACATCACTTACCCCTTTTTGGTACTATACGTCATGTACACCCCCCCTTCAACAGCACTGTACAAGTCAGAGCTGGACCTCTTTCAAAGCAGCGTGGCCGTCATGAGCTACACACACACACACCTGTCCCCAGCTGTAAACTGGTGTCACGGACAGTGGGTAAAGAGAATTTCTTCCACCAAAGAAACAGGGAAGATCAGAGGACTAATTCTGGATCAATAAAGGCAGCAGGATGTGGGATTTACTTTCCCTTCCCATCACCAAACCATGTCCTCAGCTGCTGACTAGGAGCTCCTCAGCCACATACAGGGAGGGGTGAAGAGCATAGAAGAAGGACCAAAATTGAACCTCACAGACACTGACACACTAACAGGGCTCAGAAAAGTCATGACAAAATGAGAGGTATGATCTGATGCTACCTTCATGGCCATCTGTTTGGGGAATTCTGTGGGGTGGATGTTGCAGCTGGTCAAGTGGATGGAAAAAGGAAAAGAAGAAGCTGAGAAGGATGGAGCAGTCACACATTGTAGCTGTGTGGCAGTGAGCAGAGGCATCAAGCCTGTGGTCAGAAAAGCAGGACGAGGATGATGCTCAGCAGGACCTGGGGGCACTATGTAGGGTAGCCAGCTGTGACGCCACACTTGTTCTAAATTCCTTGGGGAGCCTCCAGATAGAGACCCAAATAGGATTTTGGACGCATTAGTTTCTGCAGTGGCAGCCAAACCCAAAAGAACTGAAAAATTAGTTCTGTAATTAAGTGCAGCATCATCTGTTGTACAGCATCTTGTCTTGACAGGAAGAGGATGATCCATGAGCAAGCTGGAGTTGGTAATTCCTACTTAGAATTCTAACATCTGCCCTTTCACAGAAACACACCTGCACACAAGTCCTAGGAAGCTCAGCATATGCCTGCCTGGTGGAGGGCAGACACACACGATCCAGTTTCAGACAGGAGTTGTACAGGCTTGTTGGAACAATCCCTTGTCTGGGCTGGTAACTTTTTTTTTGCAGCACTTTTAAGATCAGGCAGAGAGTCACACCAAGGTGGCTACAAAATCTCCTACCCTACAGCTGGCTCTCTTCATCCAGGATCCTCAGGAGAGGATACAGAAAATGTGAATCTGTCTGTCTGTGCAGACAGTTCCCAATAAGGGCTGGAAACTCAAGGATCTGTCCAAAGAGTATATACATGGCAATAACTCTCCTATGAATACCTCTGCATAATCCAGCCTGGGATCAGTTAGGGGTTATAGCTCTTTCACTCTGGTCCTGCAAAAGCAGAAATTAGAAGTTTGAAACTTAAGTATTTTCAAATACCTTGCATGACAATGGATTTTGTGAACAGCCCACAAATTGCTTAATTACAGTTTTAAACAATCATTCTGCAAGGGTCATTTTAGAGCATTTAACCCACACCTATCATTCTTAAGAAAATCAGACTATAAATTAGTTCCTCTGTTTATTAGATCCATATAACATACTTGGCTATCTTACGCTCATTTCTATTCTCTCTATAGTAAAAGTTTAGTTTTTCAAGTCTTTTTGACAGCTAACAATTACTGAAAATTTTGACAGGTTGGGAAGGAATGTAGCACCTGGTCTGTATCCCTCATTTCTGAAAGACATGGAGTTGGATCTCTCTTCATTTTAATATCTATCTGACATGGAGTTGTATTTCTGTTCATTTTATTATCTATATACCTCTTGCGTTATTCAAGGAACTGCTTGAATGGGGATAAAAAACAGCACCTGAATGGAAGCAATGAAAGAGGCCTTCAGGCCAGGATTTGAGTGCAACAATTATCTAGTATTTCATAATCAGGGCTGTTCTTGAGGTAACACTGCACATTAACATCAGATAGAGAAACACACAGGTTTAAAGCTAATATTTAGAAAGCATTATTGATATGTTACTAACCTGATTTTACATGCCTTTGGCTACTCTGCTGTGGATGGAATCAGACTGAGTATCGCTCTAGTTCACTCTGAAGTGACAGTTTCATTGGGAGGTTGTGCTGCTTTGTTTTTAAAAATTGCATAAATGTACAATGCATTCGGTCTTAAACTCATTTCTGATTGCCAGTAAAAGCGCTGCTGAGTTAATACTGGGGCAGCAGGAAGCTGAAGGAATGGGGTGGGAGTTACTGGAGGCAAGGATGCTGGGGTGCTATTTGCTTGAAGTTGTCCTAAGAAAATTGAAGATGACACTCAGTAGTCCAGCATTTTCAGCTTTTCCATAAAATGTTTATGAACAGAATAAAGTAATTTGCAGAACAGATTTAGAGATAATAACTGTAATAGAAACCTCTGGAAATGTGCAATCACTTACTACAGCACATTAGCATCCTGAAAACTACGGATTTTCACTCAGGGTGTTTCTCCTCCACTTAGACAAAATAAGCCTATTATCCCTCCCAGTCCTGGTCTTTTGCTGCAGTGCAGCACAGTATATCAGTTTAACTCCCTGGCTCCCAGCTGAGGAAAGAGCCAGAGCATTGCCGCCAGCACACAGCAAAGGTGAAGACTGGCTTGGCAGGTGGCTGCCACATGTCAGCAAGGGGCTGGAGCCTGCCACAGCTAAGCAGGGTCACTACTGCCTTCCTGCTGGCCAGTCTTTTTAATTTAATTTAACTGGAAATGCTATTGAACACAGGAAGAACATCAAACAGTCTCTCTGCTGACTTGAGGATGCAAAATTCCCATATTTCACTTTCAGTCCATTTTAAGTACAATATCGCAAGTCCAGCTGCTTTAAATGTAAAATTCAACGTGTTAACTCAGCTGAACTTTCAAGTGTAAGATTAGAGCAACAGCTCAACTGTAGAATGTGTCTGCCTTTAAATGAAACACCAGCTGGCACTCACTGGATCAGTAAAACAAGACTGAGTCTTCACTCCCTGAGGCTAACAGGCACTGAGCTTCAGAACAGAATAGAATCAAATTGTTTAAGTCAGAAAACATCTTTAACATTGGGTCCAACCGTTACCCTAGCACTGCCACATTTACCACGCCACCTTAAAGAGAGGGAACTGAGAAGGTACAAAGAAGAAATAAGAACCTGGATCATATTAGATGGCTTGGATGAAATACAGCAATATCTCTCACTCTTTCCATCTTGAAAAAATTTCGGTACTGAGGGAACAAGCCTACAATTGATTTTCTCAGCAGAATGATGTAGAAACTGAAAAAAAAAAAACTAAGCAGCCAAAGCAAAAAAGATGAAATAGATATAAGAACAGAGAATAGTAATTCTGGGACTTAAAGGAATTATTTGCAAAAACACAAATGGAATTTAGAAACAAATACTTCACCTTTCAGGTTTAATTCACTTTTTTTGTAATTGAATATATTCCTTTACCTTTCCATGTTCTTTCCTCATGTGGGAGATGTAAACGTCTCTCTGAGTGAAGAGCCTGTCACACTCCCAACATGTCCAGCCAGGACTAGTGACTTTTTTAGGCTCCACTTTCTTTATGGGAGAAGGAGATTTCTTCTCCAGCTTTTCTGTTCCGTTGACAGATTTTGTGTCCTCCTTGTTGTGACTGGCTGAGTTCTGAGTTGTGGGTTTAGTGCTGAGAGGCAGATTTATCCCCAGGTTTGGTGGCCCCTCAACACTTTTCAAAGTTCCATGCATAGACTATAATAAAAGAGAGAAAAGAAAAGGTACAAAAATAACATAGACGTACACAGTTGTACTCAACCAAAAGCCTTCAGTTACTTCTTTGGCATACTATTATCATCAGACCACATTCTTAAAGAAACAGGGTTAAGTAAAAGCAAGACTTAGCATGACCTAACAATATAAGACACCATATGCAGGTATTTTCACAAAAAAAGAGACTTACTTTGTAGGTTAAGTTTAAGTTGCCGTTTAACAGGGAGGGAAAAAGGGCTCAAGAAGTACTTCATGTTAAGTTTAATTTCTTGCTTAACTTACCTGACATATTAGTTGAGCATCCTCATTCCAGACTATGTGACTGGAGTTTTCCAAGAAGGAAAGGCTTTTTTACTGACCAAATGTTGACTTGGCGTATTGGTAAATAAGACAAGGCAACTCTGGAAACATCACACAACTATGTAATTTAGGATATTTTAACATTCTACGTTGAGGCTGAGGTTAAGCCCTGCCTTACTCCCCAGTCAGGTTATGAGTACGCTCATTTAGGGCTACCTTGCTAACAGCCCTTAGAAGCCAAGGTGTGCGGGGATCACAGGGCCCTAAAGCAGATCAGAGGGGTCTGACCAGCTGTTCTCCAGCCCCTGAAGCTCCTGAGTGGGAAGCTTTCCTCAGGGACTTATGTCTGCACTTTAAGTCAATGGTCAGTAAGAAGGGAAGAACTCCTCCTTCCCCCATTTCCAAACCAGTGTCGTGTGCTGGTGTGACACCTGAGCCTTCCAACAAAGTGACTTGTTCAGGAAGGGCTGGGGGGCTTCAGCTGTGTGTCTGAGTTCCACATGTGGATGTGGACACAGCAGGAATGAGGAGGGTTGTGGGCCAGCAGGGATGACTGCAGCCCAGAGCGAATCCAGTGCTGAACCGGGAGGTCTCACGTCTGAAAGGCTTGTCCTTTACTGGGAGAGTGTTCTGATCCTCTCATCTACTGACCCTTACTATAAGCCTTTTGGAGGATACGTTTAACCACCCCAAACAGAATTGTTTTTCCTTCAGGTAAAACCCATTCAATACATTCTGGATTCTGGGAATACAGGAGTATCAATCTGATACAAGTTCTTTTGTAAATACTTTGGCTCTTGGGACTACCCACTGGCTCTAGAGCAAGTATCAACCTCATCAGTTGTGGATACTAAAAAGGCTCCTAGGCAGAGAATTTTCTCAATCTCCTTCATTTCTGTGGGAAAACTTTACTTTGCTATGCAAGCTATGTAAACAGTAAGATAGGGTTTTTGTAAACAATCTCACAGGTCTTGTTTTTCACTTATGTTGCTATTGTAAGAGAATAAACATTCATTCTTTCACTGGACTCGCTTGCTGCCGCATCTCTCTGAATTCCCTTAAGCATGCTACGATCAGTAGAACATGTTCTTTGATTTAACAGCTTTTAAATAGAAGAAAAGCCAGTAATTAACCCCCCTAAACTGTTAGTAAAAAGCAAAGTGCACAGGACCAACAACTAAGCGCAAAGTGCAGGTGTGTAGTAAAGGAGTAGGCTGGCTTTAGTATTCCACTGCACGGGAGGAGGAAACGAGATTCCTGTACTCTCACGCAACTGAAGCTGACCTGGCGATTCCATTCCAGCCTAACCTGTCAGCATGTAAAATGTTAGTGCTCAACTTTCCAAATGTCTTTTAAATACAATACTTGAAATTTCATTTCTTATTTGAAACTATACCAAGAGCATTAAAGCATAGTATGGAGTCCCAGTGCTGGCCAAACAGGGAGCATTACACCTCCAGGCCAGGCCAGGTCAGGCCAGTGCAGTCCTTCACCACCTGCTCTGACTGGCTGCTGGAAATTTTCTTGTAGCGAGTTATTACAGGAAAATGAGACACACATTTTGCCATCAAGAAATATTGACATCTGCAGGAATTATTCCGGGTTATTTTCTGCAGCTTTAAATAACCTCCTCCTGAGCTTCCTTCTGTCCCTTTCTGTCCTACTTTCACCCAGGTCTGTCTCTGCCTTGATGGTTTATGTCTAGCCGTACCAAACCATTACTTTCTGTGCAGCTGAGCTCTGCCTCTGTCTGGCACTCATACTCTCCCCAAGTCCTTTTGTGCTTTTATCCTCTCCCTGAATCCTTTTCTGCTTTTATTTATAACCTGTTACTGTTTTTTTCAGTTCCCCTTAACTGAACTCCAATTTACACTGCTTTGCTCCAGTCCCTACTACTACACACACATCCTAAATGCAAAACCAGCAATACTGCTACTGCACATATATTCTCTAATCCTCTAATTTTAATCTCAAAAATGTCTGAATTATTTATAGTGAATCATTCTAAAACCCCACTGGATGAAAGTTCAAGTACCAGCATGGAACACTAAAGCCCAAGAAGTTAAGTAGTGCCCAAGTAACTGAGCATATCTTTAAAATGTGGGATGCTGAGCAGCCTGATTTCTGTAAAGATAGCTTCTGGCCCTAACTGCAGTTAGATTGAGCTCCTAAAAGTGTTGTCTTCAGGTCTTACAGAAGTACTTACATACAGATATAACAATACTTTTCCAGTAATATCTGAGTCAGGAAAAACTAATCACAGAAACAAGACATACACTGCAATACACAGAATTTGCCTATTTAGTGAAAAAAACCCCAACCATCTGAGTAGATCAAAGGAAAGAGAAAACAGAGCTTTGCATTGCTGCATGAGAGGACCATCTAAGATATCTTGCAGTAAACATGCACGAACTACTGCTACTAGTTCAGAAACAAACAAAATATCCAGTCCTTGTATTTCTGAACATCTTGGCTCAGCCCTTCCCTCATCTCCTCCTCAAGCTGAAGACCACCTGTTTTATTCAAGACCTGTGATCTTATTTTCAACAAAACTTTGGAGAATTCTATGGTTACAAGTGCCATAGCTGGGACTAAAGTGAAAAATGATGGTTTTAGCAGCCAAAGAAGATGTCTGGTTTTCCACTTTGTTGAGAAATTGTACTCGGAAATTGTGTCATTGCCAGAGAAATGCAGCGAGCTCCATGGTGCCATTCTGAACTGTAGGGCTGTGTTCAGGCACCAGGGGTTAGTAACGCATAAAAAACTCAGCTTTCATCTACATGATACGAGGTAACAGTCTGTGTCAAACACACAGCTAACAAATGATAGCCAGGGGGCTGCTGATCCTTAAAACCAAGACTTAACAAGGATCACAGTGAATCTTTAGCTGTTAACGGTGTTTATGAGGAAATCCACTTGGAGTGTTTTTCAAAGCACATGTGTTCAGGTTCGTATGTGAATACACACAGGTAACCGCTACATCTAGTAAAATACTGCTTCCTGGTGAATTCTGAACATCAAAGGTTTGATTTTGTGATGCACTCAGCATTCTCAGCTCCTAAAAATTGGAATAATACTTAGAATACTGTAAATAAACCTCAATTATTTGTTAGGATTGGACTAGCTGAGATAATCCCAGTATACCAAAATCAACATTCTTATGGAAAAACTGACCGAGTGATCACAGATATGCTGAAGACACGACAAAATATAACATTTTAACATTTGAGAACAATATTCACAGATTACCCCCTCAGAATTATTAACATCTCTCTCAGCAGTCTTCTTGTTATTCTGTGCCTTTTCACAGTATGTTCTCACAGCATATATTGCATGACAAATGGTATCTATGAAGGAAACAAGAGAAGATGCCTACACACCTTGATATGATCCATCATAAGCTGTTTCTGTGCATATAGAAGAGAACAGTCTGGACACTTGAAAACAGATACCTTCTGGTTTTCAATGTGCTGATCAAAGTGGCGATAGAGCAAAGGTTGTAGAGTAAACACAGTGTCACACATAGAGCATTTATATATTATTCTAAAAACAGAAGTACAATAAACAGTGTCAGTCATGCTGATGATCTATTTGCAAGAATCATGATGTTAAATTTTTTTCTCATCACAGATAAGATCTGACATGTTTAAGCAATCGTTTCACACTGCTGGAAAAAAAGTTAAACTAATTCAAAACATCTTTCAATTTCAAAATATGGGAGCAGTAGAAGAAACAGAAAAATAGAAAAAATAATTTAAACACTGCAAACAAGAAGCCAGAAAACAACAGTATGTGCCAGTTACATATACAACAACAACATCTGCTCAGGATACTCTGACAGTTCAACATCTTCAGTTTCTGAACTCACATTGTAGCTAAAGGATAATATCCCTGCTCCAGGTTAAAAAAGCAGTATGTTTTAAGGGAGTGATTCATTCAATAGTAGTTAGTAACATACTTCAAGATAAATATATTTTTGGCAATGTTCATGCCTTTGAGGCTCCTGAATGCCAAGCCTAGACTCTGTCAATGCCCTGAAGCTCCAACAGTGCAGGACGGGATTTCCCTATCTGCCGTTCCAAGCCTTGATGAATCTGTCATAGAAATGTAGACACACCACCAAACTCTTCCTCTCTTGGAGCACATATGACTTTTGAACTTAGGTCCCTCAGCCTCCTGTTCTGACAGCAGTTTTCTAACCACAGATCATCAGATGAGAGAGAAATCAAAGCCATCTGATATGTAGTGCTGCAGAGAAAGTTTAGCTAAAATAAAAGAAACCCAACCACAGGTGCTCAGTGCTCACAGGTGCACAGCAATAGGTGCTTCCCCTGTCCTAAAGAGTAACTTCCACTAAAAAAAAAAAAAACCACAAACCACTGCCTGCTAAAGTGCTAAATCTTCTCATTAGCCACATAAACGTTCCCAGTCCTTTCCATATCCCTCTAAGGAATTATGACTGATAGTGCGTTGTTCCAGAGCTCTAGGGATCACTCTGCACTGTGTTTTGAGATGACAAGAACATGGGCATTGCTTCCATGTCCAAGCTGTCCTGTAATTCCAAATGAAAATCAGTACACTTCTTCATATTAACTGGGAAAGACTTTATTTTTGTGGTATCAAGTGGTCCCAGTTTCTCACATGTGCTAAGATAAACGTATTATTTACACAGCAACCTCTGATGATCAATGTACTATTGTCCTGCTTTCTGTGGTGAACCCTTCACTGCAGATCTGTAGTGAATCTGCTGCAAAAAAATCTTACATCCTTCTGAATTTATCACATATAAAAATTATGACTCTCTAAAAACACCCAGAGCTGAATCTGTGTATTTTCTATGGCAGCTAAAGTACTTTACTCTGTTTTCCCAGAAGCAGAACTATCTGGGTAAAGAGCCAAATTTCAGACAAGTCTCTGGGCAATGACTGTACTCACTTAAATTCATACCAACACACCTCGCAGTATGAGTTATAACTATACACACCTGGAGTATTTCCTTCAGACACAGCAAAAGCATGATTTTCAATCCTTAACCACATACATGCAACCATGTATGCTGGTTTTGTTTTTTTAAAATTTAATTCAAGTAGTCAGTGTTTAACATGCAGCTGCCTAAAATGCTGTTCAAAGCTTAAAGGCAGTTGTGCTTCCACAGGATGACATATACAGGGATGCTGGAGTAAGTCAGGCAGTTCATCCCATCCCATCCCGTCCCGTCCCGTCCCGTCCCGTCCCATCCCATCCCATCCCCAGGCTGGTTACTCAGCACTGCTCGTGACCCACAGTACACACCAAAGCAGGCGCATGGCCTTTTCACTTCCCAAAAATCTGTTTAACAAATTCACGTATTATCTTGGAATAAATACATGTGTTATCTCACAGGAAAATACTTTCAATCACATAAAAGACATTTAGCATTTGGAAAGCTTCTGCACCAGAGGATAGTAGTTCTCCTTCCCAAATTTTTTTCTCTAAAAAAAGGAACTTGTGGGATAATACACTTTTACCAATAGTACAGTAAATATCCATAACTCGGCTTGATAAACAAGAATTTCTCCAGTATTCAAAAAGAGATCAGCCATGAAAAATATCTTAGTGCCATTCCTAGACACTGTTTACTGAAAAAAAGAATATAATCTCTGTGGTTTTCTGGGAAACCAAAGCTTAGAGTATGTTGCAGGAGAGAGCTTCCCAGAGTTGAAATACAGGACAGCCATCCATTTCCCTATATTAAAATAATCTCATTTCATCCCACTGAGAATCCCTGCATATAAAAGTCATTTTTCATACATCAAATAGTTTACTGCATCTGTTCTGAAGCAACTGTTTGTAGTGTAATTGTAAATCACACAGTTCCAAGTAAATGCCAGAGGCAGGCAGCCAGATTCCCCGGGAGCCCAATTGCTGTAAACACAGGGGTGTGACCTACTACAGAGTCCCTCAGAAGCCATGGGGTCCTGGCACTGCTGAAGCCACGTCCAGTGTCCCTGGACTGTGCCACACACCTGGGGTCAGGAATGAGGCTGGCAGGCTTGCAATGGGTGCCAGTCACGCAGCCTGGGTGTTCCATGATGCAGCACAGATAATCCAAATGTGAACGTACCGCCTCAACGACAACCTGTCAGCTCTGCTCAGCACTAGGCAGGCCAAGAACTCTGAGCACTGCAAGGGCTGGAAAAATCCTACCAGTCAACCTGCATGCATTTAAGGAAGCATCGTGATTAAAACTGGCAAAATCAAAGGAAACGCCACTTCTTAAGAGGAGCGTTCAACTATGGATTCTGTGACTTTTTACAGTAGTACTTAATAAAATTTCATTTCATTTTTTATAATCAAAATTAATTCGTAAAGAAATACAATTTTAAGTGCATCTATATGGAAAGAAAAGTAATGAAAAATACTTAATTCATGAACCTGATCAGAAACACTTTGGCATATCCAAGCACAGTTCACTTTTCATATGTGTAGCATTTTACACAAACAGTGATCTTAATCTTTTGGATTTCTCTAATGAGAACTATGGGAACCTGAGAAAAGTTTTAAATGTTGGTATCTCACAGTCTCTGACTGTTGATACCATCCTGAATTAAAACAAGGTATCATTTCCCACTAGGCAGAAATGCCTCCATTTGGTATCAGACATGGCAAGTTTGTTGCCATTTTGCTTTGATGAAGGCGTAAACAAAGAAAAAAAAGTCTCCTGTTAATATTAACATAGTCTCCTGTTAGAAGAAACAGTGAGAAAGGGAACTCTTAGGAACGCTGGTTATTACATCACATGATACCTTCTATGTTCTTGAGCCTGCAAGTTGTTACTGTGCTGGTGCTCTGTGCACGCCCCAGAGAAAACACGGAGCTCAATCCCTGACTGTTTGCTCTCAACAGTGCACTCGTAGCAGTGAGGAAGAAGCAGATGGAGGAGAAGGGGTGCTCAGAGAGGCTCAGACCCGAGTGCTGGAGGGGTTTCCACACACAGCAGCACCTGCTGCCTTCAGCAGAGCCCACCAGTGTCCAACAGTTTTAAAAAAAGACCCTGAAGCCCAGTCCCACCTGTGCCCTGTGTCACAACCTTTGGCCACCTTTATGGCCAACCTTCATTGATACAGAACAGAAGCACTTCTGCTTTGAGCCAGAAAGAGATTCCCTATTGGAAAAAAGCTTATATGAACAGATAAAATAGCTTTTTCTCAACTTTGCAACCATGTTATGAAAATCACCACATAAGCACTGATGAGTCTTAGCAGCTCTTTTTGGAATCACGTTATTTGAATTCACAGTAAAAATGCAGATGAGCTAAGCAGATTAAAACATCAGAACGAGCAACACTCTGGCCACCTGTCCAAATCATTTGTGTAATTACATTTTGCAATCACTCTCTTGTAGCATGCAGTGCTTAAAGACCTGCTAGTGCGTTCAGAGAAAGGTCACCTTTGCCCAATGAACTGCCAGCTGAAAACTCATGAAAGCACTACATAAATCCCCATTACCAGCAGACTGACAAACTGGTGGCTGTCAGAGGTGACTGTTATGATTGCAAGCACAGGACAGAATGCAATTTCACAGCTCATTCAAAGGCAGGCAAATGCAGTAGAAGATGAATTTTGCTTACTTTGGTTCGCCTATCTTGATGCCCGGGTGTTGTGTATAGGCATGGGAGTGTGTGCTGGGAGCAGATTTAAATGCCATGGGACAGATAGGACACTTGTAAAAGACTTCACAGTGACAACCTTGAATATGAGACTTGAGTGCCGCCACATCAGAGTACACAACATTGCAGTGCACGCAGCTGCGGAGAGAGCGGAGGAGAATCAGTGCAGCCCTGCCCTGAGCAGTGCTGGACATAATCAACACAGATTTTCAAGCAAAGGGAAGAGAGAAACACACATGGATAAAAACTGGATAGAACTATATTACTCTGTCAATTTAAACAACCCCGTAAGAATCAACATAACCAGCGATTTGCGGATCACAAAGTAAGGGGAAAGAAATTTCACACATTTTCATTTGAAAATCTAAGAGATACAAGGTCAGAACATATTTTCATGTTATTACAAAAAAACAGATAGAAGGGTCAACAGACAAATACTCTATTGATTGCAGAAAGAATGCTTAAATCCTCTGCAAATTTGGAAAGAGATTTTCCAGAACACATTTTTATCACATGCAGGGTATTGTTTAAAGTACACCACAGCAATTTAGAAACTACCACCAAATGGAAAACCAGCAAGGAAAATATCTTCACCATTTCTCTTGTTTAGATTTAATGAAGATACACTGGTAATGATTTTCTGCACATATAATCAAATCAGCACTTGGATTGAAACTCAGGAAAACTAAACCAAATCCGTACTATCAGATCAATACATCATATTGGAATTCGGAAAATATTTTTCAAAAACATACTTCTGCTGTGTCGATAATTTGTGACCTTTCCGCATCTATTCTAAAATGAAATGATTAAAAAATTGATTAATATTAGAACATAAGAATTTTTATACACAACGGTCCCCTTTAATGCCCTACATCTCCAGTACCAAATGCTCCCAAATCAGTCCAAGAACATAGTGCAATCAGCAATTACCTGTCAAATGAGACAATTTCTTATTGATCAGTATTTTGCAGTAAGACTTTTACAAACTCTTCAAATGTAGAAGGCCTCCACCCTTCCTGATTTGTAATTTTAGCATCTATCATAGCAATATGATTGTTGTCATATAAATGTCAATTTAGTTTTTCAATAGTTTTAGTGCCCTGATGATAGCAATAAAACAGGTAATACAGTTCTACATCACATTTGAGGATCCCGTTTTCCTTTTAAAATTTATCACCCTTGAATTTTATGAAATATCATCCTTTCTTTTTCTGGGCATTTAATTTATACTCTTAATACTGTTCATTGAGTTTATACCCATCTAACCTCTGCTTAGCAATGCATTCCCTAAAGCAGATCATTCTGGTCTTTTCTGGCTCTGTTAAGATCTTCTGTGCTCGTACAGAGCTGAGCACCTCTTCACAGCCATACACTGTGATGCTTTCAATAACACATCTACTCCTCAGTGTCCCTCCGGAGAGCTGGGTGGCATTTTCACCTCTCCATGCCATGGCTTGACTTTATTCTCTAGTGATGCCACGTAACACCTGATCCTCAGCATCCACCACTGGGTATTACACAGTTCCTAAGGACCAAGCCCTCCTCTCGGGGACTGTTCCAACACCTTCTTGCTTTCACCTTGGCAGGATGCAGTGAAACTTCAGGCTGAAGTTTTCAGCTGATTCAGTGGAGACAACTAGCCTAAATCACTGGAATCAAAGGGAACTTCTTGGCAGAGGCTCTTTGGAAAGGCAGGACAGTGTATGCTGCTCCTTAGGCAAAAGCACCGCAGTTCTAAGGAGAGGCTGAGGGGTCTAAGGAGGGAGACAGGAACACTCCCAGAGACTGCTTTTGCCTGCCTGGGTGACTTTGGTTTAGTCTCACTAGATCAAGAAATTCTGACTCAGTGCGACATGAGATGTTCATGAGACGTCTTGAAAAGTTTAGCGACTTAGATTCCCAGTGCAGGATTTGGGATTCTGCTGGTGTTACTGGGGTAGGCCAGGAGTCCCTAGAGGTGATTCCGTGTACAAACCCAAGAGACACAGATTAGAGGGAAGGGCAGTGGAGTGCAGGAAGCAGATGGAGGAAATGCAGGACAAGACAGAGGAAAGGGTAAAAGAAAGGAACCCAAAGAAAAGAACCGAAAGAAATGAAAAGAGCCTGGAGTTGTGTCAGGCCATGGATTCAAGCTGAAAACAGAGGCGTGATGCAGTAAAAATGCTTTCTTCCCTTAGGGGAAGATTGCACAGCCATCCTGGAAAATGAACTGTGGCACCTTAAGGGTGGAAGGAGCTACCTGCCCTAAGATTTAGAATGGCCTTTTTCCAGGCAGACAGGGTAAAGTGGACGTGTTTTAGGAGTGCTGAGCAAAGCTCCGGGTATGGGCAGCTCTTCTCATCTCTTGCTGTGCTGCCTGCCATTCAGTGCAAGGAAAATTCTAACAGGAAACATTTTTTTAAGTCTTCCAAAACTAAACATTTCTATGAAATGCCTCGGCTCCCCATTTTCTCAGTGAGTTGCCATTACAGGGAAACGTAAAAGTCAGAGGGAAACTGAAGAGTAACAAAGGAGAACCAAAAGACAAGGCTGTTTGAGAAAGGTAATTTACAAGTGATGTACAGCCTAGGAATCTTGATGTCCCACAGAAAAGAGAACAACCAGACAGGTGCAGTATGCCCATCAACATCTTGACCAAATATTCTGGAAGTACTGAAAATGACTGTTCTACCAGAGAGAACAATCTAAAAGTCAATGTTTTGAAAAATCTCAAGATTTTTTAAAAACCTGAAATTAAGACAATGCATCTGAATTCTCTAGACTTTATAAACCGTGAAGTCCTGAATCTGTGTGACACTAGCTAATATTCTGATTTAATCATATACAAAAGTGGATGCCCAAAACAAAGCAGAATCCTGATGTATGTATTTATTCCAAAATTTTAGTACTAATAGTACTGTTACCATGACAACCTTAAACCCATGAAGCTGGTATTGTCCAAATAATGCTTATGAAAATGGAAATTCACTTTTAAAACCATAAATTATACATAAATTGACAACAAAAGGAATCATTATACTGACCGAAACCCAACTCTTCGGGTATAATGCAGGCAGTTCTTAGTGACATGGGTCTGGAAGTGGACAGATCTGCAGATTGCTCCACATTCAGGACACGTGTATGGAGATTTATGCTGATGAATTCTCTGGTGTGATGCAAAACTGCACTGGTTAGGAAGCAGCATCTGGCAGATATTGCATGTCTTCTAAATGATAAACCAGAATAGATGAGACAAAAGGTTTGGTTCAGCTCTACGTAACGTCTTGTGTCAAACACTGCAATATAGCAAATAAAGGTTAAATGTCATAACTGGGATGGGACCCAAAGCAGTAGCCAAGTACAAACACAAGCCCTGCTGACAGAGCTGGCAGGTGCTGGAAGCCAGACTGACTGGCATTCTGGGCCACAAAGCTCCTTCATACACCACTGACCACGGGAGATGCACATGGGTTTATAGAAATATTACTCAGGTGCCTTCCCAGATTACCTTGATAGTGCAAGGGGCCTACGTGCAACTCCAGAATCAAATTATTACTATTGTCTCTTATGGCTTGGAACTTGTGAATCTCACCAGTGACTTGCAAAGGCTTAAAATCAAACCCAAGACTCCTTCATGACATCAGTATTTTTCGAACATATATTTGCGTATTTTTAGGAATGTTCTCTCTAAGAGTCTGGCATGTGTAGTGATGTGTACACTCTGCAAGGATATTGACCAAAAAAATATCTCCAGAGCTGCATTATAAATTATTTACTAACATATGCACGAAGAAATCCTGAAATAAATGCTCTGGGAGCACTGTGGCCTGGTGTGTTTGAACACAGTCTCTGTACAGAGTTCTCTAATGTCCTGACACAGCAAGATGGCAAAATGCAAACCATTAAATATACAGCATGTTAAGCAAAGAAAACCTGCCATCTCTGCAGTGCAGGCTGCACTGGCACTCCTGCCAGCCGACTACAGTAGTGTTCAGCATGGGTACATGTACTGCTCTACTGCAAGGCTCTGCCCGAGTTCAGCTAACTACAGGGATTTCAAACTGGCACCTGCTCAGAGCCTTTGGGATACAGCAAGGCTGTATTCAGACACAGAAATAATTCACTTTGAAATGCCAAACACTTGGCCTTAATTGACCAAACAGTGGCCAGAAGTGGGGGACTCACAATCTCAGGCTGACCAGAACTGTTTTGGGGTGTTAACTTTGTCTTAAGTTCAGCTTAAAAGCAAAACTCTCTGACCAGCAAGAAGTGCCACATTTACTGGGCTCAATACCATTCCCCAAATCTCTATTTGGCTGTTCCTGTATTAACAAGCTGTTCCTATATTAACAGTACTGGAGAATCTGGAGCATTATTTGATTACATAAGAAAACAGCAAACCAGAACTTCTTATTCCAGTAACAGAAACATTTGGAAGTTTCACAGTCCTTCCAAAGCCTTTGCCTTGCAGGATTTCTGAAGGAAACTGGGATGTGATGCCACAAAGAAGCCACACAACATTCCAGCCCCAGCTCAGTGATCTTCCTGATTTTGCAGCAAGCTGCCAGACTCATCTGCTGACCCAACATGCCAATAATGCTCTTAGTTAAGGCCCCTGCTCTGCTATTTCAAAGTGTACAGAAAATGTTTAATTGTAACTGATTACAGTAGAACAAGAAGCATCTACTGCGAAATTCTGACATTCAGCATGTTTGCTTACCATTTTATTTTGGGCTTAAGGTGGCATTAACTTCCAGTTCTCTCATTCCAACCCACACCAAAATAAAACAGTTTGTGAAAATCATCACCTGCCTGCATTTAAAGTCAAAGTTTCAGAAAAAAAAAAAAAGGGTTAGAAGGAAAAATGGTGGAGGTAGAAAATAAAGATACACAAGAATGCTGAGTATGAAGGGAAATGAGCTATGTAGTTTCCATGGGAGCTATATACTCCTATCTGTAACTGAAAAGAAATGTTAACATTCATTAGCCCAGATTTGCTGCCTTTTCCCCCCCAGAAAGTAGATGAGGGTTTTGTTCAGCCAGAAAACCTGTCAGTGAGTCAGGGTTAATGTTCCTTTAGGTTAATATTCCTTTAACAGGAATATTAATGGCAATAAAACATTACAGAAAGCTAACAACTTTATAGGAAATGTATTTTCGTTGCTAGGATTGTTCTACCATTGTTTATTTTAAACAAAACATTCTACCTCCAAAATAGGAGTATAAGAGCAGCTACTTACTTTGTTACTTACAAAACTATACATTTTCCACTTCAGGAGCAATTAAATGGGCACTAGAAAGAATAGTAAGCCGCAAATAACCTTTTTTCCTATTACTTGTTTGCAAACTCTAAGTGTTTATTTTTGTTCTTCCTTCCTTCCAAAAAAAAAACCCCAAAACCAAACAAAAAAAACAAACCAAAAAACAATCTCATCTAACTTCTTCTTCCACCTACAATAACGGCAGTTATACAGCAAAATGCCAGTGCCAAGCACTAAGAAGGAAAACAAGCCAAGAGTATTTCTCATCCAAGCTTCTCAAGAGGTAACATCTAAAGAAAAAGTAGCAAAATACTTAGTAACAAATGCCTATACAGAGCCCTTCTCCAGGAAATACTACCCCTACAGGATGCAACCAAACACAGCGTAAAAAAACAGCTGCTGCCTGACATACGAAAAGGACTACAAAAAGTGATTAATTAATATTTAAAGGGATATTTCAACAAAGAACATTTAAAACTACGTTTATTAAGAGTGTTCTTTTCAAATGGAAGAACATGAAAATAGCTTCTCTTCCTCCAGTGCTTTGCACTGTTTTTTTTTAAAATCTGCAGCTCTTAAAGCAGAGCGAGTTTCCATGAGGACACAGAAACACCCTGACAAGCAGCAGGCAATACCAGCTGCTCCGGCAGCTCCAAGGGCTTCCCTCCTTGAACAGCAGTAGCTGGGAACTCACACTTCTCTCTCCACCTCCCTGCAGCTGCATTTTGACATTCTGTGAACACCACAACTGCTTTCCTTTAGTAAATCACCAGGATAAACAGTACCTAACACGACATGTAGGGAGAGCAAACTCAGCAGCAACAAGGAAAAAGCACCAGACAGAGGGAGAAAGGGAAGGGCAAAAGGTTTAGTTTGCCTGGCCATAAAGACAAAAATCCCCCCACCCGAAAAAAGTGAGAACATCACTTTATCTTTGTTCTCTTTCTTTTTCCATTCCTATTTTAGTCTCATCCTCTCAACCTATTCTCCATCTCTCATCCAATTGCTTTGTCTTGGGGCCTTCTTATGTGCTTGATTTTCCAGTACTAAAACCAACAGGTTTTTCCAAGGACTACTGGATCTTAGATGGAATGTTACCTAATGGGCTTATTATGCGCCAGCAAATCAGTTAGCTAAAAACTCAAAGTAGCTTGAGCTGGTGCAGAATATACTCAAGGTCAGCCATTAGATCCTGTTCAGAACTGCAGCAACATCTACGGATGAACATGTTCTGCTGAAGGAAACTCCCTTATGTAGGCACACGTGTAGTATCTTACAAAGAGAAATTCACTTGCATGGTATTCCACTGGGCATCCAGGCTACTTCAGTCTAACTGCTAGCCAGTTAAAGGGAGGAGCTAAGGCAGAGCCACATAATCAAGGTTATTTCCACGTGCAAATCTCTTTACATTACTACCTGTAGTGGTAGGTGCAGTGGAGCTGCTTCGTGGTACAGAATAGGTCCTACGTGTAGTGAACAGATCCTGACAGGAACCTGCCTGTGCTCCTAGGACTAGTGCATTTTTTCATAACTGCTGGACTTAAAAATCTTTAGCATGTCCACTGTTGCGTGATTCCCAGCAATATTCCTGGGGTATTCCTGTCTTGAGCACGCTTGCAGGTTTTCAGCTTCCCCCGCAGCAAGAAGCTGGAGCACCAAGCTCACCTGAATGCTTTGAAACACACCAGAATCCCTTTTAATTGGCACACCCCAACAGAGATCCAACCATATCATTTAATTAACCACCTTCACTCTTTAAGGATTATAAAATACATCGCACACTGATTAATATTAAGTTTTATTGAATGACTTATTTCTTTCAGGTCAGGCCACATACATTAGTAAAGAATTTTCAAATGGTTTTTAAGGTTGAACTCATTAGCACTTTTAAGAGGAAAAGAAACCCAACCAACTAAACCAATGGTCACACAGAAAGGAAGGCGTGCCAGTGAGAACAGCATTTTGCACTTTCTGAGGAAGCGCTGAGGCAAACAACAGGCATTCCTGTCAATAGTCAGTGTGCCATTTGTCACTGCCTGAGTCCCTCCCTGCACGTGAGGGGAATGCCTTGCTCACTTAGGGCACTTGGTGAAAACTCTAAAACCTGAAGATCAATTGAGAATGAATCACTTAAAGCTATCATTCAGGTTGAATAGACGGGCTGTTAACGAGGGTGCCAATTAAGTGGATTCCATGGGCTAGTCAAATTCCAAAGCACAGAAAAAAGCATGAAAATATTATTAGTAAAACCCAATATTATTTTCTGTAATATAATGTTCAGCTGTAAGAAAGCTAATGCTAAATTTTAGCAAAACTATACAGTGTCAATTTCAGACTTCAGGGCCTAAAAAGACTCTAAGAAAAGTCTTATTTAAAAAGTGTTGACATTCACTATGTAAGTGCTTGCAAGACTTTTTGTGGTTTCCGTTTATCATTTTAATCACAGAGGTTCAGATAATTAACAGCTAAACGAAAGTAAAAACATATCCAAAGTCTCCTAGGCTTATAGATGAAACATTGGAATGTAAACATAGGATACTCTACTTGTCCACTTGTGTCTGCGGCCTGCTGGAAATGAGTTGCAAGAGATGTCTCATCTTGGAAAACTTCATTGCACTCCAAACACTTTAGACTATGTCTACAGAGTTTCGATGGATCTTCGTCTAGCGGCATAGCTGGAATGACAGGAGAGCTCGTGGGGGCCGAGATCACTGTCCCAGTTAAGCCAGACTGGATCTTTGTTACGGAGTGCGTGCCAGCTCCCCCTGGGCTCTGGAGCACGGTCGCAGCAGTATTGCTGGAAGGAGATGCTATCATTTGATCTGCTGGGACTGGTTTTAGGATCAGGTGGGAACACTGCATCACGACGCCTTTCTCCTTGTGCCCACGAGCATGGGACAGGAGACTGCATTTATTGTAGAAAACTAAATTCTTTGTACAATGATTACAAGTCACTTCAATTCGCACACTTCTCCTGTCATAATGCTGGGTCAGGCTCTTCTCGAGAGCAAACGAGTCGCCACACTCCAAACACTTGTAACCTCGTGTTGGTAGCGTGATTCCGGCATTGGCAGGGGGGCTAAGGTTTGGGATGTAAACTGGTACGGGATTGACACTGCTCAGCACCTTATTGAACGCTTCCACTACAGAGCTCTGTAGAGATGACACCACCTGCACTCGAGACACTTTTTTTGAAGGCTGGGAGGCTGCTGCAGAAATTATTGCCTGCTTGATTTGCTGCTGGGGTTTTGTCAGCACTTGGCGCAGTTCAGAGGTGGTTTGAGCACCCTGAGGCAAAAGGTTAAGGTTGGCAAGATGGACTGTCTTTGGCACAAGTTTGGCACTGGCAAGGCTCGATGCTGGCACCACGACCGTCTGCTGCTGGATGGCATTGGCAGCTTTGATAATGGCGCTGCTGGCGCTCTGCACGGATGCGGCAGAGATGACAGTTGCTTTCACTGTGGTGTTGTTAGCCAGCTTCAGATTGATCACTTGGGAACCTGCTGTTTTCACTGCCGAAACGGGCAGGAAGGCAGTAGCCACGGGTTTGATAGTGACCTGTTTAGGGGCAAGTTCTGCAGATCCAACTGCATTGGTGACAACAGAGGACTGCAGAGGAGCTCTGGGAGGAGAGGAGAGAACAGCAGTGGAAGTTGGTGAGGACAGGAGAGATGTCATGGAGGTTACCATGGAAGCACTCTGCTCTGGCTTTTTACCAGAGTCCAAATCAACTTCTGGCAACACTCTAGTAACAGTTCTCTTGATCTCCCCAGAAGAAGTCTTGATGGTTTTTATGCGAACCTTAGGAATTGCTGGTGTCGACCCTGCGGGAGAAGACGGAGACCCTTTGCTACTGTTCTCACTTGAGACGCTTCTGGGACTATCAGGTGGTTTGACAGACGGCTTCTTAGCACCATCAATGAGACTCTGAGACTCAGGAGATTTTTCAATAGCCCGGGGACTTTCACTCATGTCTTTTGGTAATGGAGAAGACTCTCCTGAATTAGACTGTAAATCTTTACTGCTATCTGTAGCTGCCTTTTTAGCACTCAGTGCTGCGATTGCAGCAATGCAGGAAGAAAGCTTTGCTGATGACTTCGCTTTGGACTGGGAAATGCTGGCAAGATTTGTGTCGCTTTTTTCAGTACTCAGTTTTCCATCAAGTACCCTGTTTTCAAGAAGCTTCTCAGAATTGTCTTTTAGTAACTTGTCCTCTGTTTTTCGAGTTTTAAAAGGCTCATAGACACCTAAATTCATGGAGTTTGTCTCTGTCTCTCGTTTAGCAGCTTTACTTTTATCTACACTACTTGAAACAGTGATTCCAGATTTAATTAAGTTCTCCCCTCCAAGTGCCTTTAGTTTGTCATATTCCTGCTGAGATAGAGATCCTGCCAAGACATTTGCTCTGAAATTTGCACGCATCTCCTCTTTATCTGGGGGGTCATCTACCTCTATTCTCTCATCATCATCAAATTCTTCCGCACTTGATATTGGGCTGAACTGGTTGAAAGCTGAATCCTTCAGTGTAGTCTCAGAAGCTGACCCATCATCTTTAAGTGATTTCCCTTCATCTTTACTGTAACTCTCAAGAGCTGCTGACGTTAGGAAGCCATTGTGCAAGCTATTGCCTGTGGAATGGTGGCCGTCCTTATCCACACCTTCGGAAGAATCAATAGTACGCACATTTTTCACGATGACGCTCACCCCAACATCAGATGATGATGGGACATGGGAATCTTCATCTGCGTGAGCATTTTGTTTTATGTGGCTTTCGTGGTCATCATGTCCAGATTCAATAGCTGCTTTGGGATCTACCATGTCTGGTATGTCAAAGGCTGCAAGAAGGTCATCGAAATCTGGAGTCTTCATATCCCCCATGGCCACGTATTTGATTGTAAGCAAATCTGTAAAATAAGCAGAAAGTCATCACTTTAAGCTCTAGTAGGAGAGTCTTATACAAAACAAGCGTTTGTTCACATCTGCCATGCAAAAAGGTGCTATTCCATTTCTGAAGTAATATTTTCAGAGATTATACATTACAGAACAGTGTTCCAGTCCAAATGTACAGTTGAATTATTACACCAAGAACTACAGTAATTCATAAACTCCACAAATGGTAATCTGGCAATTTCGTCCTGGGCCCAAATTGCAGTGACTTTCTTCCTGTTCCCTCTCGTACACTCCCTCCTATCCTCACTCACACAGACTGCAAAATACCTGGACATACATGAAAATAACACGAGACACTTGTAATTTCTCTTAAGTCTTGACTTTCCTTAACAGTTGCACCATTAATCTGAGGAGTCTTCTTGAAAACAATAAAGTATAAAGTAATAAACATCTGTAAGACTTAGGTACTCGTCGACACTGGCTATCTCAAAGTCATTGTGGACTAGGAGAAGGCAACTGAGGAAAATTTTTCAAGGATACTGGAAAAGACAGACATTTCATGCAACAGCTTCAAATAAATATAGAAGGGTTTTTTAAATTGTTTACACAGTTCACTTAGTGGTTTCGGGCCGTTTGTCTAACTTATGAAGTTCTTAATACAAAACCAGATGCACACATAGTATCAAAATCACAAATCAAGTTTCTATGAGGATTAAATGGAAATTGCAGATACCAGAGCATATCAAATCCATGAAAAACCACAGAAAGCTTTGACACAGTTTCTCATAATCTGGAATACTAATTAGTTGCATTCTGGTTGTACATCTGTCCATAGGTGTCTTTTCACAGTTGTTGCACACACTCAAAAAGAACTAGATAGTCTCCCTAGTCTGAAACTTCCTCTAATAACATATCCTGGAGTTTAATTAACATTTATCAACAGCAATGAATTAAGGCCTGCTTACACGCTATTTCCTCCAAGTATGTTTAAGACCACAACTGCCCAGCAGAGGAGACACAGCTGTTCCTTACTGAGAACTACTGCTGCCCTTATCAAGGACTTCTCTCATTCTTCAAACTTTTCAAGCAATCAAAGTTAAACAAAAGGGGAGACAAACATGGTCAGCTGTGATACACAAGGAAGAGAAATTCTAACCTAGCCATTTTATTCATCTCTTCCTCACTATTCTAGGGCACTCATCTTAAGATTCAGTGTATAAACTATGTTTCACCACAACTGCTGGGACTCTGCAGCCATATTCCTCCCGTTTTTTTTTTTTTCTCCACAAACCTTTCAGTAACTCTTTCCCTTAAGGACAAAACTCTGCATTTTATCCAAGATCAAGATCAACTGACACCCTGGCTGCCAGACAAGCTGTGAGTCTATTCCTTCTCTGGGCCAACATGATGCCTGTAAATACTTCACAAGAGGAAATAAGGCAAGCTCCTGGTTCCCTTGAAATCCCATGATTTTCCAGGAAATGGAATTTCTTTCAGAAGTGCTCTGAGAATGCTTGAGAAAAGTTATACAGAAACCAGTTTATTTAAAAATCCATGCATTACTTTGCTTACTTATCATTCAATGATAAAAGTAGCAAGGAAAAAATCTGGATATGGCCCATATGAATTACACAGCTAGGGAGCCACAAAGCAGTGAGGCAAAATGCTTCTGGGTTCTGCTTTTCTGATGGTGGTTGAGGGAACTTCTGGGAAGATAATGAGTCTTAGAAACTTAAGATAACGGATTCTGAATATACCCTTACTACACGGTTTCCCTGAATCTCTTCAGTGCCAACATGCACCCCTGTACCTGTGTGTCAGTATCTGAAACTAAGTTCTGGGGGTGAACCAGGAGTGGTTCATTTGTGTTCATGCTTTCTCAAAGCACATGTGCATGACTTCCTACGTTGTTGTTTCTTTGGAAACACATTTCTTCAAGTGTTTCCTATGAACAGCGTGAAGAACATGGCACAGATTTTAGCCAAAGCAAGGCACTCCTTGTCTGTTCCACTGCCTTGCTTCTCCCAGTCAGCCTTTTTACTCCAGTTCACCTGATACCACATTCCAGTGAAGCACTCACTTGGGGAATTATGTCAGAACAAGAACCAGACCATAAGAACTCTCTTCTGACAGTAGAAGAAGCAAGCAGGACAAGCAGGACTTAGAAGTAAACCGCTAATTCTGAAGAACTGACTTTTTGTTTCACTGCATGGAATTGTTACAACTCCTCCTCAACCCCAATATCTGTGCCCATTCCAGGTGGAAAGACTCTAGCCATATGAGGAAAAACAAAACTACCCTTTCATGTGCTCTGTGGGGGACACACCAGAGAAACACACACATTTTTTCTTACTTTCTAAGTCAGATTTATCTTGTAGCTCTGGCTTCAGGACACCTGCAGACTGGGCCCAGCATTCTCCACAGAAAGACCAAACTGCCTAGAAGCTGTTGCTGAGATTAAAAGGTACTTTTTTTGGGTAAAGCCAAGCAATCCTAAACACTCAAATCAGAATCATTCTAGGGAAGTTCAACAGCCTAACAAAGACAAGGAAACAGAATAACCTGGCAGCTCCCAGCCAGGTCCTATCTCCAAACTGCTCAAACCTCTAATTTTTGTCTATCAGGTACAAGAACAGCTTCAAGCTTTCCAGAAATGGCAAACAATCCTCCTCCCTTCCCAATACTTTTCCAATTAATATTCCCTATGCATGAAGGCTTCTATCATTTCTGGATCATAAGCATGGTCTTACATGCTCAATTTTTACCTTTTTTTTTTTCAAATCCTTAAACCTTTGAAGAACCAGCCAACTTTTCCTCCTTGACACTCACCCTCCTCTTCATCCAGATATTCCAAACAGCTAAACCACAAGTCTAAAAACTTTATACAAGAGCTTTAATTGAACCAGACCATCTTTTCTGCCTTACTGAATTCCTACCCTTTGCCTTCAAATCCCATGTAACTGTCTATACTTAAATACCTGACTCCTTGCTTTTGTTCAGACAATTACTCAACTTCAGCTTCCCTCAGCAGCAAGTCCATTAGTTATCAAAGGAAACAGGAAAACCCCCAAATTTATTCTTCATCTACTTATGGCATTCACGTTCTCATGACTACATTCCTTTACCTGCCCTAAACTCTTGTTTTTACCTCTGTTTGTACTACACACAATTGTGGACTGTGCACCCTTTAGGACAGAGACCTTTTCTTTTGCATGTTTTTCCAATAACACCAGCATTCTTTCCAGTTTTGTGAAATCAGAACACTGAGAGAACACTGAGACACCTCTTTTCAGGGTCTGGCACATGGCAATGTCTTGGTTCTGGTATAGCCACATACAGAAATTAGACTGTTACTTCTGTTGATTCCCAGGCAGATGCACTACTCCAGAACAAAATTCCAGTAATCCAGAATAATTACTCCACTTCCAAACATGAGTAATGGTGCCTAAGTAACATCAAGCTCTTTTTGGAAGAAAATGCCTACACAGGGAGCAATACCATCCTAACCAGCATAAAAACATACTCTTTTGGGTTTTGGTTTCTATCAGGTAGAGAAGACTTAAGGGATTCAATCAGAATTACAGTAACATGTATCCTAATATTAGACAAACTTCATCCTAATACACAGATTACGAGCAGTTCATTGATTAGTAATAATGACTGACCTACACTTCCAGTCATTTACTCTGAAAGTCAAGCATTGTAAAGACAGACAAAGCAATATGCTAATCTAACCACAAAACCTTCTTCAGGAAATGGGAACCACATCTCCAATCACAGCCTTGCCTGGTTTGACACACTCAGCAGGCGAGTAGGACGTGCAAGAGGCCACTTCAACCACAGCCAGCAATGGCTCTCATGCTCATAGACATAAAATACAGTTTCCTTTTCACTATCAAAGGGCCCATGGCTTGCTACTGTTGCAAGACCCAGACAAACAGTTGCTTCCAAAAATCACAGAAATTCCTTTCATAATACGCAAAGTAATTCTTATCCTAAGAAATTTTGATTTCTCAGGATAAAGGTCTTATTTACCATCCATTTAGCATCCACAGCATCAGTAAGGTCATGCCAGTCCTAACATAAACGTCTTTGTGTAGTATGGGGTGTTTCACAGTTAAAATTTATCCCAAGCAACCTACTTTTTCCATATTATACACCATATTTACCTGCCTTCAGAAAAGGGGAAAATCCAATTTGTTTCCAGGCACAAGACTCAATGAGTAAAAGACTTAATCTACCATTCTGACAGCTAAAATAGTGTTACTTGTAGTTGACAACTCCTTAGGAGCCTCATCCTGTAGTCCAACACATCTGTTTTTGAACTGGGTATCTCAGGTTCTCTTTGGGTAGGAGAAAACAGGAAGGGAAAGAGGAGGGGAATCTTCTGGAGTCTGAACCACCGCTAGCATAGCTTGAAAAGAACCACACACAGCTGGTTCAAAGTTCAGGACAATCAGCCTTTGGCTGGCAAAAAGAACTAGGATGTTTCAACACGTGAGCAAGGAATCTCCTTATGCACAACTTGGAGCTGAACAGGCCATCCTCAGCTACTGCTGGCCACACGAAAACCACCTGTATTTATCAAGAGACTCAGGCCAGGGTTTGGGTCTAGCCACTTCCCAAATCCCTCCTAAAAGAGAGATGAATTCCTGAAAAGCAGAGAAATCTATGTACCATTCTTTTTGCAGTCTACTTAAAAATTTATTACAAACACGGCTTAATTTTGTACTTCTATATGTGATATAGGCTGGGGCGGTAACGTGTGAATAATTCAGATGCACAACAATAATGAAGAGAACTTTGAGATTCCCAAACTAATGCAGACTCAAATTACATTCTAAATGTCACAAGCTTCCCACCTCTTTCATTTGAGGTACTTTTTTTGAAGTGGATGGCAACTGTGGCCCAAGCAGCGTGAGCAGCTGCAGCCTCCCAGAGAGCTCTCCCAGCCAGGCAGGGCCCATCAGGGCAACAAGCAGGCCTGAGAACGTTAGTGTCAAGTTTGGGTTTTTCTGAAAATCTATTCCTGGTACTCTGCTGCACATTTGTATTTTAACACACAGGCATACGGCTAAGAAAACAAAAGTTGGTCAATTCATTCCAAAGGGACTTGGAATGTGATAAATCCTTACCCTCATTCTAGAGATCAAGTAACTGAGATCAGTGCAAAATGAGATCCTGGGTGCTGATACAGAAGACCAGCCCTCCAGCATTAGCATTTGCTGCTGGAAAGCTGGCCTGCGTGCACAATCCAAATCTCCTGATGAAGAGCATTTACAGATATTACTAGACTGAAAAAAGACAACTCACCAAGAACACTGCAGACTCCATCTATTCAGGTTTCTCATCTTACAGCCAACAAAAATCCCTGCAAATTCAAAATCTCCTTTGCTAAAAATACAAATTCGTAACACAGATAGCATTCAAAAATCCAAACAAAATGGATACACAGAATTTTGTCACAATCCAAGAACTTACAACTTCAAAGCTGCTTACTATTCTGGCAGAAGGGAAAAAAACCCCAAAAGGTGCTCTTGTGTAATATATGAATTTCAGCTGACACTTGGAAAAGAACATGCATCCTCACCAGGAAGAGATCCTATTCCTATCATGCAACAAGAACTCCTGTTTGCAAGCATCATTCTGCTACAGATGTCTATAGTCAAATATAGACCCTCTGCATCCCGATGCTGAAGAATAGGAGCAGAAATCAGCACAGTGATCGGTCAGGCATTTTGCTCCACCACAAACTATTCACTGCTCTATCAAACCTGAAAAACACATCGCAGCTGCAGTAAAGCCCATAAACCCAGAATTTCAGGCCAAATGTTAGCATGCTATTTTCACTTTTCTACAATTAATAGCTCAATGCCTTACATAATCTACTGCAGTCAGAAACAAAAAGGTTCCCTTGTATTGTCACCCTGCCTCAGCAGCCAGCACACAACTTACCCAGTATCCACAACCTCTCAAGGCTTTTAGGACTGTCTATTCTGCTGAGCACAGAGGAAAGGATCCTCATTTCACAGCACAACAGAGTATTTCCAATGTTCTGCCTCCATATTATCTTGATTGTAGATTACCAAACCAGCTAACACAGCCAGGACTGGGAAGATTTTCTAAAAATCACACTGGTTAGGATTCTAGAATTGCTGATTTCCTGTTATAGGAAGTAACAGTTCTAGCAAAAGAATCCCCCAGGCAAAATGTTTAGTGATCCACTGTGTAAGCTCTAACAGCCTTTGTTCTTCCCTTTGCTAGATTCATTACTGCTTCCTTCTCTCTGCTCCTCTCCCTCTCTCTGAATCCGTCAGATTTCACTATAAGACAAAAACGTCAGCTTAAATCTAAGTACACATTTTTTATTTTCTAGCTGAGAAAGAAAAACTAAAAATTCTGTCCATTATCCATTGCTTTGAGTTAAAAGCAGTCACCCCTCTGCAGCTGCTGCACTGCCCATCCGGTTTCCTACGCTGATTTCGTTACAGCACAATATTATAACTCACGCCACTGATAATGCACTGGAGCTCCATTCAGCCCCCCAAAATACATCTTTCCACCTGGCTGCTGCAAAATGCTCCCCAGGTTACAACAGTTTAAGAAAAGCCATCCACACTATTTCTTTTCCACAGGCTTTTTCTCTGTAGGTGATATTAAGTACATGTTTAACATCAAAGACCTTAATTCAAAACCAAGTATTGGGTCACTGAGATGTGGTCAAACAATAATGTGTAAATAATCAGACAGCAAATTCTGCATGTGTGAGTCTCTAATACGGCACAGAACAGCTCCCTGCCACAACTGGTCCACAATTCATGATTGTCATTTAGAGGCCTATTCCGTATCACTACACTGTGAAAAAAAGGTATATCTGGATATATTTCAATGAAAACACTGTATTTAGCCAAGATATCAGTAAGTCTTTACAAATAATAGCTTTAATCCTATTAAAACTGGAGGACCTTAACAGCATTTCTTCAGTAACACTTAAACAATTGTCTCCTTCCTAATGTGCCAAGTGTGCAATCAGGATGTACCTCCACGCTATTGTTATATTCAGCCCAAACCACCCGTCTCACCTTGTGAACCTTGACCTTTGAGAGATTTTTTTAGCCAGTGCTCAGTTACTGCCACAGCCGCATTACCTCTGCAAACACCAAAGGGTTAAAGGCAGCCCCAATCAATAGGCCTACAAGGAAAAAAAAAAGGAAAACGAGTATGCCTTACAGCATCTTTTCAATGCTTTTATGCACAATTCTACAACAATATTGTTTCCTTTTGGCCTTAGAGAAAGGCACAGCAACCCCTCCCCTTAATGTCTCCTAAAGAAGCAAACCACAAGACAGCACCCTGTAAATAAAACAGCATGCAAAGCATCCTCAGTCACAAGCATAACTACAATTACAAATCATTCAATCAATTTTATTTAGTTTAGTTTTAAAATAGACTGCATAACCAGTGTCCCACCCTTGCAAAGCAAAAATATTTTAATAAGGGTCATAAATCTCAGCTCTTGCCCATTCCTTAAGCATAAAAAGGCACGAAAAGCCAAAGTAATCTCAGTTACTGCAAATATGTACATTTACATACAGAACCGTTTATGACTACGTTAGCCACATACCAGTGCTGTGTGTCTAAAGTGTGCATTCACATACTGTTTTGGGATGGTATCTTTCTGCAAGCTCCTCTGCTTTTGGCTGCCATGAAGGGAGGAAGCTATCCCAGTGTAGTAGCTCAGTGACTGCATTGTGTTCAGGAGCTGATCTGCCTCAAACCAGTTCCAGCCGGTTCTGGTCACCCTACATAAAAAGCTATGGCAACCCTCGCTGAGTTGCCAACAAGTCCCTGAAAATCGCAGGGGCTGTTTTTTGTGTGGCGTGGGGCCGGCACAGCCCTGTGCCCCGGCTCCCCTCGTGCCCGGCCCACGCAGCCCCTGCTCCCCAGAGCCCCCCGCACGCTCCCTTGCTCGCCTCCCCCACTTACCTCCCACAACCTGGCTGAGAGCTGTGTGTGCGTGCCTGTCTGTAGCTAACAAAGAGACCGCAATAAAAATCCTCATAGGATCTCTCTTGCAGCACCAGGCAGGCTCGGCCACAGCCCTGGGAGACAGGCTGCTAACCCGGGCTGCTCCCCCTCTGCTCCCACAGATGAGGGGTGGCTGTTCACACACGTCACATCTGCCCCCTCATGCCCACGGCCATGGGGTGCCCGATCAAGGGCTTCTCCCATCCGCCCTCCCGACTCCTCGTTCCATCTAGGGCCGCCCGAGTGGCATTTTCTGTGCTCTGAGAAGCATTACTACAGAGTACCCACAAACGCGCCTCCCTCCCCTCAAGAAATCCATTTCCGCAGCAGCAAGATGCCTGCAAAATAGTTCCTTTGCCCCCTCCTCGCAGCACCGACTTGGCTGCTACGCTGTTTTTTTTTTTTCCTTTTGCTATTCGACTATGCTGGAGGCCTTGAGAAGCAGCGAGCTGCAGCCCCACGGCTGGGCAGCCCCCCCAGCTGGCACCCGCCGGCTGGGGAGGCCCGGTCAGGTTCTGCGTAGCTCCCACCCCGCAGAGATTGTGCGGACCGACCGCCTGCCCGGCCCTGCACCTCTTAGGCGATGCCTGCCCAGGGTCTCGGCCCCCTGCGGTGCCCACACCGCTCTGGGGGTCCGCACCCACCTGTGCCCGTGGCCGCTCTGCTCCTGCCCGCTCCCCTTCACCTCGGCCACGCAGGGCCTTGCTCCTGCATGGCTGACAGGCACCCAGACCGAGACAGCAGCAACCCCGCTCCTCTTGGCTACTCACCCTTGCTCTGGGAACACCAGTAACCACCTCCGCCTACGCGCTGAAACCCCCTCCTCTCGGGGGCTGCGGGAGATGCTGCTCAGCAGGGCTCCCTCCGGGCGGGTGGGCGACCCCGGCAAGCCCCTCTGCCCCTGGCTGCACCTGCAACTGAACAGAGGTCTCGGGCACAACCCTGCACCCCTCCCTGCGGAGACACCTTCTTCGCATCCCTCATCCCCACCCCGTTCTGGGGAGAACCACCATGTTCTTCCGCTGCCTCGGCCCGTCTTCCCTACACAGGCTGTTGCGGCCGCAACCGCGGCCGGCCCTCCCTCGGCCCCTCGGTCCGGGGGGCCGCTCCCTCCTCCGGGCTGCGGCGGCCCCGGGCACCTCCCCACAGGTCTGCGCGCTCCCGGCCCGAGTTGGCCCTGTCCGAACGGGCCTTGCGAGCCCTGGGGACGGCCGGGGAGAGGA
The DNA here is from genome assembly GCA_013400235.1 of Oriolus oriolus. Classification (NCBI taxonomy): domain Eukaryota; kingdom Metazoa; phylum Chordata; class Aves; order Passeriformes; family Corvidae; genus Oriolus; species Oriolus oriolus. The sequence goes on from VXBT01011299.1 coordinate 111,606, forward strand.
GGCCGTGGCCCCTTCGGCGGCGGGGAGAACGATCCGCCCCCG
>VXBT01011299.1:111669-142354 GCA_013400235.1 Oriolus oriolus
CGGCCCGGAGCCGCCGGCCCGAGCAGTCTCTGCACGGGTGCCCGCGAGGCTCCGGCCGCCGCCGGGCAGGGAGGAAGCGACCCCATAGCATGCAACCTCCGGTCCCCATGCGACACACCTGCTGCGGCCGGAGCCGGCGGGCTCGGGCAGGGCTACGGCCCGCGGCGCGGCCCGGCCCCGCGACGGAGGAACATAATGGCAGGAGGCTGCGGGGCTGGGCGGTGGGGGTGGGGGTGCTCGGCGGCACAGATGGGGAGACGCTCCCGTGTGATTCCGTGTGGAACGGCTCCCTGGAGAGTGCCGGGGGCGGGGAGGCTCCGGGGCCGCCGAGCACCGCGGGGCCGGGGCCAGGTCGCGGCCTCCCGCAGCCCGGGCAGGTCGGGGGGGGGTCCCGAGCGGTGCCGGCGGGCAGAACCGCGCCGGCCGCCGGGCCGATCTCCGCAGCGGGTGCCGTGGGAGACGCTGCCCGGGACCCGCCGGGCGCTCCCCGCGCCCGAGCGCCTCAGGCCTCGAAGGGCAGACAGGGGGAGAGCCCGCGGCCGCTGCTCCGGTTCCAGGCCAACAAAGGACGGGAGGAGCCACACGCTGCCAGCTCTGGCGGTTCAGCCCCTCCGCCGGCGTTGCGGCCGCTGTGCCTGGGCCTGGCCGGGGTCACCCCTCCAGGTCCCGGGGCGCGGCCGGGAACCGTGTGCCGGAGCGATGCAGCCTTTCCTTCCACACCCCGTTACACGGGCACTCTCGGGCCTGCCTGCACAGCGCCTGCGGCCGTGCGCTGCATCTGACCAGCCGCCTTTGTTGGCTGCGCAGCATCCTGGCGGCATCGCCATTGCTAGGAACGGCAGGACGAGATCCCTCCCTCTCTCTGTTACCACTGTGCAGCAGCATTTTCAGAAAGTAAAGTTTTGCACGCGAATCCCTCCATTGAATCATACTAATGGCTTTAAATACATAACATCCGTCTCAAGTTTATGGTATGAGCATACAGCATAATACATATTCTAGATAAAATAATGCTGATGTATTAACGTCTCTTACGAGCCTGTTAGGGAGGCAGCAGAGTCCCAAAGGCCTTCTGCACAAGCACAGCTCCTTCTGGGAAGGTGCCCCAGAAGCTGTGCCCGCAGGTATCAGTCGGGCAGGAAATTTTCCATCGGGCCATACCCTGGCTGCTCCAATCCAGCCTCCGGGTAAAAATTCTGACTTATTCCAGTTAACCAAAACAGCAGCAGAACGCAGGTTCTACTGGTCATCAGCTGTGGCAACCAGTGAGTCTGACAAGTTTATAGAATTTGAATACAATAAATCGATTTTAGGATTTATATAAAAGTGGATTTGTGCACTAGTTTTAATGTTCAAGAAAGGCCATACAGTTCAGCTTGCACAAGCCTAGGGCTCATCCTGCAAGTGACTTCTAGGATTAGGCCATGATAATTACAACACCCTATTTCTTCCCAATTGACCAGTAAACTGATTTGATTAGAGAAGTGAAAACTACACTCTCTTTCCTTACATTGCATTTCTGTGGTCAGCTTGCATAATAGCATAAAGAAGATGGCAGTTGCTACTACTACTGTGGTACTAATATCTGAAATGTTAATCGATTTCACAGTTTATACATGGCACAAAGGTCCTTGTGCCTGCTGCCTTTCACACAAATCTACTTGTTTTCCTTCCAGCCAGGTGTCCTCGACATCTCCATGGGAGAAAAAGTCTGTTACCCTAAATATTTGACTTAGAAAATATAAAACGAAGAGAATTTTAAGTATATTTTACAAGCCACGCAAGGCTGATAGCCCTTCTCCAGTGTTTTTTTAATTCAAGCACACAAAGTAACAGGTGTCCCTGCAGTGTCACTTCTGCATTGGGAGGAGTTTTTGGCATATTGACCTTATGTCTTAGCTCTAAAGTCTTAGAGCGGAGGTCCTGTTCATTCCTCCAGACACTGTGCCACATAATCCTTAGAACCTGTTGTGCAAGAAATTCTCCTTGTTTAGGTTATCCTGTTTCATCCCTTGGCTTTGCAGCAGCCAGGATCAAAGTCCCCAACCCCACTGTCCTCGCATGGACAATCTCTGTCCCAACCAATGAAACCATCACCACTGGATCCTTCCAGCTGGACTCCAGCTCTGAGATGGGATCTCCTGGTCACCGGTGCTGACACCTGTGGAGTCCCATAGCTCATACTTCTTTCTCTGGGAACCAGGAAAATCTTGAACCCCTCCATTTCTTTTCCTGAAGAAATGCCTCCAGTGTGACCTGCTGTTCCTTCTGAGCAGTCAGCAAGGAGTGCTGCCAATTCAGAACACTTTGATGCTGCAGTGAATGCTGAACTTGTGTGCAATAACAACTTCTTAATTATTTAACTTACAGGGATTTTAAGGCTCTTGAAATTCAGAACTCTAAACAGTGGTGTATTCATCTCATGCCTTCTGTACAGAGATCAATTTTAACTGCATCAAACAGAGCTACAAACAGAGTTTCTGCGCATTAAAGATGTGCTGGGGCCAAAGAGGATTTTGCAGGCGAATTGACACAATAAAAACTGAAGTCAATTTACATTTAATTTTTTAAAGTGTCAGAATAAATACTGCCTTTTTTGTCCTTCCTACTTTTGGTGAGGGCAATAACAAAACATTTTCTTTCTGGCTAGCAAAACATGCTTAACTTAAGCAAGAAGGGTGAAATACAGATTTCATATTTCCAATCCCAAATTTGTTTTCAGAGCTTTATTGTAATAGCTTTACAATTTCTGGCAAATGCTTAGTAGTGTCTGTTAATTCCATTGCTTTTTTCACCATAAAATTTCTTGTAACATATGATCAACAAGAGCAGAGCAGAAGCTTGCATTTCTTGTTTTAGAATACTTATATTTTTCTTTTTATCACTATTTAGAATGCAGTGGTACTTTCCTTTAACCACGTATATTTAAACATTCAGTAGTTAAAAAACAGCTTGCAATTAAACTTCCCCTTTTCAGATGTTCCTATCACTAATCTCCAGGTATTTTCTTGGGAAAAAAAATCATTTTCCTTTCCTGGTTATTAGAATATGTCTCCTATTACATTTTGGACTAAAACCTCCAGGATTGCTTTTAAAAAGATGAGATCTATTAAAAGAAGGTGATCTCATAGGAGATAAGATGAAGGACTTTGGTAGGGAGAAAGCTACAAACACTGCCTAGAGCTGTGGAACATCTCCACAGCAGGTAATTTCCCCCAGATTTAAAGAATGTGTTCACGGAAGTTGGCAATTCATGTTATTCATCTGCAGGAGAGAATCTTTAATTACAGAGTGAACATTTGCAATGCCCAAGTAGGCATCAGCATGAAGAGTGAGAAACCCTCATGGCTCTCAGGATGTTAAATGCTGTAAAAGCCCGAATACTGCAATGTCTTGAACAACAAGAGACTCCCATTTTTAATCATCTGTAAAAGAGATGCTGATTCAGATATAATACAAAGCCAGGAGGATTTGTCAGGGCTTAATTATACTTTTTTTCTGGCTGTTAACAAACCAGAGCAAGCTAAGCATTATCCAAAGAAATCAGAGTTGGTTAGTGAGGATCATGGGCTTGAAACTGTTCTGTTTGAGGAGTTACAGTCAATACCTCAGTTTTTCCACATGTACTGGGAAGTATGAGGTAACACTGTGCTGTGCCATGCTGGAGAGGTCATGGCTCCTCTGAACAGGCAAGAGCAGAGCACACACACCTCAGGCACTCACCTACATATGCACTATAGTATGAAGTGTAGTCTCAGTGGGAAAAAAAAGCCTTTGCTCAAAATCTGCATGTATATGAGACTCAATGTTGCACATGCAGCAGGCCTGGTACACAGGCCATATGCCTGCAGCACTTGCTGGCTCATCCTCAAGCTGCCAAGCAGTGACACTGGTGTTCGTGGCAGACAGCTGGAGGCACTGTTGCAGGGTTACATCTGTTGGCAAAAGCATGCCTTCAAGCCCAAGCATTTCTAGATATGAAATAGGAAAAATGAAATAGAAAAACTTGTATGACTTGATGATTGTGAAAAGCTGGAAAGGCATTTCTTCTGCACAGGAGTACTGTTTTTGGAGAAATTGAATATTCCCAGAGGTGGGGCAGCCACAGCTCCTCTGGGCAATCTGTGCCAGTGCCTCACTCCCCCCACAGGGAAGAATTTCTTCCTTATTTCCAATCTAATCCTGCCCTCTGTCAGTTTAAAACCGTCATCCCTTCTCCTGTCACTGCAGGCTCTGGTGAAAAAATATGTACCCTAACACTTTATGTCTATATACATCATTTATAGAGCATCTACTACCCTGAGGCTCCCCTGAGCACTGGTCACTCAGTGCTGTGAGTGTACCACACCAGTATTTTAGCCAGGTCAGCAGCAGGGTGTGCAGGCAGGAGCTGCTGAGGGACAGCACACACCTGATCACAGCCATCTGCTCAGCAGCACAAGGAGCACAGCCCCAGGCCAGACCTGGACCTGCATTTTCCCAGCCATCACCTCCCAAACTCAGTCCCCCAGCTGCTTACACAACACAACCACAGGCATATTGCAGAATGCGAGGCTGATGGATTTTTGAATTTTCCGTGAGCACTGTGCTCTTTTCCACTTACAAACACCTTCCGAGTGCTGGGCCAGAACCCCTCAGTCAGTTCCTCATCCGGAATTAGCCACCTGTATGATTAACATCAGTACCACAGAGCTCAGCAGCCTGGCACATTGAAGAATGCCTGTTTTGTTCCCTTAACGTGCCATATGTATGGGGCTTTCTCCTTCCTCCTCCTGATATTTATTCAAGTATACGAGGATTATTTCTGAATTATTCATCATACAATATCTGATTAGACTGTGGCAGTGCCGGTTCCCACTGCTTAATGAATGAGCCATTAGGCTTTTGCAGATGGTGCCATCAACAGCTCCTGTGCTGTGTGTTTCCTGCATTTAGCCAGCAAAAGGAGAGCGCTGAACCTGAACACAGGGTGGGAGATGAGTAATACCCATGCAGTGATCCTGCAAACCACACAAGGAGAGCAAGTGTTGCTGCAAAACTTACATTTTCTTCTAGATGTTATCTAATACAATTTTCTCAGAAAATCTTGGTGTAGCTGAGTATATGTCCTACCAAACTACTCAATACATTACTTCAAGCAGTGAAGTAAAGGACAGAAACTCCCAGCAGTTTACATATATGTGGTCTTGCAAGGTGTGACAACCGCTGCCATGACTTATGGGCATGAGCAGGGGCAGACACCATCTGTGTGCTCCAGGCACTTCTTTCTCGGAAGAGGAGACCAAGAAGTAAGAGAAGACACCGTATTCCAGAACCCAAGTGGGTGGAGAACAGACACAGCAGGCACAGGTGCACCCTCACTTTGGGAGGGTCTTAGGAAGTGGGAGACACTGCATAGCTCCAGATGTCAATGAGCTTGAGAAATCCATTCCAAATCACACAGCTTGGTGGGGTTCCTGCTGGTCGCTCGGGGCTGGCGCCTGGACAGCTGGGGAGAGGGACGCTGGGGGCGATGCCGTGTGACAATAGGGGTGCTGTCCCTAGGCAGGAACGGGCACACATGCACTCAGGACCAGCAGCAGCTGTGCTTGCACTTCTGCCTTTCCAGAGCCTACTCTGGAAAACAGAATAAGCACATAATAAAAGAAGGAAGAATCCAAGAGTGATTTTTCTGTCACTTTTCCTCTGTTTACTTCAGGAAATGCTGTCCTCACAGATGAGAGTGGCAGCAGCAGCTCAGCCTGGTTGTGGTTGCTGATTCCAAGCTGCCTGTGATGATCTTCCTACAATGGAAGCAAAGTTAAAATCAAGGCGCCTTGCTGGTTTGTGGCCAGCATGGCCAGGGAGTCTTTCAGGCACTCATACTTTCCATGCTGGTCCTTGGCATCTCCTGCTGGAGAGAGGACATCTGATTCATCCCCACCTACCGAAGATGAGTCAGGATTATACAAATTCCATTTAGTTTGTGTAACAACACTACTTCCCGTGTTGCAAACTTCCCTGTCTGCTGCCATAAAACTCTACTGAACAAATCCCTGAACACACAGTGATCAGCAAGAGGCTGGTGGCTGGCGTGTCCTGGTTTTTTGTCCCTCCCTAGGACAGATGGGGGTTGTTATCACCATTTTAATTTCTTTCAAATTGCAGAGACTGCTGCCTCTGCACTGATTCTCCCGCCAGACAGAATTTAATAACAGCTGGCTATTGGCTGCAGCTCAAACAACAGCTTGTTGGCAGCTTCCCTCTCCTGCCAACCTGACCCCCAAGGTCTGCTGCAGACAGTCCCCTAACCCAAGGTACACGTCTAGTCCTTGCCAGTTCACTAAATCCTTACTGGGCTTTGGCATTACCCATGCTCCAAAGATGACTTTGCCTGTGTTAGCATGGCGAGAGGGAGGGAAGCTGCTGCGCCCCCCACCTGCTGAGTGCTCTGCTACCCCAAGGAAGTGTTAAAAGTACCCAACAACCTACATCACCAAAAATATTTTTGAGTACGCTTGAGTCAGGAAAAGACTTGTGCTGGATTACCACACCACCCTGTGGCATGCCACACTGCTCCTCGGATGTGCCAGCACTAGGGACAACCCTCTCCCATTCACAAAGGGAGGCAGGAGACCAGGATGATCTCCTGGGTACAGAGGAGGGGAGAGGCACTGGGGCAGCATCCAGCTCCAGCCCCAGCCCCGAGGGTTTCACTGCTCAGCAGCAGCCCATACTTAGTTCCATGAGCCAGATTAGCAGTCTTGGATGGCTTTCCCCTCTGCAATACAAAAGGGCAGGTGGGCAGGCTCTTGGCTTGTTTCATGTTAAAGCACAGCTATAGCAGAGTTACGCGCCTGTAAGGGTCCCCTGGTGACAGAGCACTGCTCCCTGTGGGGCACGAGGTGTAGGGGCACATGTTCCCCCAGCTGCTCTGCCCTGTTACCCCAAAAATTGAGCGTGGGTTTCCCATGCAGCACAGTGGCCGCCATGAGCCAGTGGCAAGGCACCCGCTGCTGTCATTAGTGACAGTGCTGGGGCTGCCTGCACCTGCTCAGCCAAATTATAGGCTCACATTGTCTGGGGGGGGGCTCATGCTCCCTTCCAGCCCCAGGGATCTTTTCTCTTTGTCCCTTCACCTCCGAAACCTCTGCCTCAGAAGTTTGGCTCCCATGCAGCCACCATGCAAGAACTGGCTTGGCTTTGGATCAGTCAAAAATCTCCATCTTGCACTGCATGGGTGCAAATAATAATGCAGGCTTAAAAGGCAACTGCTGAGCATCATTTCTCTACTCCTGAGATTTTTTATTACTTCTTAGAGCTGTCCAAAAATGTCTGTCTTACATAACTAAACCCACTCTAGTTTGAGATACATCAGAATTCTAATTATACCTTTTGTGCCTTATATATACACCACAGTTTGAACATCCTAGAGCTGGCAGGCAGATGGAGTTTAACAGGAACTATTCCATCAACAGATGCTACTACCGAGTTCTCTTTGCTCAGTCTGGGAACGAACTGATGGGCAAGGCAAGAAAACATGTTTTCTTACAGAGCCACCATCTGCCAGCTTGAGAAGCTGCTGTCACCAATGACTCAGGATCACTTGTATAAGAAGAAACATTACTAATAGCATTCTCAAGACAGCCCTATTATTAACTATGTATTAACTATATTGTAACTATTGACTAGCATCAAGACAATAAGAAAATATTGTAACTAATAAGTGTAAAAGGAAAATAACTGTAAACAAACTTAGCTGAGAAAGGGCAGTTATTTCTCTTGGGAACCTTTACGTAACAAACCTGGGTTTAATCCTTCTTTGCTATCATATTCTGTTAAGAATTGTTGCACGCCATCAGACAGAGCTTTTTAATTTGTGGAAACTTACAGTCTCCACAAAACAACAACAACAAAAAGGTTTTTGTTTATCAGAGCTTATAAAGAAAAGAAGGGATTATTGGATTGCCAGCAGCAGAGATGAGTTCCCATGGATTGTTTTATAGAACAGGATGATGGGAGGTGTAAAGGTGTCCCAACACATGCAGGGTACTAAGGGCCCGCTGGGCACATGGCTCTTCTCAGCAGATTAGAAAAGGAAAAAAGATGCTGATGGCAAGGCAACACCAGAGTGGAGGGTAAAACACCTCATTCCAAGTAAAACACACTCCAGCTGGCAAGTGGCTTGCTCCTGTGTATCCCACCACAGGAAAACATGTTGTACCCATGTTAAAACCTGGATTATCCCAGTGCAGACAGCAAGAGAGAAACTAGCAGGGAGGCTCTGCAGTGGTAATGAGTCCCACCTCTGATTTACACGCTGGGATGGAGTGAGGTGCAAACAGCTGCAGTTCTCTACCTGCCAGCACGGGTAAATGGCTTGTCGTGAAGCATAGCTATTTTCTGATTCAAATTAACCCACTATTTCCACTAAAGAAATAAGAGCTGGTAATCCAATGGGTGTTTCAAAATCGTGTTGTCTTGCAGCTGCAACACTGAACCAGAATCTGCAGCAGTTTTCTGCATATCTCTAAGGCAGGCATGAAACAAAGCCTACAAAGCTTTGAGAATCAGCAAACCAGTATTTTATAGCAACTCTGTACCTTCTTAAAAGACTGTTATGCTTCTTACAGACCAAAAAAAATACTGGATTTGGTGTGTTATGAATATCTCAAAGCAGTCCTGAAAAATTTCTGGACCAATCCCCGTCCTGCAAGGCAGGTCTCATGCATACTACTGGCATTCAGCAGAAGGGGAAAGAGAGGAAAAGAGCTGACAGGCACAAAGAAGACAGGATGTGAACAGAGGAGACTGCTGGGACCGCTTTAAACACCTACAGCTCTGGCAAACAGCCTGTTCAGAGAGGAATAATCTGAGCAGTTTCTGACAGGCTGCCTGATGGTAACCAGCAGAAGAGGTGCCTCCCTCTGTAGGCATTAATCTCTGTGGTGACCATTGAGAGGACCCGAGGGAGTGGCCTGAAGTTGTGGCAGGGGAGGTTTAGATTAGGTTTAGGTTAGATATTAGAGAAAGGTTCTTCCCCCAGAGGATGGTAGGACACTGAACAGGCTTCTCAGAGAATGGTCACAGCCCCAAGGCTGCCAGAGGTCCAGGAGTGTTCGGACAACACTCTCAGGCACAAGGTGTGACTCCTGGGGATGGCCTTGTGCAGGGCAAGGAGTTGGACTCCATGATCCTTGCGGGTCCCTTCTATCTCAGCATATTTGGTGATTCTGTGACTTGTGCTGGCCTGCCACGCGCAGTCAACATCCCTCTTCTTACAGGATGTCAGGAAGCAGAGGTGGCTCATGTTTAGAGATTAAATAAATCATAACCGCCACGTTAAGTCATCTGAGAGCATCTGAGAGCTGCTTGGTCTTATGTGTAGTGAAGTAATTTGTGTAACAGGTTGAAGACTTTTCATCCTAATTGCAAGTGACTTTGAAAGCTGAAAGCAGGGTGCCAGCAGACTCTGTCTGAAGGGCAGATGGGGAAGGCCTGGCCGCTTCCTCCCACATCCGCTGCAGATGCGGAGGCTGGTCGCTGTGGTAACACACCCCCACAGGGATCTGGGGCTCCTGCTCGCTGAGTGCCAACAACAAGGATGGGAGACAGCATTTCTTCTCATTAGCTCTTAAAATAAGCCTGGTATGACTAAATTGCTGCAGCAATACCTTAGAAATTAGTAACTGCCTAATTGCCACAACATGGAGGTGTCCTCACTCCATTCCTAGACTATTGCAATTACTAAATGATTTTTTTTTTTAAAAAAGCCCAACAAATCAAACTCCCTGAAATTCCCAACCTGTCCTCCTCTGCCTGATACTTTAAATCTATCTCCAATTCCCAGCAAAACCCTTGGAGCTCAAAATGCTGCCCTCTAAAAAGTGAGCAGATCTTACCGTGCCTGAATTAAAATTCTATGCAAGGAAGAAGTAATACTGAAACATATCCGCATTACAGCAGTGAGGAATTTATGTGAAGGTGAACATAGCCCAGGAGCTTACTGCATGTGACAGCTGCCAAAGTTTCAGGACTCTCAGGATAACAAGAGGAGTCAGCCTGCAGAGCTCTATGGAGGTACAGAAGTTAAATGCAATCCCACCTTACTGCAGTGTGGTAAGGGACAATGAAAGAATTGTCTTGGCCTTTCTGAAGCACATGAACCCTTCTTTTGCCAGAGAAGCCTGAGTTTATTTAAGGATTACCTTAAACCTTTCTACTAAACCTATTCAACATCCAAACCCAGGTAACAAACACTTGAGTTATACAAAACCATACAGCAATCCTAAAGCAGAGGGCAAAGTAATTTAGCGTACCAGATACTTCAGCAAAAAATAATTATCTCCAAATAATTGCACTGCAGGGAAAAAACAAACCCTGAGGCTTTAATTCAGAAATGGTACCACAAGCCAAAGAGAGCTTTAACAACTGCCTAGGTTTAGGCATGTCTTTTAATCCCGCCAATTTCACTGAGATTGAAATGTTAAATTACTTTATGCCTGTTGAACTTTTAAATTGCTTTCCTGGACCTGGGCCAAAGGAAATGGGTGCTGCTTGCAGCTTGACCTGAAGAACCAGAGTATTTAATTCTGAACACTAATGACTAACAGTTAGAGCAGTTCCTAAAGACATTGCTGCAGTAAGAAAATGCCTTTCCATCACCATTCTCTTTTTAAAGAGGGCTCAGCCAGATGAAGTTTTCCTCCACACACTCTGCTGCCACAGGCAGACTTTTGTCAGAAGATTTGGACAAGTCTGATTCGTTTAGGTCACTTAGAGAACCTCTGTTAAAGTATTAGCAAAAGCAGGTTTAATGTAAATGTGCAAAAGGGTGATGAGGTTCGATGGTAGGGTTCACTCTGGCAACTGCTACATGGATGATGCACTCAGAGGAAAATCTGGCTAGAATCAATGTAAAATGATTTACACAGGCACCATGGATGCCAAAGGCTAAGGGAGGCCCTGCTGCTGAGTCATACAGTTCAGACTTGGGCAGGGGTTTACACCTGAAGGATTTAGCAGCACCTAATTGCTGACTAATCTAACATTTGTGAAATGATTCAACTCCTATAAGCAGGAATTTAATTCTACATCTAAGATGGCAATATCCATACTATACTTCCCATAGGAGATTTAAATCAATTCACACACACAGAAGTACATACATATACATGCATATACAAGTATGTCCAAGAGTACCTATTAAAGATTTCCTCGAGTTCAGTGAATTCATCAAATGCCTTTGCACCTCTCAGGGGGCAAGGGTTGAGCTTCGAGGAGCAGGGGTATCAGCCCACGCCCAGATCTGTGTATCTTGAGCTGAAGCTCATGATTCAGATATTCCCTTCTTTTCTGTTAAGGAAATTCTTTTATCACATGTTTTGTTTCAATAAAGTTTTGGGCTTTTTAAGGCTGGAAGGAGTAGAAGAATATAGCAACTACATATGCACAGATACATAATTTTGTGGACAACAGTTTATTACCCAGTAAGAAAAAAGAATAAGCTTTTATACAAATTAGGAAACTGACAAAGAATTAGCTAAATATTACACTCCTAGATCATGTCTCAAGCTATAATCTGATTTAGAAGTCAACTGCACAGAATAGTTAATGCAGGTACATCGCATTCATTAATAGGTATGGCACTATTTAACACCCTGCAGGAGGAAAACAGAAATTCAAGCTCATGTACAGATTACTTCAAGCATGGCTGTCACCTTGGAAATAGCTATATCCATGTACATATACCCACCTTTCAGCACAGAGCAACCTGAAGATCACCAGAGCCAGTTAAAGATGCATTAACATTCCCATCTCAAAAGTTTTATGGCCACAAGAGCACATCCCTCAGTGCCCATCCAGCATGTTGCCAGGCCACCAGATCACAGCACTCTCCACTAGAGACTGAAACTGGCTTGTCTGCCTCAATAACATCCACTTATTTTATTTTTATGACGGGGATCTTAATTAAAGCAATACTACTCATCAATATTACCAGTGCAGGAGAGGCTACTACCCCTGTCTGAAAACTCCCTTTGATTTTAGTTTCCTCACACCCCAGTATTTTTGCATTTTCAAAGCATCAAGACTTTCAAAGACCTAATAAAAGATCACTTTTCTTGTGATTCTTCTTTCACTCCTCTTGCTCATTCACTTTTAGCCCTCAGCATGTCTGTGAGACTGACCATACAATACCTTGCTTGCTATGAGCAGGCACTTGCCCTCATCTTTCCAGTTAGTGTTCTTCCAGAACATGAAAAAACAGACATCAGATCAGCAAAAATCTTAAGAGTGGTGTGTAAAAGAAAAAAAAATCATAAGAACAATCCACCACAGTATGGTTCTGTGACTTTGCTCCCTCTGATAATCTGCAGTTCTCTTAAAAACAAAAGTGGTATCATTTTGCTGGCTCTTCAGGTTTTGGGCTCCTTGCACAGATCCATGTCAGATGATGCCAGACACTGGACATCTGACCATCAGAGAGGAGAATGCAGTCAGAGCTGCTTATTGGCTACATCCAAGGCACTGGAACATCAGTGACCGATCCTAATACACGATGGCCAAAGAACGGAATAGGAAACTCTGAGCAGTTCAGATTTTTCCCGGTATCAAACAACAAATAGTAAGTGGGAAAAAAAAAAAAATCTATCGGTGCAGTTTTGTCTCTTAGGATATGAAAAATTTTAATCACAACCTCATTCTCAGCACCTGCTCTAGACTCTCCAGGGCCTTGTCCTGAAGTCTCCAAACTCCAGAAGATGGAGAGGCAGTGTGGAGGCCCCTCTGTTCAAGGATGCCACTCTGGTCTATTCCAAATACACGCCAGCTACTGCTGTTCAGATAACGTCAGGCTGTCAGAGAGGAAAAATTCCAGTTCAACAGTATCATCAGTGGTCTCTACTGGTACATTACTCTTTTCCACAGTGGGTGAATAATGCTGTACTTCATGCCTTGAAGCCAATATCCTGGAAGTCCCATTGCAGGAACATGCCTCTGGCTGTGTGATGCTGGCTGAGCAAGCACAGTTTGGATGGTAAACACCTGGACAGGAACTGGGTTGGCAATGACTAGGGATGTAGTATTCAGCTGCCTCTGGACTTGATTCTACTGGATTATGAAAAGGATAATCAGGCATGCAGCAGGCCTGGGGACAGTTCTTGGTTTTGAATCCATGGTGAAGGCCTAATTTAGCAATAAGGGGCTTCCCAACATTAACTTCCTTTCTTTCATCCATTGTATCTTCTATTCCTGAATACTCATAGTGCAAGCAAACAGTGAAGATCAAGTGTTCCTGTAAAAGAGGAAAGAAGGGGAGAGAAAAAGTTATACTTCCTCTCCAAATAAACTCTACAGGAAACCCTTAGAGAGGCTCCAGTCTCCTGGAGAAGCACAGTGACCATTTTAGGAGCTAGAGAGACACAATGGGCAAGCCTTGTTTCCTGAGGTCCTCTTTTGGTCACTACTTGTTCACTGAACAGTCTGTATTTCCAGAAGCACTTGTGTTACCTCAACTGCCAAAAGCACTGAAGAAGAGATGGCAGGCTGTGTCTGGCACAGATGCTGATGACGCAAAGATACAGAGACCCAGTCTGCTGAAGTGAGAACCTTCCAAAAACTGTGTGCCCAGGAGCACAGGTGACGGTACACAACACTTTCATCTCCTACTAATGACTTTGTAAGAGGCAGCTCTGCTTCAGGTCATGTTCTTCCTAAAATGCATAGGAACACCCTCAGAGCATGCAAGAGGTGATATGCACACAAATAACCATCTTGGCCAAGTTCAGCATGGGCCTGGAAAATACAAAGGGCCTTGCACGCCGGTTTCAGGATTGCATATGCATCAATTCCCTGCCTTTTACTTTTCAGCTGCAAAATTGAAGTCACTGAACTGTGTTATTGTCCATTCTTTCCCTCCAAAGAACTTAGTACACTAACAATACACAGCTGCCTCAACAGAACTGCAAAGCAACATAATTAGTGTCAATTATCTGGGTAAACTTGTAATGAATAGTGGATACTAACCCTTAGTTTTTGCAGTGAACTCAGCCTAGTGTAGAGGCAGTGTTTGGGAAGGTCCTTTGATACTAAATAGCTTCCAGTTTCCTCAGGAGTTCCTTTATTGGCCTCTTTAGGATCTACATCCAAGTCCTGTTGCAATTAAAAAAGAGAACTTAATTGACGGTATAGAATTTATAGACCATAAAATAGTATTTCTTTCAGTTTGAGAAGCTGCAGCACGTTAGACCCATTTTATTATACAAGATGCAGTTTGATATGGGTGAAACAGAGAATTTTTCAACTTCACTGGAGCAAGATCATGAGACAGCAGCAGGAAGCACTTACAAGTGGGAAGTCTGTAATGTGGGCTCTGCAAGCTGTGATTTCAGGGGGCTTCTTTACCATCCGTGTATAGATTATCATGACGTTGGAGAACTCGGCTGCAAACCCCAACTGAATCTGAACACCACACTGGAATTCAAGGGACATACTTTCTGGAAGCTCTGCCAATAAATAACACATTGTTACAGTCCAAGTATAAACTTAGCATATGCATTTTTCTTTTTCAACCATTTAACAAACAAGAATTAAACGCTTGGTATCACAAATAAACATCTGCATCTCTGAAAGAGTCTTCCTATATGACAAGTGGTCTTAGAAATGCCATCCCTGACCCTCTGCCCCAACTGTCAAAGAAATTTGAAGATGCTCTCCAACAAGTTTAGGTGAAAAAGGTAGAAAGGTCTTAAACCCCACTGCCCTTCTTAAAAGAAGCTTAGGAAGCCTGGAACTCATTTCAGTCTTATTTTATTTTTCTTAGCTGTCTACATTGAAAACTTCTTTTCATCATGCACATTTACCATACTGTTCACCTGGCTACTTTAGGTGAAGACTTCAGAATGAGATCAATGCCATTTTACAAATGTCACTGCTAGACACACAGTACTGGGAGACTGTCCCAGAAGGTAGCCAACCTGTAAGTCTCTCCTCCAGTGTCTGAGTGGTCTTCAATATACTGAATACACATGAATTCTACACATCACCTTGTTCATTACTAGCTCATGTAGGTGTAAACCCCAACACAAAAACTTCCAACTGAACATAGTAATGAAAATGCAGCTATAACCATGAATTTCTTCCATCTCCATTCAATAGTACATGCTCTCTCTTCTCCCATCATGGCAGTAGGACCATCTAAAAGCAGACTGTACTGTACCATGAGCTTTGGCCCACTGCAGGTTCCGTGCCAGGGACTCTGCAGAAGATGTGCTTTGTTGAACAGGATCGGTCAATGCCCTTTTCTCTGACAAGCTGCTGCGGATCTCCAGGGCTTGCTTGCCTTTGGTAAGGGGACACTTGCCCATATCTAAAAACAAGATGCAGAGAGGTTCTTTCAAAATCAATGCTGCTGCAATTCCAACTGAATTAAGTTGCTCCCTGCAGTGTTGTGTGGTTGCTGTGGTTATGCCAGAGCCAGCACATCATCAAAAGCTGCAGTCTTACAAGTATCCCTTGCTCAGCTCTTCCTTCCCTGAAGGCCAGAGCAGCTCTGCAGAGCCCGAAGGGGTCACACGTGGCCTGGCCAACATCCTCCCCTGTTCCTCAGAGCCGGCCCAAGCAGCATCATAGCTCTGGCTGGGTAAGGTCCTAATCAGAGTGACTAATTTCAAGAATGTGAGTAATTCCACTGGAGGAGATTATTCTAAAGAACTGGGGGCAAGGGGAGTATTTTAAGTTTAGATACAAGGGCCCAATATTGATTATTTAACAGCATCACTACTGACCCATGTGTCAGGACAGAGAACAAGGCTTGGCAAGTTTGCAGATGATTAAAAACTGAGAGGAGTGGCTGATACCCCCCAAGACTGTACTGCTCTTTAGAGGGTCCTGGACAGGCTGTGGAATTGGGCAGAGAGAAATGCCATGCAGTCCAGTAACAGGGAACTCCAAGTTCTGCTCCCAGGCAGGAATAATCCCTTGCACAGGTCCTCAAAGGGCCTGACTCACTGAGACACAGCTCTGCAGGGAAGGACCTCGGGGACCTCGTGGCCTCCAAGCTGACCATAAGCCAGCACTGCACTCTTGTGGCAAAGGCACAGCAGGAACCATGGTGCCAGCACGCTGCAGCCTCCTCCACGGGGGCTGTTTCTTTGGAACACTTAATGGGAACATTTCTCTGGCACTGTCTGCACAGCATTCGTGTACTCCTCGACACCCAGCACCTGGGAATACTCACAGCAGTGCTTGTCACGCTGCCTGACAAGTCAATCTTTCCCTGCACTCTTGAACACAAGACAAAGCTCTGCAACCTGCAGCCGCCCCAGGCTGCTGAACCCAGGGCAGAGCTGGGCTGATGCACCTGCACACACCAGTCTGACACTGTTCTTCTGTGCTTGGAGCAGATGTTTGCACAGAAGCAGTACGCTTGCTCTCCACACTTTTCACTTTAGTGCTTCTCCCATCAACTCAAAAATACCATCACTGAACCAGGCAAATTAACACAGTGCATTGCCCTTTTTACTGCCCTTAGAGAACAAATCATTATCATTGCTACAGCACTCTTAGGCAAGTAGGATTCTGTTAATTGTTTAAATGACCATGCAAATGACTGGACTACCACAAGACAGCTAGCACCACAGGACAGAAGAGCAGTTTTGTGGATGGACAATTCAAAGCTCCATGCAGAAAGATACTCAAAACAAATAAGGTTCACTGAAGAGGAAAGTATAAAATCGAACACTATTAAAGAAGCTCAGCATCAGGAATGTTGTTAAAATGCTGCCCAATAGCACCTGCTATTTGAATAAAATGCAATAAGAAAGAGCTTTAAGTAGTGTAACACATTCACCATGAGAGGAAGGACATGGAAGCAAAGTTGTTTTCAGTAATGCAGGCTGAGGAGACTGTTAGTGCAGTAAGCCGGAGTTCACCTTCTGCAACCTCATCAAGCAGAACAGTGATCTTCTTGTCTTCTAACAAACGGTCCTTCAGGAACTTCATGAAGATTCCGTTGGCCAACCCCAACTGCTGAATTTCAAAAGCTTCTGCTCCTTGGCACCTGTGAGATCATCAGCATCGGACAAGGAAAAAACACTGAAAAACCTGCATGATTAACAGTAAATTTATGTTGGGAATGGGGGAAAGAAACCCTACAATTTGAAAATCAGGTTGTGTTCAAGGCCAACCTGCTCTTCATGTTCCCTTGCAAGCAGTTGATGGAACTTTCTCTTACAATGACATCACAGACCAGGCCTGTTCATCAAATTGCTCATATGAGAAGCTTAAATTTATTATAGACAACTTTAGTAAAGCTCCTGACTACTTCTATTCAGCAGTTTTTGCACTTGAAAAGTGACCAAGGTTACTGGCCTACAGCACGGTTCTGGAAAAGATCAGCTATACAATATCAGTCATTTCTGTAGCACAGAAGAAGAAACTTACGTTGCATATCCAAAAACAATGTTGGCCGTAACCTTCAGAGCATCCAAGATAAGAATTGTGTCATCATATTCATTTCTGTAATAAATGGAAACACAAGAAAATAAAATAATAATTTGAGAACTAATAATGGCAACAAATGCAAAATACAAAAAGCCCAGAGTTCAGAACCAGTAATTTGTTTCACTCCTACAAGTCTGAAATGAATCCTGACTGGTAAAAGACAAAAGTCAGCACCATCAACACTCTGCCTGAGGGCAGGGTAAAGACAGAGGCAGCATGCATTACCCAGAGAAGGGCATGCTGTAGTAACCAGTAGAGTTTGGCTGCAGGCTCTGCAAAACACAATTCTGATATTCACCCATTTTAGGCTATTTCAAAACCAGCATGATTTTTAAAATTTTTTCCCCCGCAAACATCGTGTTGTTAGTACGAGGCTTATGTTGATGGATTTTCTATTTGGACAGAAGATTGCAAAGCTGAATTAGGTCATGGGCATTTCATTAGTAGAGAAGTTTAGAGGCTCCACAGATACTACAGCACCAGCAATTTTCTGTAATGAAACATTCCTCAGAGACCAATTGCCAGAAGTGCTGACTGAAGAGCTGATTTAAAGTGCAAGTTTAATTGAGCATAGTAGTTTCTCAACATGGAAAGAACACAGTACTTCGTGTAGAAAAATCCCATCAATCAGTTGGTTTTTAACCTCTAAATAAAGATACAACACCCTCAGTACAGAAGCAAAATCCACGGCTCTGAAGAGCTCTAAAATAAGCACTTCACTTGAGTCCTTCTGCTAAGTTAACATTCCTTTGATGACAGGGATTCTCCTTCCTCCCTGTAATGAAGAAGATGGATAATGATGCCAGGGGAAAGGGTCCTGTTTCTTCTTTAAGATGCCAAATTTCACTTTTATCTGATCAGTCTGTTTATAACTTTTAAAAAACAACAACAAAAAAGAAATAAATGTCATTGAAATCAGGATGTAGATATGTACCCATGGGGACAAAGTCTAACCACCAGGTTCACCTCTCTATCCAAGGCCATGAATCCTGCTGATGCTAAAAGCACTCAGGTGCAGGCTGTGAATTCTCAGAACCATGAACTTTGCAGTACAGTGAATTCTCAGCCTAAAGACTTCTCATCAGCAGGAGGCCCAGCTTTCTGCTAAGACCCCAAAGAGCTGAGGTCAGCTCTCACCACCCAGGAACGCAGGGGATACCTTTTGCGACACATATCCAGCAGGAACACGTTCAGTCCCGTCTGCTTCTCCTGCATCAGCCGCAGGATATTCTGCACACACAGGCAGTTTGCTGAGCGGTAGGGATTCGGGGCATCAATAGGAACCATGAAACTGTT
This sequence comes from Oriolus oriolus, assembly GCA_013400235.1. NCBI lineage: Eukaryota > Metazoa > Chordata > Aves > Passeriformes > Corvidae > Oriolus > Oriolus oriolus. Next base: position 130,447 of record VXBT01011299.1, read on the forward strand.
CCCATAGTTTTCATAGCCATGGCCAGCATAGTATAACAAACCTGAGTTCAAAACACGTGTGACAGTGAGCAGTGCATCAGAGGCTTCTGTCCATTTTAGCAGGTCAAAACCGTCATGCACAACTTTGACAGTGGGCCAGGGAGTTCACTGAAGCCACTCCAAGCCACATTAACATCAACTCCACAATACACAAACAAAATAAATTAAAAGAAGCACAAAAATCACACGTGCAATAGAATCTGTCAGATATTTGCTCAAACATACCAAGTTAAATACTCTTAAAATGCTCTAAGTAGTTATGACCTCTAACAGAAACAGTTTGTTATGTATGATGTGTAACTCACAGATAGGAACAAGAAATTGTGCCAACTGTAAAACTTCTTCTCCACATGTGCAATTACAAAGCTCTGAGCAGCAGTAAGTCTGCAGTTTATAGACAGAAAAAAAAAAAGCTGAAGAGTTTGGTAGGGCTCCAGAGCACATCCCCATTACCAAACTACCAATGGCTCATGTTCAGTTGATTGCAGCTATAGCCCCTAGTTACAGACTCATGACTCTTCTGGGTCTACTAAACAAACAAATTCTTTGCATGCTTATCTAGCCAGAAATTATTATCCTGCCATCTTGTCCCTCATGTGTCACTACACAACAGTCTACACAACATTTTCAGATTTAAAATCTTCAATAAAACATGCAATATTTTTGTAGAAAAAAACCAACCCGATCACGGAATAAAATTTTTTCTCAATCCTGAGAAAGGGCACTGCAAGCTAGGGCTTAGATTTTCCTTATATGAATAAAAATGTCCAACATTAAAGTCGTATGAATTTGCATGAAGATTAGATGATCTTAAAATCAGTAATCTCTACTGCCATAAAATGCAGTTACCAGAGGCTTGTGTGATTTAACTGGATTTTCCTTTTGCCTATTCCCAGTGCTGGTTTTCCTTAATGATGCAAATTCCATTTTTAAAAAGAATTTTTATTTATCTAGGCAAAGCAGGCTATGGGTCAGATCTGCAATTAGTATATAGTGCTCAGCTGAATAAAAGTAAACAGAAATCTGACAATTTATGCTGGCTGGAGATGCAATATTCTTATGTTGTTATTCCTACTAAAATTTGCTGAGAAATTCAAGTCACTACAACACTGGCACATTCAGAGAGAACCCAAAATAAGCCTCACCCTAACATGCTAAGATGATCTACTGTTAATTTAGCTCATGGAGGTGGGCATGCTAGATGTTTTCACCTTTTCATTACACACGGCTACAAGAAATGAAAATATGAGGGCTACCTGAGCCTGGCAAACTTCAAGAGAGCTAAACAGGGTATGAAGTGCAACTGCATGACCTTCTGTCAGGCCCTAAGTTAAAAGGAAAGTCCTCATGTAATTTCCAGAGTTTGGATCTGGACCTAAATCAGGGTTATATTTGAGATTCTATGTATCTATATTCCGTAAGTAATTGGACTGACTGACTATATTCCTTTTCTGTCCTTGGCAGATGACTGTGCTGTGTGCCAAGTACCTGCAACAGTTAATACGTTGAGCTCAGCATCAGAAATAAATCTGCACATACCTGGGGTAAGTGGAGTAAACATGTTTGGAGGGCCTCAACACTCACACACAACAATTTTAAGTAGGCTCAGGTTCCTCAGAGACGTCAGCATTTAAGTGGTATCTGCCTCCCTGCCTCCCTGCCTCCCTCAGTCCCTCTCATTTAAAAAGAAAGCAGCCTAAATATTTTTAGCCTTTCAAACATATGGGTCTGTGCTTTTACCCTGTGTGGAATACAATGTTAATTGCAGCCTACATTTAGAACAGCACAGACTAAGACATCAGAGGAGACAATCATCATCACTTTGTTTACTACTCTTGCCCTTAAGGACCAGCATCTGAAATGCCACTTTCCTGGCAGTAAGCCAGAATTACACAACCTCGTAGGCATTAGGTTTATATGTAGCAGGGACTAAACAGCAGTAGTCACTATGCCTCTTCTATCTGAAGCTATGCCCACTAGAAAGGCAATAAATCATTACCTATTTGTGCATTGACAGCATCTTTCATAGGCTTTAAGCCATTAATAGCCACTATGCAGAAAGAACAAAGCAATGACTTAAACTGAAGTAGTTATTGCCAAACACCACGGAAAAACTGTTCTGCTTACTTTTTATATCAACTGCCTGAAAAAGTACAACTGCAAAAATATGCCATGTAAGAGCTTTTATATGGTGCTGCTGCAAAATTCATTAAAGCCTTTCAGTACTTTATTTTCTACATTCATGTCCGCAGCTATAGAGAAAAATTGAGAAGGTGCAAGAATCTCAAAGCTCACCCAAATAGATAAGCCCATCTATTCCCCAGGGAACAAAAAAAGCAAACTGCTCTCAAAAGCCTCATGCTCCTGCCAGACTGAGGCTTCGTGTCAGGCAGGTTTTGGCTCAGATATAAATGCCCAAATGTCAGAGCAGCCAGTTCTGCACAGACAGAGCATCAGGTAACACGCCCGTAAAAAAAGTCATGCTAAGAAATAAGCTGACCGTGTATTCCAAAAAGGGATCAAATAATGTTTTCTCAAATGGACTTTTACTACAGGAATTCTGCAATCTGTTAAATAGGGGATCTGGCAAAACTTTTTGCCCTCTGTCCTAAATAATTCCTGGAGTTTTTTATACAATCTTAGCATTTAGAAGAATGAAAACATAGTGGCAGTCAGTGGAAAATGTAAGAACCTTTCTTATACTCCAAACCAGGTCACTCTTGGCCTTTTCCATGCAAAACATGAAGGCTTTTGCTCCATGCATCAATTCCATCATGCTCTCCCCCACTTCTGTCTTGTGCATTGTTCCCCAAAACCAAATCTAGGCAAACAAAGTACTATCAGTACCATCAAAGAAAACAAAAGCCTGCACTGCAGTTTTAGGTGTGGTTAAAGAAAAAAGTTGATCTGTTCTAAAAGTAAAGACGTTTTAAAAATAACATTTTTAAAACATCATCTAAAAGCAACATCTAAATGACATCTAAAAATAACATTTTAACCAAAGTCAGAGGATATGCTAGTGGGTGCCTTTAACTTATTCTTCCCATTCTACATGCATCATATTTACTCTTAAGTTTTTTTAGGAGAGAGGCAAATATCAGATGTTTGCTACTTGATATCTACAAAACTGACCTACTTCAGAAGGGATTTTACGTGTTCTTACCATAAACTCCTTCATCCAGGAGAAGTAAAAATTCATCCACTGCATTTCGCATCTCAGACTCAGTAAGATCCAGCAAAGAAACAACTTTGAAATCCAGCTGCCTTAGCAAACTGGTCAATTCATAGACATCTACCATAGGAGCCTTGAGCTGGGGATGATTCCAGTAGCTCATGTTTCCTATCAACAGAGCTACCTTGTCTGTGGCTGCCAAGACAGACAGAGAAAAAAAGCATGTCACATTTATATATTCCACGGATTCAACACCTTTAAATTTAAGGTTTTCCAAAGTCAAAATCTCACTTCAGGCACAGTATTTTATGTGATTTTATAAGCCATCCCACATCAACAATACAGCTCAACTCTCTTTTCAGCCTGAAGAAAAGAACTTATCTGCCTGAGAGGGGAGCACTTACACTCCCCCTCACACTGATGAACCTGAGCGAGCCATAAATTTCTGACAGAGGCCAGCAGCATTACCACCTGGCTCAGTATCAACAGGACAACATGCCTGACCACTCCAGTCTACAGTGCAAATTTAAGAATGTGATTAAAAAACCTAGCAACTATTCTTCATAGCACATGTGCTATCTATCTCTTTATGAGCTTCAGCTCAGCATCAAAGCATCCACATGATGGAACAGGGAGAGCTGAACTTGCAAGGACAGCATTTCCTCGGCAGAGAGGATGGCAATCCTTTCTATCACATCATCCCAATACCGCTGCCTCCAAGTGTTCAAAGGAATGGAGTAACACACTGGCTAAGGCCTGGCCACAGGAATCTGAAGCAGTAAACAGAAACAGATGAGAAGCTGCAGACACTTCACAGGGTCACTAAAAACACTGGTGCCCTCAGCATAGTTTACTCCTGAAAGGGCAAGCAAGCATTGTAAATGAACTACACAAACACCAACAGCTCTCCCTCCCTGCAGCTCTCTGTTTGCCCCATAGGTCTTGCACTGGCAGTGTCAACAGTAGCAATACTCAGAAGCAGCAACATCTGCCTCCTAGATGTCAAATACATACAGTCCTTTCAGAACAAAACTACTTACCCACAGGTCTGTGACTTGAATCTTCTTGTGGGTCTGCTTGAAACAGAAGAAAAGAGTAGCATGTCAGTGACTACAGAAAATGAGTGGCACTGCTTTGTCCAACGCTTTACTAGTTTAATGCAAGAAAAAGCCCTCTTTTTTTTTTTTTTGGTGGGGTTTGGGCATGTTTTGTTGATATTGTAGTTGTTTTTTAGCTGATTTCCTTCACCCTATTCCAGCACACAGCCCGACAGGATGTGAATAGCTAGTTCAACAGATTAAGAAAGAATAGATGCTGAATCTCACAAACTGCACGTTGGCATTTTCAGTGACATCCGAACAGTTCATCCTCTCCAAACAAAATGCAGACATGCAAGGTGGGGGATGCTTAGCAAGGATTACCATCTGGATGTGAAAATTCTTTTATTTAGTACTTCATAGAGGGGTGGCAGAGCCAATGCTGTGCCAGGAGAAACAGTAAGTGCCAAAGTGGTACACCTGAATAACATCACACAGTATGACAGAAGCCCTTCAGTGACTGAAACTGAGGCTGGGCAAACATAAACGTATTTGATGTCTAACCCAGGAAACTATTTTTAGGAGTTGAGATTTTGGGAAAACCGTATCAGGGATAATCCCTTCTGGAGCAACACTATGGATTTGTACTTCTATAATAAACACCTAACAGGCTTCAAATCACATTGGCTGACTCCAACATGACTGTAAGAAATAAGCCATTCAACGCATCCTGAGTGACAGCCAGACACCTCACATATTTTTCAATTTAATTATCTGAGAAAGCAGTAACATTCTAAAACTCAGAGTCCCAAGAAACCATAGACAAGAAATGTAATTCTTTTCGTATCTGTGTAAGTACACGTTCAGCCTTGGGTGATTTTACAAATGAAACGCCTATGACTCTCTATATGCTTCAAGTTAATTCTCTTGGGACCAGAAAGTGGTGCTGCTCTTAAGGTGATATCAGCTCCTATTCAATTCTCAGTTACAGATACATCCAAATACTGTAAAGTTTCTACTGCAGCCCAGCGAGGCTTCAGTGGCTTGTAACATAAAATGAAGATGCAAAATTAAAGTTTTTCAAAATTTATCACTTACCTGATTCCTGAAGATCACTTAAATCTTCTGTGAAGAAAAACACCAATAAAATCATAGTTTAAACAAGAAGCAGAACCCCCATTTTATTAGTAAAAATGTAAGTGTCATGCCTTTATTAAACAAAGCTGAACACAGGAAACAAACTACCTTTCTAAAACACTTTTGGCTTTGCATTTCTGGAAATCAAACCTTTTGTGTTTACTCCACACAGAGGAGAGAAAATCCTATAGCAATACATTAAGATGTGCTAGACACAGCATTGCAGTACTGTAGATGTAAAAACAAAGGGGGGACAGCTACTACACCTCAATCCCACAGGCATGCAAGTAGGTTGAAGGAACAAGATATCAGAATCATCCAGCTGAAGAGCAGATGTTTGAAGGGCTGCTGAAAAAGCAACATCCTGAGCAAAAAATCTGATTTTGAGAAGCCATCTATATTCAGAAAGACTTCAGACACAGTTTTCAAACATTCTAAGCTACCAGGGATTTCACCTCTTTAGTCTGAGAACACTGGAAAGCAGGGAAAAGAAAACTAACATCTCCGAAGCACCAGTGGTCTCTTGGAGCAGCCTCACACTGTTGTACACAATCCCCTGTGAATATTGCAGACTCCGAGATGCTCAGTAGTCAAGGGATGGTACCAACATTAAAGGTCACAATACACTTCTTCCTCCCCACTGCAACAATGCAAAGGAGAACAGAAATCATCCTAAGGAAGTAGATAGAAACACTTCTGCAGACATGGAGCTGACACTGGAACTAGCTCTAGTCAGCTCTCTAGGATTACCCAGGTTCCTGTACATCTCCAGATTTTCTTGCTAGGATGTTGCCTCCTGAGCCCCACCAAAGCAATCTCCAGATCTTTACATTCATTTGAATACCATAAAAGAAGAAAGTAGCCTGGTTTTTCTCCTGTGTGCTCTAGATCATGGTGTCCGGGCAAAGAAGAGAGAAGCACATGCAGAAGGACTGTTGCATCATCCATCATTGTTTTAAACCCAAGCTCTTAACCCACACATGCTTTTCAGCAACACACTCAACAACCCGTCATCCCCATCACTGATTTTTAAAACTGAATCACAACTAGAGGTTTACTTTACCTTCTGTGCACTCCACTGCCATAGCTCTCCTTCCTTGTGTTTTAAGGAGGGGAAAAAATTGGAAGATGAGCTCTCAGTTATGAGAGTTAGCACACAAGGTGGAAGACAAAGGGCACTGTCAAGCTGCTCTGCAATCTGGCTCACTTTACAGCAGTGTAAATCTGCATTAACCATAACACTGTACAGTAATTATTCCTGAAACTCAGGAGTACTAAACTAGGATGTTTCTTAGGTTAGGAAATCACACAGTAGTGTTGCCAGATGGATCTGGAAGCTATACAAACAGATCTGCTCCTTTTCAGTTCACTGCAAATATACATGCACTGAAACGTGTTCTATTCATTCATTCTACTTGAAATGAACAATCTCACCTGTCCTGATTGCTGAAGGACTCCATGTGACAGAGTTCATGTCTCCAGCAAGGGCTAAAGTGGTTTTTAGTCGTCAAAAAGCATAAATCAGCTTGCATCTGCTAACAAGCCGCATACATGCTGGCAATGCAAAAGAGGGACAGCACTTCTGTGCTGGTTACCATAAAAACCCAAAGCTCTAAAACTCCATTTGCTGGAAGCAAGCACAGGTGTTTTAACAAATGGATAAACTTAAAATATAGAAGGCATGTGCTTGGCTTAATATTGAAAGCTTCAAAAATAAATTCTAATGACGTGGAAGAAATGGACAAAGGAGCTGACCTGTATGAAACAGAAAAACTCCTTACCTATAATAACTTCTACCTTCTTGCTGTCTTCGTCCTCCCGGTCATTGAATACATGACACCAATATGTTCCTTGATGTTCCACATCCACGTAAGTTACCTATGCAAGTATCATCACAATCATCCCAACAGACCTCCAAAAATACCTGCATCAGGTATTTAAGCCTTGCATCTAAGCCCACAGGCAAGAAAGAGTAAAAAAACCAAAAGCAGCACTTCAAGTGAGCACTTCGTCAGAAGTTATCAAGGTTCTGGAGAAATTATTTTCTTCAAGGGAACTTTCTGTAGTAAGCTCAAGGTGGTTACACATTAGCTCCCAAGGCTGGCCCATTGCAGTAACTTACTGTGTAGACATTTTTGCTCCCATTTGCCAAAGGAAATCCATTTCTGAACCATTGGTAATGAGGAATTGGGTTTCCAACAGCTCCACATTCTAGTACCAAAGCATCCCCCACTGTCAGGTTTTGTGGCTGAGGCTGAATACAAATGTACAACTTGTTTTCAGGCAAACCCATTAAGCTCCCTTAAAAAAATGAAAAGGAAGTAAAAAGAAAAGGAAGTGTGAGACAACCTAAGCACAGCAACAGGGACCCAAGTGCCTCGAGGAAGCAGGAAGGCACCTTCAGAAGGGGTTTTTGCCACTCACCAGGAGCCATATCCTGAAGCTCACAAACTTCAAGGCGCGCCCATCGACTGAACATGAAAGAAGATTCAGTGTTTACTCGGCAGATGTAAAAGCCAGAATCCTTTACACTCACTGGACTCAAAACCAGTTCTGGAAAATTACCATGGGGAACCTGCATCACAGGTGAACCAAAAATACTTCAATTTCGATCGGTTTAATATAAACTAGGATCAAGCATTATAATATTTATTTCCAAGTCCGTAACACCATCCTCAACTCCTTCACTTACTCGAAATTTACTGGTAGGCTGAGAGACAACTGAACTTACAACTTCCTTTCTGCCCCATTCCACATTCACAGCCCCCAGGAATGATGTGGTGTGAATATAAGGAATCACTGTTTTGTTTTAGCACATTCATATGATCATTATCCAGCATTTCTTAAACTTTTGGTTTTATGAGTATATGCAACAATCTTCTCTCATTGTGATAAGAGTCTTTAAAAAAAGGATGATCCAAAATCATTATGTGTTATTTTCACTATTTAAAAACCCTGCATTCCCTATGAACTCTTACCTCTTTTTCCTGCTTGAACCACTGGTAGTGCACAAATGGGTGTCCTGTTGCCCAGCAGCACAGCCTGACGACCTGACCAGATAGCACTGCTTGAGAGTCTGGCTGTACAACAATCTTTATACCTTTAAGACAGAATTTACACATACGAAAGTTATGAAGAACTTCAAGTCCATAATTTATATTTGCATTTAAATTGCCCTTGGAGCAAAGAACCTTTCTGTCATTAAATATACTTGAAAATAATTTGTTTGTACTGTGTATACGCACAGTTCCAATTAGTTATATTACTTTAAGACATTCAAAATTGTCTTCCACTACACAAAATCCATGCTCAAATCAATCAGTACTTGATGGAGCTCATAAAAGATTTGAAGTAGATAATTCAGATATTTTAATTTTAAAGGAAATAACACATCTTATGGTATCACAGATCCCTTTTTAGAAAGATATTCCCAGTTTTAAGCACTTGCTCACTCCCAACCATTTCTTTGAGCTGTTCAGATTAAGATTAGGCCCAGCCTGAGGGAGTCAAAGCAGTCAGAGTTTAAGTCCAACAGAGTGCATTCTCCTGCTATTCCTTATGGACTCTTATGAGCTGAATCCTTGGTTTCAGCTTTATGCCTCTGACTCCTGCAGAACACAGGGCTGAGGTTTTCTGCAAGGTAAAATTTTCCACTTCAAATCTTAACTGCCAAGGAGAGCAACTCTGACACCAGTCTGATATGATGCAGTTATTTCCTTAACCTAAACCATTCCAGATCTTGTTACAGCATGATCCCAAAAACAGATCCACTGGTATAGCCAAGGTCATCAGAAGAAGGAGTGGAAGTCAACTGCAGAACAGAAAGTTTTAAAATCATTATCTGAAGCATTCTCTGCTCTGGATGGTACAACTAGACTAGAACCTATGTAGGCAACAGCCTGAAACAGAGAGCACACGGCATTTGGAAATCACATAACCTTGCCTGGCAGAGCAGTGGGCTCTATCAGCTTCCTCCACACACAGGATTACTCTTAAAGAGTGGAACACACCAGCAGCTACGCCAAGATAGCTGCAGCACTTCAAACTTCCCTGCCTTCCTTACTCTAAAATCACTTCCTTCTACACCTAGCACTGGAGATCACTACCTCAGTTTCTCATTTAACACTTCCTCTGCTGCTTTCCACAGTTAAACTGAGTGTGTTAAGTAGTTTTTTGAGCATCACAGTCCTCTAACAACCAATACAAACAGCAATTATACGATTTCAATTTAAAGGACAGAAAAATTAAGAAGACTTGCTCTTTCCAAAACTTCCACTTTTTAAAAAAAAAAAATTCTCCTGATTTGCATCACAAACAGCTCTTAAGAATGTAGATCAGAAAAATTCACTGAAAGGTAAGTATTTTGCACTCCTCAGAAGCATACCAAACAAGTTCTAAGATATCTGATCCATAATTTCTTCACAGTTTCATTTCTTTTCCTGCAGCTTATTCAGCACTACACAGTCACTTCCTGTACGTATCGTGGAATTTATTGGTTCAAAAAGAAAAACTTTCCAGCTCAATTTAGTGATTGATTACAAAGACACATAAATACTTCTTCCGTTTTCCTTGGAAAATGCAGAGCGTAAGAGTTACCTTTGAAGATGGCAAAGTGACATCTATGGTTACCAGACTTTGAAACACACCATGCAAATTCAGTATTCATAATCTTACCTATAATCCAATTGTTACATCCTTAGCTGACACACTGGTAAACACTTTCACTTGATGGATGAATGAAAAGCATTGCTACAATACACTTGAAAAATCCCAAGATTGTGCTAACAATGGTTCTCAGCCCATGGCTGCTTCTCACACACTGTCCAAATAACAGGACAGCCATCAGCATGGCAAGGAGCTTGCCGGTCTCATTTCCACTTCTCATTTTTCCAGCTTTTTTCATTTCCCAGGAGGTTAAATTTCACCTAATCCTGAAGAAGGACCTAAGAGAGGGCTCTGGTTTTGTGCTACAGCAAGTAGCACTTGATCCACGTGGTCCTACTTGTGTATCTGCTTGTGCTGCCCCACTTCCTAGACTCTGTGAACAACCACACTGAATCATAGAATATGCTGAGCTGCAAGGGATCCACAAGGATCATCAAGTCCATGTGTTAGCAGAAAATAATCTAGTTCTAAACTAAGTTAGTTTATCTGTCCAGTTAGCAAGCTGGACCAAATGAAGCACGTACCAGAACTGCCCTAACTGTACCCTTCCCCTTCACTTGGGGTAAGTTACTGACACCTCCAGAGCCAAGTGCTGGCTGCACTACATGTCTGTCCATCTCAGGTCCATAAGCATCTCCCAGAGGCACAGGCTGACACCAAACCCCAGTCAGCAGATGGAATGGCAACACCCAGCACACCCATGCAGCCAAGTCCAAGTCTGCAACAATACTGCATGAAGGCTTGGCTTACTTTTAACCTCAGAATCAGATGAGCCAATTATCTTGGTAATCATCTGGATCCCAACTACTAGAATTCAAGCACTAAAGATGTTTCTAGTTACTGTAGAAAACGAGTTACTTGGGTGTTTCCAGTGCAAAATCCAGAGCTGCAGTGAAAGCACAGCCCAGAACTGACCTGAATGGCTGAGACATCGGAGAGCTTCGGTGTGCTCCAGGGCCTGCAAGGACTCTGCCAGCTCCACCACAGTGCAGCCTCGATCCCCCAGCAGCTTCAGGAGACTCCAGCTGGGACTGCCTTCTGGCTCCAGCACCTGGAGGGAACACTGCTCCAAATCCAGAGGGCTATGGAATAATGCAAGAAAGACACGGCATAGACCTTCTTAATACCTTTTTTCTCAGGAAGGACCTGGGTTAACAATCACTTGTAGATAAATAAAAAGATTTTTTAAAATAGACATGGGAAACTCCTAGCTGATTTAAACATATTTGCAGCATTTCCTTCAGGAGTTCAGAGGTCATTCAGTGATGCCTCCACAGACAGAAACTGGTATTAGTTAGTTGGATGCTACAAGAGATGAGTATACCTCACAATTCTCAGCAAATGTATTAAGAAACCTTCTAATTTTCACTTTTAAAGTCTCATCAGAAAAAGTAGTACAGCACCTTTCATTTCCATGGGCCTAGTTCAGAAGCCGTAGAGAGTGAGTCAGACTCGTGACTTCAAAGTACAGGAAGACTGATTTAAAGTTGTTGTTAAAACAAGTGACTGCTGGAGCCCAGTCTAACCCACCGACTGTGCAGCGCAGTTAACTGCGTCTGAACTTTAGATTTCAACTTTGGTGTTGTCTTCACGCACTTTCAATCACAGAGGATTCAATCAAAACAAATGAGGAAATAATGACAGCTACCTAAAGAGAATACAAGGTTACATATTCCCACTAAAAAGATTCATCAACGTTTCTTTCCTTAAATTACAGTGCCAAGCAAAGCTGGGGGCGAGATACCTTCGGTATGTGGCGATACCTTCACTTATCAAGTGGACTTTCAGTGTTTTACGGGATTAGAGAGAGAGATAAACACCCACCGCTGGCCCGCGCGGTGCCGCCGCTGCCGCGCCC
>VXBT01011299.1:142406-192044 GCA_013400235.1 Oriolus oriolus
CGCCGCGCGGGGCAGCGCGGGGCAGCGCGGGACAGCGCGGGGCAGCGCGGGACAGCGCGGGGCAGCGCGGGACAGCGCGGGACAGCGCGGGACGGGGCGGCCGGGCGGGCTCCGGCTGAGGGGAGCGTGGTCGCTGCGCCCTGAGGGGACCGCGCCGTTGCGCCCCCTCGGCCGGCCCTGCGGACACCGTGAGGGAACAGACCGGGAGTGGTTGTACCGGTGTTGAAATGGGAGTGTTGTGTATCCGACTGCGAGGGCGAGACCTCCTGCAGCGTCCCCAGCTAACGCTGAGAAGGCCGGAGGTGGCTTTCGAACCGGGAGCCGGGGCGTAAACAGACGAAGCCCAGGCGATACTGAGGGCAGGGTTCTCGCTTTGAGGAGAAACAGCTTTATCCAACTGCAACCAGCACGGCCACGGACTCTCCTTGACACAACTTCCCCCAGCCTGCTGCCGCTCTCCAAGCGTGCAGCGTAAGGGTCAGGCACCTTGCGTCCTCTAGCGAGGGAGGGGAGGGGCTGCTCGGGAAGAGCCTCCCGAGGAGATGCTCCCGTGAATGATCATCATCACTAAAAACGGACAGATGATCTGAGGCGAATTCTCACCTCTCTGGTATTGCAACTTGCTCAAAGTGGACTGAAAGTGCCTAAGAAAGTAATTTTACTAACATTTTTTAATCGGTGATCAAGCATTCGGGTTGCTTAGAGAGGTGGTAGATGCCCAAGCCCTGGAAGTGTTTAAGGTCAGATTGGACGGCTTGGAGCAACTTGGTCTGGTGGAAGGTGTTCCTGCCCATCTTACTGTTGGATTATATGACCCTTAAAGGTGCCTTCCAACCCAAACTATTCTGATTTGAATGTGGCTGCCTCTCATTTCTTTGGGGGTTATTTTGACTATTAGGCTCTCATATAAAACATAGATATCCTTGTTGCTATTTCTGAGGGAGAGTGGTTGGACGTGCTATATTTATTGCTGAACACACCAGTTTCCTATCTGTCTAGATAACACTGGGAGCAAGAAGTATTTAGCACAGTAGTATCTCATAACCAGTTTTAGCTGCACCTCCTGCAAAATACTTAAGAAAAAACTTGGCACAAAAGTTGCTTTTCAGCCTCTTGCAGTCCCTTGAGCTCAGGGCAGTTTGTGCAATTCATTCCAGTTCCTCCTGTGTGAGACTTGTCTCCTTGGGTACCAAGAGTGGAAATACTTTCTTGCTTCAGGATTCACTTATTTGCCTTTGAGGGATGAGAATCATTAGGAGAATTTCTGTGTAGTGATTGCGAAAAGTCCACTGTCCACCTTTGATTTCCTCAGCCCGCTTGTTAGGCACTGTGGATTTTCTCATGCTCAGCAGAACTTTTGTGTGCTTAGCTTCCAGCAAGTAAGAAATTCCCAACGTGCCAAGAGAGCAGTTAGGCACGTGCTTCAAAAAACAGCCCAGTGCTTTGTTATGAAAAGCTAAGGCCAACACTTCCTCTCTCTCAAGGCCATTAGGAAATTCCTATGGACATCTATGGAAGTAGGATGTGCCCTCTCCTCACTGCCAACTCCCTGTCTGGCAGAGGTTTTCCCAGGAAGGGCCATCTGCTGCATGTAATGAAATCGTCTCTCTTAAAAGTCAAACTGTTCAGTGATCAGACTCCCTATCCTGAGGTCACACTCCAAAACACCACTGAAGCTGTCGGCTGGCTTGCAGCTCCCAACAACACGCACAAATTCAGCCTCCTTTGTCTCCAGCAGGGAGGCCAGCCCAGGCTCAGCCTGTGCCAGAACATCCACAAAGAGCTCGAGGGTAAGTGAGGGGTCGGGGTGTTTGGACTTTGAAAATTACTTGTCTGCTTTTTTCTCCTGTGAGCAAATAGAATGTGTATCATAAAAGACAAATAAAGGGAGAAGAGCAAGTTACTTTATTATTGATGCACATGGATATAGTGATTTATACTGCTATTGACCGGGAAATGGGATTTGTTATTTCCTTCTGCTAAAGAAGGAAAGAAAGAAGCCATTTTTGCTTATCCCGATAGATTTTTTTTTTTTTTAATGTATTGCCTTTAGAATTCTGCTCACTGTTTCTGAAACTACACTCTGATACTATTTCCACCAAGTCTCAGTAAGACAAAACTGCAAAAATTGTACGAAAACAAGCTTCCTTCTCTAAAGAATGTGTAAGTGATACCAGGTATCCTGAAAAACACATTTATCCACTCTGAATATTTATTGCATGGTCTAATACTCATTAGGTAAAAAGTTTCTCCGTTCTTGAGAAAAAAATCTGGTCACTTGGTAGCAATAGATGATTCCCAGGCTTCATGAATTGCTCAGTCTGACAGGGTCAGATGCTTGACAAATGTTAAAAATAGATTAAGACAGATCAGTGTTAAGAGTTGTGCTGTGATTGCTTATTTTAATTACTCTATATTAAGGTGTTTGTTTGACATGTACAGAGCCAGTCATTTATTATTCCATTTAGATGATGAATTATGGCTGAGGGGTTTTTATGCCACAGTGCTGTTTACAGTGGGTACTGCACTAATCAAAAAGTTGTCGAAAAGCCTTGGATGTTGGCAGTTGAAGAACTGCAATACACCACAGAATTTTTGGCAAGGGCATGTTTTCCAGACATCTGCTTTTTGAACAGTTGCAACTTCATGGATGTTTTTCTTATCTAGACCTTGTTGATACAATAGATAGTGTGATAACTGGTTTAGATAATACAGTGTTTCTGTAGTTCCATTTCTGACGTTGTGCACTCTTTGGCAAGTATGCTGCTCAAAGTGTTCCATTTGGTTGTGGTATCTCGAAGGACTTAGAGAAGAATAATGTGGTTATAGTTACTGTTTGTATTCCAGGCAGAACTGAAGCAGGCAGAACTCCTGTGAGGTGAAGAAACAAGTAGAAAATGCATCATTGTAAATTTGTGCACCTGTGGGTTCTCATTACTACCCCATCAAATGTTTCACTCTGTAGTAGGCTCACTGCTATGTAAATCCTTACTATAGCCCTGTGGTGAGTAGAGTTCACAAAGTTACGGTGAATTCTGGAATTCTGGTTTCTGTTCTCTTGGAGATTGTAACTTTTACTAGGTAACAGTTTAAGAATGTAACCATGATCACAACACATTTGAAAAATGTTTTTATGGTGTTCCAAGTTGGAAAGCTTGTATAGACCAGGAATGGCGGATCAGAAATTTCGTGTAGAACTTGATTCCACTAGTACTGACAGATGCACTGAGCTTAGAAGGTTCATAATGCCAATGTTGATGAAAATTTTAACCAAAAACTTTTGAAATCTTTGATTTCTGTTAAAGGAAAAGTTTGAACAGAGGACATCATAAAAAGCGTTTAAACATAGCAAAACATTCATGGCAACCCTTTTGGAAAGATGAAGTTATATGTTTCAGGTTGTAAATCTATTGTATGTATTTCCATGCAGGGCATATAATACCTCATTTAAGAAATGTAAATTGATGTGTAATGTTTGTGTTTATTATATAACTGAAAAGTCTTATGTTTTGTTTTGCTTTGTAAGAAGGAAAATGTTTAATTTCAAAAGATCTCTGTTGAGCGGTGCCCTGCATGAAGAGTAAAATTGTATATATTCCCAGATACAAAACAGTCAGCAGGGTGGGAATGGGGATTGGATGGAATTATAGCTGTTGACTTCTTAGTCAACTACTTCTTAGAGGAGCTAACCAAAACATATGCAAAGCTGTGTAGGAAAGTTAAGACGTATTTGAAAAATATTTCCAGGGAGAATGGCAAGGGAATTAGCATTAACCTTGGAACATAGCAGCATTTAAACAGGACACTCAGATTTCACAGGTGGCAGGATTTGTGTTATACATGTAGTGCTGTAGTTGTTCAGTCTTGGGATCCTGTGGTTAGTGGACTTTCCTTTCTGCTTTTTTTATTGTTTCTGTTCCACTTTTGCTGCTTTCTGTTCCTTAATCAATATTTCTTACATCCTGCTGTTCATATCAGCAAGCTTTCTGGCTGGATCTCTGTAATATATGACCATTTCTGTTCATCATCAAGACAGGTTCTGTGGTTATTGGTGGTGTGGTTTGGAGATATTTCATGTTCATCTTAAATGAAGTCTAATTATATTGACCAACTTTCTTTGTGGTTTAGCTACCTGGCAGTAAAACATATCTTAAAGGGATGTATGGGAATGTATATAGTATGCTCAGGCAGCTGGAGAAGGAGCTTTTGCTAAGAACAGTGGTAGGGTAGGGTAGGATAGGATAGGATAGGGTAGGATGTAATTGTGTTGCAAAAGAATAACTCCAGATCCCAAAGTTCGGCCTGTGGAGTGGAGGCCATAGTAGGAAACTCAGATGGCAGTTGGGGAGTTCCCTCAGACCAAGCTCAGATTAAAAAGCAAAGCACACAAGCACTGACTCTC
The DNA here is from genome assembly GCA_013400235.1 of Oriolus oriolus. Lineage (NCBI taxonomy): Eukaryota > Metazoa > Chordata > Aves > Passeriformes > Corvidae > Oriolus > Oriolus oriolus. The sequence continues at coordinate 146,809 of VXBT01011299.1, forward strand.
TAAACAGGATCTGTGTGCTGGAGAAGTGTTCGAAGAACAGGTGAGCAGACTGCAGGTTGCTCACATCCACATCCTCCCCATGTGCACCTATGGACAACGGAGAAAGGCTGACCTTTTTGTGTGTACAACTTTGGTGAAAGTTAATCCTCAATCACTTAAGCCAGAGGGTTCTGCCAGAATTGGTGTGGCCAGCAGCAGTTCCTGCAGCCATGGGCCATGTGTTCTGAGGCACACAGTGTTTCTGGAGCTCTCTCTCATGTTTCAGGTATTGCTGTCAGCTTGGTATAAAGAGCGCACAGTGTTGGTTGATGAAAGGCTGTTTGCTAATGTGAACCACTGTGGCGTTATCAGTGTCATTCCCCCCGTGTTCTGCTGAGATATCTCCCGTGTGGGCTCACTCAGCCTCTCCCTTCCCACTCCTTTGGGCTGGTGGGCGTGAGGCAGGTCCTTGGCAGGACTTGCTCTGAGTGGCAGCTTTGGAGGGTCACAGCTTGGCTCCATCGAGGAGTGGGCATCGATCAGGTGCCCATTGTGCCACGGCAATGTGTGGGATGGGCCCTGAGCCACAGGGCTGGGGCCGCAGAGATAACGGGAGGTGATTCCTGGGTGGGGGGACAGCTCCAGGAAGGTCAGGGACGAGCGAGTGCTGCTGAAAGATAGGAAGGAATCCAGCTGAAAAGGGTGCAGGTTGAGGAGGGCTTGCACACAAAACAGAGATTACTCCATGAACAGATCATAAGTAAGAGAAAAATGCTTCAGAGAGGTCACAAAGGGAATTTTCCCACTGACTCTAGAGGACATGAACCTCACAGAAAGGCGCAAATTCACTCCTGGATTGCTAAAATGCGTAAGCTTCCTGTATAAATAATTTCTGTGAATATAAAGTTGCTTAAAGGAAGATTTTTGTTTTGGTTATAACTTAATAAAGTAGGAAAAAAATGCGATGCAAGAGAGGAAATTTAATGGCCACTTTTTAAGTTTAATCAAGTTTATATATTTTTGTCAGTTAACTTTTTTTCTGACATTAGGAATAATCCCACAAGTCCTTCTGAAATCGCAAGAAGTGGCCTTGTCTCCAAAACTACCTACTAAATATAAAATAATTTAAATATTTTTTCTTCCATGTTAAAGTGTAATTTTTCAAAACTCTTTTGGTCTCAATTGAAATAAATGATCAAATATTGAACATGTCTAATAACATATAAAATAAGGTTCAAATTGGGAAAAATGTCATTTCAAGGAAAATAATTTTGAACAGTCAAATTTTATGTTTAGAATTGGAATTTCAGGCAATATTTTCACTATGAATAGTGAATAAGTTTTTCACAACCAGTGTGTAATTGTGACAAAGTATGAATTTTAAATGACAAATATTTTCTGAAAATTTACTTCAATTTGTTTTATTATATATTTGCCTTACAGAAACATTGGGTGATTCTTTTAGCCATTTTGGTGCTTTTCCCAGCCATTCTTTTGTTTAATACTATTTGAAACTGATTTGTACAAACATTGATAATTTCCTGCCATCAAAGGTTTTTGGTGAAGCAGCTCCATCTGCCTCTTGCTGCCTTGTTAATCTGACTGTTGCAGGTTTGCATCAGTGCAATATTTCTCCTCAATCGCACCCAAGCACAGTTGTCAGGTTACTGTTCTCACGCTGCTCCCAGCTTTGTTCTCCCTTAATCTCAGTCCCCAGGCACTGAGTTCAGGCAGCAGCAGACCCTGCTGAGCACAAACGTGTGTTTCATGTGCCTCAAGGGCTACCATAAAATTTCCCCATGCTTCTGATCAGTACGAAATGGAAAACCTGTTTACAGAAGATTAGAGAGCCAAACCAGGCATATTTCCTTCCATGACCTGCTCAAACTGGTGTGTGAATTCCTCCTGTGTGGCTGTGCTTCAGTGTTTCCTGTCGTGAGCCAGGACCTGATTCAGCAAGTAATATCACAACACCCTGACATGTTTAAATGTTCTCATGTCTTCTGCAAGCAAGTGTTCACCTCCCAGTTTATCAGGAAGTGAGTTAATTTTCAGGTTACTAGTCAACAGTCTCTCCCATTCCTCTTCCCTCTGAATTTCATTGTGCGTCTTCTGTCACAAGTTTTCCTGACAAGCTGAGAGGGTATCATACTAAAAGTTCTCTTTCCAGTTTCTATCTAAATTCAGTAATTGAATTTTTAAAAAATTGTAATACCTTCTATTATCTTCCCAGATTTAAAAAAATAGTATCTCTTTGTCTTGGGTGGAAACACATAATTTATTGCAGTTTTCCTCTTGGACTGTTATTTTGCTTTCATTTCTGCGGTTGCATCTGACAGTGAACGGCGATCCAATGTAATTTTCATGTGGAGAAATCTGACAGCTCTTTTCCCCTCAATGTCAAAGTGCAGCCAAACTGAGACAATGATAACTGTCTAGTACAATGGCTTTAGTAAAGGCTCTTCGTTAGTCAATCTGCATTGAAAACATTGCCAAAGGTCTTTTCAGCTCGGGAAATTACCATGCTTTTAAAATAATTTACACCCTCCAAAAAGAGGAGAGAGGCATCTGGTCTTCTGAAAAGCAAAGATGAGAGAAGCGTTGAAAGAATGCAACAGGAAACATTAGGCAAATGCATATTTAAGAGGAGAGGCTGAATGCTGGAGGGTAATTCGATGGTACTGTAATACAATGGATGAGGAAAAATTAATCCCTACCGCTCCATTTTTGTTCTGTTAAGTAGTTATATTCCTTAGAGTTGAGATGGAAAGCAGAGTGTGATCAGAAAGGCCAGTACAATTGCCCCATGTGCTGTTTGTCTGTGCTTCTTGGTGCACATGGACTCAAACTGTTTGTCACACATCTAATGTTGTGTCCTTCCTGTAAACCACCTTTGTTCCCTGCTTTTCGCCACCCAGGTGACGGTGGAAAAGGTGCTGGTGGCAGCTTTGCCAAAAGGGAACGAAGATGTCTCTGGTTGCTTAGTGCTCTTTAAGGAGAGGCAGACTGCAGCCAGCCATGCAGCCCCTGCTGTTTCACCACCAGGCTCTAGCCCAGCTCCACACTCCGTCCTTTGGTCAGCCTGCAGTACCTGTGACACGGAGCTGGGCACTGGCAGGACCCTGCCTGTGGCCCTGGAGGCAGTGCTGGGAAGGGCGGGGCTGGGGGCCGTGGGACCTGGACCAGGGCAGGGGCATGAGCTGGGAACATCACCACAGCAGAAGCACAGAGAAGGAAAAGGAGAATGAACAGAGGTGTCTTTAAATGGCTTCATCAAATTACACAGCAAGAAAGTTTTTCCAGCTGCTCTTCACCAATTCTGGAATAATTGTAGTCACTTTTTTTTGGAGCTGTTAGTCTGGCATCCTCCAGGAGGTCAAATTTACTTGAAACTGCTACAGTACTTTCCCAATGTGACGAATGTCACACCTTTTCCAAGATGACCAATGAACCAGAGTGCCCCTAGCAGTGTACAAAAACATCTCAAGTGTCTAAAATCCTAAGATTTGAGAGTGCTAAGGAAACAAGGGCTTTGTTACGGGAAGAGAGAGATTATTCCACATTTCTTTGGATTCAGCTAGTGGAAGCCCTTTGGTGTATTTCACTTGAGTATTATGTGAATTCAGCATTGCCACGCCACCGTGCTACTGCACAGCTGTTTGAGGGGAAAACTCAATATGAGCAGGAAATTGAGGCCAACCTGCCTCATTTCATTGTTCTCTCAGCACAGGAATGACAAATATTAAGCCAGAGCACAAGAGAATTGCTTTAAACAGAAATAGCCCAATAAAATATAAGCAGGCTGGTTGTTCCAGGTATTTCTGCAAACGGAGTTCGGGATTTATGTCCCTATGATGCCAGTTCAAGAAATAGCCTGCTGTTGTGCCAGTGTGGCTACCAAAACAGCAGGTAGCTGTAGCAGTGGTGTACGTGTGAAAATGTACATTGTCTGCAGGTTCCTGTTCGCATTTAGAAAAGTTGAAAGGCTATGTACTAAAGCCCCTGTTGAGGTGCCACACGGATGTGCTCAAGGATTTGTTCTCCTAGCACAGATCACTCCAGGCAGTTGCAATGTGCTGCCATTAAGTGCCATTGTATAGACGGCCAGGTTAGGGGTACTGCCTTAATGTCTGATCTTGGGTTTTAAATAATGATTTCTTGTTTTGAAAGTGCTTGTAACTATGTGTCAATTGACCACCTTTTAGAAAATACCTATACCCATTTCAAAAGTAATTTTAAACTTCGTGTTTCTGTTATTTGCAGGTGAAGAGAACAAGATCTGCACTTCATTGACAGATAAAATGACTTTTCTTGACCCAGAACCAGATAGAAAGAACAAAACTTGCCCAGAATGTGTTGTTGTCCTAAATGAGCTCGTGGCAGCCTTCAGGGTAGAATGAGCAAAATGGGAGACATTTTGCACAATGCAAGAGTTCCCCTTGTGAGGGTGAGCCTGTGTTGATTTCACCAGGTTCTGACTCTTCAAAAATCTTCCGTTTACTGCTTGAGAAGCTCAGCAAAGCAGGAATTTTGTCTCCACTTGAGAAATCCCTCAGAGGCTTACCTAACACAGAAGACAACATGGATGTTAAAAATGTAATTAAATCCCAGGCAACTTTTTCCTGTCTAAGGAATTTGTCAGAGGATGGTGATGACCTGCTTCATTTTAATGCTGTGGTTGATGTCACTGCTGGAAGAGCAGAGGAATACTGCAGTGGACAGGTGCCTTCCCACCCCGCAGATGTAACCACTTGTCACACAGGCAACTGTTGCCTTAACACACAAGACTCTGGATCTCCTCCGTCTCTGGCAGATGTCCAGGCATGTAAAAAGACTGGGCTGGGCAGACCTCTAACCACTAATTCCCTGCTCAGTGAGCAGGCAGACACTTCCGTAGGAAATCACACCAATCTTGTAAAAGATGACTCCGAAAATTCTGCCGCTGTTCTGGAAATTTTTGCAGAGAAAGTAACAAGTGTAAGTAATGACTTTTCTGATGATGACCTGGAGTACTTTGAATGTTCAGATGTGCTTACAGTGCATGAAGATGAAATCTGGAAAAAGAAATTACAGTTTTTATTAGAAAGTGATGATGAAGATGATCTAAAACTGAGTAAGGATTGTGATGGGTGTGCTTACTTCCTCAGTGAAATGCCTTGTGTGTTCCAAGTGTCAGATAACACTTCGCCTATGGATACCCCCATTGGCTTCTGTGAGCATCAGTCAAAAATCAAAGGAGTAAACGTAAGGAGAGACCCCTCTATGTACAGCCAGTCAGCTCTGCAGACAGAGATGACTCTCACTGTTGGACACCACCGAGATAAAAGTACCATTTTGAAAGACAAAGAGAAGAATCAAGTGCCTGTTTCTTCTGCAGCCACTGGAAATGAACATCCCAGAAGTGAAGAAGAGACGAGTGGAAGTGACCACCTGGCTGCAGGTTCCTCAAGGGACGAACCAAAGCCCACGGACACTGTCCCTGCCCAGGTAGACTCCTCTGCCAATGGCATAGGTGCTGCTTGCACAGGTCAGGCTTCGGGGACAATGACAGAAACTGGCCCCAATGGGGACATGCTGGGGGAAAGCTCACTGCTGCTGGAGGAGGGGAGAAGGAATGCGCCAGAGGGAAATGCACAGCACACTGGCTGTACCTTAACAGAAAGTCTGAGGAGAAACTTTTTTAAGCTGTTAAACCCTATAGAACTTTGCAGATATGTAAGTACTATAGGACAGTCTTTCCAGGCTGTAGCAGAGGGTAGGGAATCCAGAGCTCCGTCTCCCAGTCAGGAAGGTGTCCTTTCAACGCAGATTCCCAAGGAGACAGAAAGCCTGCAAATGCAGGCTGATCTGTGTCCGACAGAAGAGGCAGATAAAGACAGTCACTGGGAAGGGAAAAGGACTCGGGGCCTGTCTGAGGAAAACCAGATGCCAGATGAGAACATCTCGCTTGGAGTAAGTAACATATTTATCATTTAACACAAAGAGCTGCTCTGCTGATCTCAATGCAATTCATTCCTGCTTGTCACAAAACAATGTAAAATCGAAATTACTTTGAAAGATACTATTCATGTACTTCTGAATGACAGCTACGCCTGGGAGGGAAATCTGGGTTTAAAAAAGGCCCAAGTAAAGCCTAAGCTGTTCTAATTATAGAGTGAGCCTGATAATGGTGAGAGGCACTAATGGGCCTCTGGACAGCTGGATAGAGAAATCTGATATGGAGGCTACTGCACAGGTCTTAGCAAAGTAATGCTTCTTTCAATCCAGAAAGTTTCTCAAATACCTATTGTGAGCAGAAAATGCTTTGATTTACTTTCTTTTCAATCTTTTGTTTGCCAGTTTGACAAACAAAATTGTCCTCCACTTATGGTGCTGGAAACCTAAACCAAATCAACAGGGGTTTGCTCTGGTTTTATAACAATGAAGGGAATTCAATGCAGAGTTCATCTTACAGAGCTGAATGGAGCTCTGTGATTTTTAAAAATGAAACAATGAAAGAGTTGGATATTCCAATTGAAATGTACAAACCAGTTAAAAGATAAAACCTCCATGGTACTCTCCATGTACTTGCATATTTTATGCTGTTGGCAGAAAATCAGCTGGGGAAATCACTACAGTTGTAGAGACTGGTATGGTGCTCTACCAGTTTTCCTAAGTGGGAAAATTGAATCATCATTTTTATTTCACATAGTAAAGACTCAAGATATATAAATACTATTTAATAATGAATAATCTTATTGTTGCCAATTTTTCCGATTTGAAGTTGTGTAGCTAATTGCACTGTAAAAACCCCATTTATCACAACAAAAGTTTTTTCCAGTTGCACGTGCTTTTCTTAATCTGGTTATTTGGGCAAAAATTTCTCCCAGTTCTGGGTTAGTGTCACAGTAGAGTGACTTTAATCTCACCGCTGCAGTGTCTTCAGCAGTCAAAAATCACTGAATTCTTCTTCCTGAAAAATGTTCATAGGTTTCTCTGGTTTTATAGTACATAAAATTGCAGTATCATTTGAGAAGCATGTGATGTCCTTATGATGGGGAATACCCCTCACTGGAATTAACTCCTCAGAGCTTGCTGACAGGGTGTATGGCCGTGGTTTGCCAGAGGCCTTGCTTGCTTTTTTTTTCCCCAAGTGCAGTGCAATAATTTAAATCCCAGAAGCCTCTTAGCCAACAGCAGCTGTCAGGTTCCTGGCATAAATTTCAGAGTGGCCAGTTAAACTCTTGTTGTGCATAGTCAGTATGTCTGCATGCCCGTGGCCAAAACTTCACATTGGATAAAAAGTGAGTATTGGTGTGCACAAAAGAGTGAGAGCTGGACACAGACTGAACCCCTGATTTTAAACATGTGTGTATGACAGTGAAATTCAGGTATAGCTTCAAAATTATGTGGTCTTGAAAATGAGCCAAACAAAAGCATCCCACCTGAATACTGTTCTTTTTTTTGTAGCACTGGAAAAATGTGGACAGCTTCTCACAGCACCCATATAGTAAGACAGAAACTCCTCAGAATTCTGCCTGTGTAGTCTAAGAGAGGCAAGAAAGAATCTATTGCTGCACACGCGTTTTGGTAAAAGTGCCTTGGGGTGTTTGCTGGAGCCCAGCGTGACAGCCCTGCAGGAGCAAGGGGAGGGGCTCGCAGCAAACTCCACAGCTGACTGCTTTGGAAGGGTGTTGTACCTTCCCTATCCTTGTGGGAATCAGGTCTGCCGAGGGGTACAGAGCAGCCATGGGATCACAGCACTAATGACCCAAGGATTTACACTTCCCCTTAGCGCCAAGTGTTTGAACTGGAGCAACCTTTGCAGTGTGTCTTGTGCGGCACCTGCTGTACTGGGTGACTTCTCCTTCCGTTAGATTGTCAAGGTGGGAGGCTCCCCACTCCTCTCATGACTTCATGGCCTAGCCCCAGGTGAAATTCTTTATTTACCTGGTGCTTCAAAGCAGCCTCATTTATAACAGGTCCAAGACGCCAGCTGTGCCAGCTGTATGATGTTACATAGTGTACAGAGAGCCAGGAGGCTTTGCTGGGTGTCATTGAGGAGCTGGCCTCTGTTAGCAGTCAGCTAGCACCCTGTCCCTGTCAGTGGTCGCTGTTCAGCCAGCCCCCTGTCCCTGTCAGTGGTCAGTGGTAAGTGTTCAGCACCCTGTCCTGGTCAGTGGTTAGTGTTCAGACAGCACCCTGTCCCGGTCAGTGGTCAGCACCCTTGGGTCCCTGTCAGTGGTCAATGTTCAGCACCCTTGGCACAAGGAGCCGCTGTCACTCCTGGGTTACAGAGCCGTTATTCTGGTTTTGTTCATGTCAGAACAACCTGTTCACATAAAATTTGAGAGATCCTTGGTTTGACCTTCCCAAGACAAATTTATGTCACTTTTAGATAATTTTAAATTTTGTTATCTGAAAAGGAGAGAAGCAGAACTGACACGGAAGTTCCAGGTAATTGGGCATCTGGCTGAGATGAGAGCTTGGCATTGCCAGGGAATGGTCTGGGCCTGAGCCATGCCAGAGGGGCTGTAGCTCTGTGTCAGAGCAAGCAGGGGAGTCCTGGTTGGAGTAACAAAATCATGATGCCAGCCCTGCTCATTCAGTAGGATCTACCCCAGGAATGGCAGATAACATCCCATTTTGTTGTCCATGTCTTAAGTTGGCTCCAGTCTTTCCTGGGAGACACACCAAGAAAAAAATCCCTTAGAAAACCTGTACCACTTTGGAGCATGGACTCCTGACAGCTGTGCATGGTCAGCCTGTTGCTCTGTGTTGTTGGCAGAGAACTCACTTTTTGTCCTTTGAAATATTACAGTTCTTCCTCTTTTTCTGCCTTTTGAGCAGGAATAGCAGGATGCTGACAGGATGTGCCTATCAGTCTGCAGGATAAAGCTCAGGTCTTATGTTTTACCTGTCTAAAGCAGTTGAAATAACTACAGGTATTGAGGTATTTCAGCTGCTCCAAGGCAGGTGTGCCATTTAAAGCAGAGTGTTATTTTAGGAAAGGGGAATTTGAGTGGCATTGCATGAAACAGGGAAGTGGAAAGACCCACTAAGGTACTGCTGGAGAACAACATAAAGTAAAAGCAGTCCCAAATGTGGTGGATTTGAGGGAGCTGAGACCCAGAGGCAGCGATGTACTTTTTGTCTGTATTCTGGGGATGGTTTGTTACACTCCAGTTGTGCAAACAGAGGGATATAAATGTAACATGGAGACTTTATTTACAGAGGAGAATTACCTTGCTAAACTATTTCTGCTTTAAAAACAGTGAGAAACTCTGAGGTAAAATGAATCATCTTCAGTACAAATCCTTCTCTAAGGAACAACACTTTCAGACTCAGACCCAGGAGGTTGATTTCTATCCATTATGTTGATAGTTACAAGTCAGAAACTTGACTATTGACAAAAAATTTTTTAAAAAGTAAAAAAAAAAAACAAAAAACCAAAAAACCCCAACCCTGCAAGCCTTCAGGCCTGTGTTAAGCTGTAGTTCTAACTTTTAATTACATTGCTCTATTTTTCTTCTTTGAAGAGTCAAGATGCTAATCTTAAAAGCGTTACCCAGGATTGTGAGAACCTCTGTATGGAGCCCAGAACGGAAAAGGAAGGCATCTTCAGGGCTTGTGAGACTGCAGGAACCAGCCAGCTCTCTGCTGAAAACACACTGCAAGTAAAGAACGCAGATTTACCGACTTCTCTTCACTGTGCTCCTTGTGAAAAGAGAGAAGGTTGTCACCGACAGATCTTCTCTGGACAAGAAATTATTAGTAATGGCAAAAAATCAAAGAACGACATTTCCCCTTCTCCTCTGTGGGATATGGACTCTGTTCCTGATAAACAGGAATGTTTGTGTGCTGTTCTCTCTTCTGCAAAGCTGTGTGATGAGCCAGGGGAGGGAGAGCAAAGGTCTGGGCTTGACATACATGGTAGCAGTAACCCAGATATTCTCTGCAAGCTATCAGCCAATGAGACTGTGTCTGAAGCTAATCCCAAATCAGTCCTGGAATCTGGAGAACTTGAGTGCAAAGGAGATGCTGATATATCTGCAGTGCATGACAAGCTGTGGAAACTTCTTCATGAAGATGACTCAGACTATCGAATCCCATTTGAAAACAGAGGCATCACAAGTTTAGGTACGAGGCTGACAGATATCAAAGTCACAGAACCGAACTTTGTGCAGGAGACCTGTTCCTATCATCCTTTGCCAATGGATTTGATAGAAGAGCAGGAACCCATCACAGAACCCGCTCATAACCCCAGAACTGAGAAAGCTGAGTGCAGTGTTTCTGATATCCTCCTGCAGAGAGTTGCAGCATGTGAGAGTGCATCCATAAGAAACATTTGTCTTGCACAAGTGGTAGAAACAGATGGTGTGTGTCTAGATTCTGGCACTGGGAATGAGAGGGAAATGCCATCCATTTGTGTTTCAGCAAACAGTGTCCTCTTAAGTACGCAAGAGTGCTTGGAGCTAAATCCAATGGCCACGGACAGGAATGGATCCGCTGTGGCTTGGGAAGGGAAGCTTGCTGTTAATAATGCTGCCCAAACATGTGAAGCAGATTCTCCTCAAAGGTTACAAAATGCTCAGAGTGGTAATTTAGCATGTCCCAAAGCAAACCCAGCTGACATATCAGATATGTCACATGGGACAGTTGGACAGTTACTTCATACTGAATACAGCGTATCCATGATAAATGAGTCTGTACCTGGAGAAGACTGTCATTTTAAGGACTGTTCTCCAGTGAGAGGAGAACTGGCTTATTTCCCTGAAGAGAAAGACATTTTCCCCAGTGAAAATACCAGTCAGTTTACATATGCAGAACACTCTTTTGTTAACACCATACATAGAAGTTATGAAGTGAATTTACAAGAAAAAGGAAATCACTCAGACTTGAATGCACCAAATGACACTAATTCTGACAGCTACCATCTTTCGAAAAATAATGGCTGTCAGAGTTTCCAAGTTGTTTCTAATGCACAGAAATACAGTTCCGTAATGCAATTGCCTACTTTAATTAAGATTCATGAAACCATAGCACATAAGAATCTACCCCAAAATACAGACCAACTGACAGAAATAGCAAAACAAGAAGGGGCAGTCACTCCCCCTTCTGGGGAGCCATTTTTAAGAGATTTTTATCTAGAAGTGCCCAGCTGTGAACCATGTCAACCAGGAGGAGAACAGGGAGAGATTTGCATACCTGAGGAACACAGGGCTGAAACTTCCTGTGACTCAGGAGTTAGTCAGGTTTCAGAGAGTCAGACTGCAGCTTCCCCTTGTAATACAACAGAACAACATTCATTTTTTGTTGACAGCACCTTCAAGTCTGATGAAGAGTTAAAAATAGGTTCTTTGAAAAATCCCATCTATGCAGCTGGAAGTGTAATATCAGCCAGTGCCCTGCTGCCCAGGGAGACTCAAAGTGAGCACAAGAGCACAGCATGTGGGGAGCATGGAAGTTCTGGGGATCAGCTACATTCCCAACAACTGCTTGGAAACAAAACCCTGCCCTTCCTCACACCTGTAAGCCACTCAGAGGGCCTTCACAGTGAATCTGCAGTGGCATGTCCTGGCACAAGAAGTGAGGGAAAAACTGAATCTGTACAAACTGGAGTCAAAGTAAACGGAAGTTTAACTACACTGGAAGCTTCCTGCAAGTCATGGCAGGGTCTGTTTCAGCAGGTGCCTGGAGAAACCAAAGGGGAAGCAGCCTTATGTGAAAATGAACATGAGATTCCCAGAGCTATTGAATGTAACCCAGATGAAGCTGAAACAAAGGCTCCTTTGCACACTTTGACTGGCTCCCAGGCTCTGAAACAGAATATGAGTACTAGCACAGAGCAGTCCTGCCCTGACTTCATCCCTTCCAGCAAGATAACTGAGGCTGAGAATTCAATTAAGTATGATAAAAAGGAGGAAGTCAGGACAGCAGAGAGTGTAGTAAGTGGTTTAGTTAATTTGCCACCAGTTGATTCAGGGAACAACCAGTGTTTTCAAGAGCAGCCACCCTGCAGAAGAACTCAGTCATTCTCTTTGGCACGGACCATGCTTGATCCATTCCCAGTCAACACAGAAAGTCAAAGAACTCAGGAAGGGTCAAAATCCTGCTGGACGCCACTGACTGCTGCAGAGCCTGAGCCCATTAAATGTAAAGAGGACACAACAAAGAGCGGGCATTTAGCTGCTGGAGCTAAGAAGAAATTACCACCAGCAAGTCTGTCCAAAAAACCCAGGCTGGAGGAGAGGGGAAGTGTCAGCAAGGATCCTAGCTGCATTAAAAAGTCTGGGAAGAATGAGGCAGGCATGATTCATAAGGAGGATAAAAAAGAACAAAGGAAACTAATTTTGAAAAAGGATAGCAAAGGTAAGAGAAAACTGATTTTCTTTTCTGTCCTTTCCCATAATTCTGGTTATAGTACAAAATTCAGATTCTTGAAAGGCACTGCAAGCCTCTTTCACTTGTCTCAGTCAGCTGAAGGTGTCCTGCCCTCATGGAGCTTTATTTCCAGATTTGTGCATTTAGTAATGAGTGCTGTTCCCATGCCACAGAGATGAACCCTTCTCCCAGCTGCCAAGTATATTCAATTCATGGACTTTGTAACTGGTTTGAAATAGTCACTGCCTCATTGGCCTCTTGGAGTAACTTTTCAGGGATGAACAGCGTAATGGTACTGCATAACTACACACCACATAGCAGCTGCAAACCCAGTATTTGTTCTGGTATCCCACAGAGCTGTGTTCCCAGTTATGCTCCTACATTGCAGTTCCCAGCTGCAATTGTCCCCTCTTGGTTACCAAAGGATTTATTACTAGCAAAGTATTATTGTTAGCAGTAGGGTACCACTGATAAACAATGTTTTGAGATCCTCCATGCTGACTTCTGGCTGGTTCTGCATTGCTTGGCCCTGCTGCAAAAATGACACACATGAAATGAGCAATATTAAACTGATACAGGAAACATATAATTGAAAGGAGATCTGGGTTGCTGTCAGAGTCTCTAGAAGGTTGCTAACAGGATTGTGACAGCTGGGTGCATGAGGAATTTGTTGTTTCTATGGGCGGTTTGCAAAGACCAAGGTCTTATTTTTTACCTTTGGACATGACATTTTGTCTTCACATCATGAAATGATTTAATAGGTCAGAGCAAGACTGAACAGTGACTAAAGGTAAGCTACACAGCTGTGAAGCTTTGCACATACTCTAATTACAGTGTGGTCTCGTGAGACTTCTACTTTTCTAATCACATTTTAAAAAACCCCAGACTTTCCTCTGTTCAAAGATGTGTCCTTTGCCACAGGACCAAATGTGTGGGAGGTGAGACACATTCCTTCAAAGCAGAGCAAACGAACTGCAGTGACTGTGCAATGCCTGACCTGTTTCCATTACTTGTGGCTATGCTTGAAAAATAATTTAAACATTCAGGCTGCACCAGATAATACTGAATTTTCTTTACCTGTTTCTGCTCTGCTTCAGTCTCAACTGAAGTATGCCTGTGCTCTAGACCATTGTTGTGGCCCTTTCCCTGGCATTACAGGGAGGCTGGTTTGGTTACTGTGGTATATACTCAGTGTTCTTTTGCATTATTTCAGCTGCAGGAGGGAGGACTGTGGCCAGGGCAGGAACCTGGAGCCATTGGTTCTATTTCTAGAGCTGTCATGTCCTGTCTGTGTCACTTTAGCCCTGATACAGCAAGGTTCACATGGCCCAGGACTCAGGGACTGCCAGTCCAGTGGGCAAACCTGGACTGAGTCAGGCCTGCAACTGGGATGGGAATAGGGAAAAACATAGCAGTGAACTGCAGGTGCTTGACCCTTCAAGTTGGGTGTTACTGGGGTATTACGGCAGGAATGGGATCCCCGAGGGACATGTGCCATGCCAGCTCATTCAGAGTGCAGCAGCTCAGAATTAACACAATAGGAAACAAAACGTCTTGCATTTTACATCTCTTACATCGAGCAGGGGTGTTACTTGAGGCGGGGCTGTGTCATGATCCCAAAACCTTTCTCTGAGTATATGTTGATTCCCTTTCTTTCCAAGTCCTCTCCAGCCCCCTGCTCACACCATGCCCACGTGCAAAGACACTGGAGCGTTCTGTGAGGCAGTGGAAAGTCTTAGCAGAGATCCAGGCTGGCAGGACCTTCTGGGACTTTCTCTTCATCAGCTAAAAAATTCTACTAGTTATGAGTATTGAGACACAAGAAGCCATAATTACTTACCAGGGATTTCAGTGTTCATATTCTTAACATGAAATGTTAAAATGCCAAAACAATATAATTGTCTTCAAATCCTAAACTGTGGTTCTTCTGTTTCCAGCCCCCAGGCTGCTGAAGAAGATCCAAGCAGAGTTGTTCCCTGACTGCTCTGGAAATATTAAGCTGTGCTGTCAGTTTGGTGACATTCATGGTGACTCCACCATTACATGGACTAAAGATTCCAAGGTACTGGCTCAGCTGCAGAGAAGGTAAGGGAATGTTTCTGAAGGACTGGGAGTTTTGGGGTAACTTTGCTATTCGTAGGAAGCAAATCTAGCAATGTATTGATATTGGTCATGGTTTGTGTTCCATCACCTCTCAGCCTGTTCACAGACAGTATCATCTAGATTTCAAAAAAATATCAAAAGAAGTTTGAACCTCATTTAGCCTAGAGAAGGGTGGACATAAAAGCTTCTTAAGGCCATTAACAGGATCCAGCTTTTCCACTTTAATGAAATGTAGCAGTAATGACATTCTGATCTTAAAAACTGTTTGGAATGTTTCAAAAATACCAAGTTAACATTACCCAAAGAAAAAAAAATGAAAATATATTTCCATCAAAATGTACACTTCTGAGAAGATGAAAAATTTTGTAGGAAGGATTCTTCTTAGATGTTGTGTTAAGTGGAGAGAAAAAGTTGCATGAATTGGTTAAACTTTCCATTCTGATTCTTCTTGTTTCAACTCTTCTGCTTTTGATTGTTGTATTGCAATATCCATTGTAGTATTAATACATATCATTATCTGCTAAATAACTGTGCTGTGTTTTAACAAATAAACAGTGCAGAGAGATCAAATGTATCAGTTTTTCCAGTGATAACAAGCAAAATACATGATAGCACAAAATGCTCTGTTCCAGTGCCCAGGATGACTCTCCCGTCTCTCTGGAAATAGCTGAAGCCAGTTACCAAGACCAGGGAATGTATTATTGCTGCTTGAATAACATGTATGGGAAGGTGACTGCTGAGTTTCATCTGACTGCTGCAGGTAAGCCTCAGTTTACAGTTTTGATTAATAATAATGACAATGACAGTTTCCATTCAGAGTTTTTTACTACAAAATTCATTTCTTTGTTTTCTCATAGTATTGGAACGTCTCTCAAGTTTTCAGAGTTATGAAGGTAAATATAAAGTGAAGTAGCATTGCATGGCACCATACAGAGACACACACACACACACAGGGCACTGGCACCTCTTTGGCACAAACACATGGTCCTTTCAGGTCACCTGCTGTGTAACTGTACTCGAGGAGAAAGGCAAGCATGAAGCTTTGGAATGCTTTCCCTGTGTGTTAACTGGTGTTCAGTGACACCTGGCATGTGTCCTGTGCTGCAGCTAAAGATAGTGCCTTGCCAGTGGGGTTGTCATTCCTGCAGAGATCCAGGCCTTCAGTTGGCATGGTGACTTTTCTTTCTTTTCCTTGAAGAATTAAAATTAAGCATTTATTTCCTTGTGCAAATAAAGACAGGACTTTTCATGTAATAGCACTGTATAATTTTTAATCAGAGAATTTTAGGGGGAATTAAGGAGTGTTCTAATTCTGGCCTTATCCGTGCAGTGTTTCCTCTGTGCTTCAGAGAGAGGCAATAGTGTACAGAGCCTAAACCAGAAGTAAATGCAAAGGGCAGCTGGAAGGACTTCCTTGCTGTGTAGTTCTGTTCTCCTATTTATCTTCTTCACTGATGGTCCTTGAAATGTTGTGATTAGAGACACTTGAAGTGCATTTGGGATTTTTTAGTTTCTCTCAGCGCTTAACTTTTTTTCCCCTTATGAATTTTTTTCCATTTGGATTACAGTGACCATTTAAAGGGGTGAAATCTAGACTCTTCCTTGGTTTTGTCTGTAACAGGCTTGTTTGCTACACTCTGTCTTCTCTCCCTATGATCTTGAGCTGCCACCTTTCTTCATGCTGGTTTTAGATCATACAGGCAAGCAGCTGCCTCTCAGGAGCAGGGTCCCAGCCCTCAGTAACACAAGTTGTGCTTCTACTGAGCATTTTTCCCTCCTCTCTGGAGACATGCATCTGCTCTCCCATGCCCACCCCTCCTCGTGCCTGCAGAGATTCTTGTTGTGTTTTAGGTGTGGAGGAAATCGAATTAATGCAGCTGATGTTCAGAGAAGATCCCCTCAGCTCCAGCTACTTTGGTGGGACACTGCATGGAGCAATAACAACGGAGGGGCTGCACTTTGGCGAGGGGATGCACCGCAGAGCTTTCCGCAGCCGCGTCCTGCAGGGCCTGGCACCCGCCTTCGCCCCCGGCCACCCCTGCGTGCTCAAGGTGCACAACGCCCTCACCTATGGCACCAAGAGCAGGGACGAGCTGCTGCAGAAGAACTACAGTCTGGCACTGCAGGTGAGCTGTCCCTGGCCTTTGTAAGCCAGAATTGTGGGCAAAAGCTGTCCTCATATTCAGACAGATGATCTGTTGAATGTTTTGAGCAATATTCCCATAGGCATGTCTGTTGTAATACAGGAATGCTATGTCCAAAATACTGCAAGAGAGTATGCAAAGTTATATGCAGCTGAAGCTG
Organism: Oriolus oriolus; assembly: GCA_013400235.1. Taxonomy (NCBI): domain Eukaryota; kingdom Metazoa; phylum Chordata; class Aves; order Passeriformes; family Corvidae; genus Oriolus; species Oriolus oriolus. Next base: position 163,558 of record VXBT01011299.1, read on the forward strand.
AACCCTTGGAAGGCTTTGGAGAAGTACCAGAGTGAGTATAAGTATATATTTTATATATGTATATGCTTATATATAGTCCTGTGCCACAGCAGCCCACTGATTGCTAGGACTAAAGAAGAAGGAGGAAACCTGGGAGCAGTGTTACAGCTCTTCCATCTTGGTTTAGAGTTGGTAGCTGTTCATTCACTCCCCGAGGTCACTGGCCACTTTTGTCTCTTTCTTACTCCCTCACTGAAAGAGTTCTCAGGATTTTATTAGTTTCTATCCCTTGATTTCAGAATCATTCCGATTTTTCTTATTCATCGCCCTGCTAATAACATCCCCTATGCCACAGTGGAGGAGGAGCTGGTTGGGGAGTTTGTGAAATACTCTGTCAAGGATGGCAAGGAAGTGAATTTCCTGAGAAGAGACTCAGAGGCTGGCCAGAAGTGTTGCACCTTTCAGCACTGGGTGTATGAGAAGACCAACGGGAACTTGCTTGTCGCTGACTTGCAAGGTGAGTTGTCTGAGAAGGGGCAATTTTTATCTAGCTTATATTCTTGTAAGAGGACAGCTTGGAAAAGAAAAACAAATCTTACACTCTTAATGGAAGAGTTGTTCTTTCACGTGTACTTTAGTGAATCAGGACACTCAGTATGAGCCAAATCTGGCTTTATCATTAATGAAATGGCTACTGAGTGAAAGACTTCAGGTGTCAATGACACCCTAGTCCTCCCCTTTTTCTTGTATTTAAATACTCACCAACAATCACTCAGCAGTGGAATGCTCCACATTTGGGTCCGGGCTAGTTTTGAAGAATTATATTCCTTCAAAAAGAAGAATAGTGAAGAAACACCCTCATATTTGCTAAGTGCTGCCTCAGCTGCCATGGGTGTGACTCCTCCTCAGTCCTGCAATGTATTTGGGGCAGGGGAAGACATACCCTTCTTGAAGAAAAACAGAAAAAGCTGGAATCTTAGGGAACATCCTATATTCTTTTATGAGTGAAGGTAAGAAAATTAGCAACAAGGCATCTAAACAAGATCCCTGAAGTCATTTAAAGGGAGAAGAAAGAACAAAATCCTAGCACAGGAAACGAGCTGTGCTGTTGATCACCCCGACAGCTGTAAAACAGTGGCATGAGTCTGAGTTCTAGAAACTGCTGGTGACACAGAGAACATCCTCTTCTTAACTGGGGTGCTTTAAAATGCTTTGGAAAAAAACTGTGACAAAAAATTAAAATGAAAAAGGTGACTCAATAAATAACACTTAAAGATTCCATATGTGAAGGTTGTCCTAGAAATTCCAGTGTAGGCTAAGCTCTGTTTCCTTGCTGCCTTGCAGGTGTAGGGATGAAGTTAACGGATGTTGGCATAGCAACCCTGGCTAAAGGGTGAGTGAACGTGATTTCTCAGCAGCATGGTTGTGCTTTACTCATCTGTCTCTTCACAGTTAAATGTGGATGGAGGAGGGTGCACTGGAAATTCATTCTTGCTTTAACTTTAGAAGAAAACAGTCCTCATCTAACTCTTTTAAGTTCTTTGTGTTCATATTTATGGAAACCCCACCTGTAAAGGAAACACATTTATTTTGTTCTGAAAGAATGGGGTGACCCTGTAGACTTAGCTTTGCTTTTCCTGCATGCCTCCCTTTGAAATGGGCTTGTCCAAAGGGCGTTTCACAAGTGACATGAAGGGTTCTGGTGACAGCAGGTAAGGCTCCTGATGGTCTATCAGCTGGAGGAACACACGGGGCCAGCACTGGCTGCAGCCCGGGGTAAGAGGCAAGCTGGAATCCCTCCTGCAGCTAGCAAAAGCACCAGAGCTTTGGGATATGTATTTGTGACACAAGCTTTTGTAAAGACTCTTCTAAGTTGGATGCTGTGTATTGGCCACTTCCCTGATAAACAAGGACAATTGTGAAGGGATTTTATGGTCTCTCTCCCCCTTCTCCCTCAAAAACAGCAATTCTGAGCCTTAACAAAAGATTGTTCAGGGCATTTCTAGCGCTTGTTTTCTAGTGGTCTTGCAAAGGCTTCAGCTGTTTTGGGGAGACTTAAGCATATGTGTAAAGATGTAGGCCTGTAATATTCTAACTTTAGTCCACTTCTCTTAAGTTAATTAAGGCTTCTAGTTATACCACAGGCCAGCAAAGCTGTGGATAGGAGTAGGCAGTGGGTGCTGGACAGGGAAAGGCAATGGGGGTAAGTGCTTTAATTTCGTGTTCTCCTTTGAGAATCTGGCAGGAGAAAGAAGATCTGATCATGTGTTCAGCCTTTATTCTAAATTGGACCTTGTGTGTATACCTGGGATACAAGAAGAAACCTCACAGTATCATCTAAATTACTAAAAATGTGACTCTAGAATATTCTGGGGAAATCCTGAACATTTGCAGGCTGGCATCCATTGAGTTAGAGTGATTTACTCTTTCAGCTGTGGATCCAAAGTAAAAGCAGTTGAAATGAATGTACATCATCCTGTTACAAACCAAAGTCATAAATATTTTATTTAGGCAACACTGTTCTCAGGAATCAGAAGATTTATAAAATGATTTAGTGGATGTCCAGCTCACTGTGGGAAATTACTGCTATAAAAACACACATTGTGTTGGGGAGGAGGAAGGTGAAGTGAGGAAGTGAACACACAATGCAAGCTGTAGTAAGGATCACCTCAGACATATGAAAAGGAAAATAATTTCCCTAAATGAGCAACCTCCTGCAAATGTTGAGTATTATTTTGTTTGTTATTTAGCTAATGGTATTCCTGCAAGATGACAGATTTTTCCTGGTCCTGTATTTTGTTTTCATGCTCCTTTCCTGGAAAGAAGACATCTGTGTTAATGTCTGCAGTTGGATTTTTAATTCTATGAACATGGGTGGAGAAAAACGACTAAGTGCCCAGAGCTCCTGTGTGTTGCTGGCTCTTGCTGCTTCGGGCTGTGTTCAGCTGAGCTGCTGAGAGCTAGCCTGGTCCCAGGAGGGGAGAACACATGGTCCTTCTGAGCCAGAAATGCAGAGTGGGACTGGTGTGGCTTGAACTGTGCTGGCAGAGAGGACACAGAATGGGTCTCTTTTGTACTCCTGAACAGAGTCGGCAATGAGTGGAGGAAGGAATTTTGATCTTTTGTCCTTGCTCTGTGTGTTTTGCCAGGGAACTGAAAAGCAGAGGAGCCCGAAGTGGGGTGGTGTGGTCAGTGTGCTGCAGGAGCTGCAGTGCAGTTCTGTCAGGAGAGGGCGAAGCCGACCTAGGAACAGGAACGCCTGGGAAGCATTTTTCATGTGGCCACAGCGCCGCACCAGAGCCAGGCAAACGAGCCTTTAAACCAGCTACTCTGTAGCTTCTCTGGCGAATGGAAACAAAAATAACACAGCACAGCGAGTGGCTCTGCGCACGCAGAGAGCAGAGTAGAACTGTGCAAGAGGGCCCAGGGATTTATCCAGGAGTGGTGCACACAAAGGAAGGAATCAGGAGCACGGTAACCCATGCTTATGGTCATTAACAGGAGTGCTGGTTGCCAAGTCTGGATCTGAAGCTCTGCCTGGTCCTAGGGCACTGACAAGTTTAGCTTTACTCCACATGGTAACAAGAGGCATTGGGGAGTTTAGGCCTGAGGACAAATCCAACATTTCCCCTTCAGATTTAAGGAAGATTTGGTTTGGTTTGGTGCTGGATAGAAGAGATTCCCTTGCTGAGGGCAGGTATGTTTGCCTGTGGAACTCCTGTTCTGTGGGTGTGTCTGGCACATTCACCAACACAACACATACCTGTCAGCTCTTGAGAGCAGCTCAGTAAAGTCTGAAGTCTCTTGATTTCTCCAAGGGAGCAAGAGAACCAGTGATGATCCTGCTGGACTCCAGGATATAGTCTTGAGGTAACAAACCTCCTTGGGTTAAACAAACATACAGCTTACTTGGAGAGGAGAGGAAAATCCCTTTGAGGTTCACCTGCTGTTCAGAGCCAGCTGAGTGGGGTCTCCAGAGAAGGGCCTGTCTGTCAGCAGGAGCCTGACCTTCTCAGAGCAGCAATATTCTCTTTAGCACTGTGCAGTTTCCTTGAGGAAGGAAGTTTTCTGCATGCTGGGAATGAGCAGAAAATGGGTCCATTTCAGTACCAAATCTTGTTTGGTTGGTTTTGTGTAGTGACAACTCACAGTTCACCTCTGAGGACACTGTATGTCTGGCAAACCAAGAGAACAGGGTAGAACAGGCACTGATTAAGGTTAAAAAAGGAGAGGAGCACCCTGGCCTTTCTTCTCCCTTCTCTATCCTGAGAATTTAACCAGAATTACTGCTTTGAAAAGCAGGTGCACCTTTTAAAATAAGCTGATGCAGCTTAAAAAGCAGGCCCTGGGAGGACTGTCAGCAACCAGAGGCAGGGTGAGGAGAAGAGGGATACACATGCCCTGTACCTCCCATGGTGGGAGGTACAGTGGCAGCTTGGGAACTGTGGAGGCTGGATGAGACTGCCTTCCTCAGGAACATTCCTTCCATCGTTCCTCAAGGGGCTTGGCTCCTTGAGATCCTGTAGGCAGCCAGGGGAGGGGAGCAGCATAGCATGGAAATGATGTACATGTTTAGATGGAAACAGCTTCTGGTTCTGCCAGCACCTCGTGCAACAACCTTGTCTATTCATGGTGGCCAGCAGAACTGTTCACAGAGAATGATGTAGCATGGACTTCATTTCTGTGTTACTGAGAAAGGTAGCCAGCAGACAATTTTCTTCCCAGCTAAACACCGTGAAAGACAGTGCCAGGACCCAGCCCACAGAGCTTTGCCTCTCATGCTTTTCCCTCTTCTGTCACCACTTGTTACCTGGTTCCCCTCACCTCCCAATGACCCAGTCTGAGTTTCTGTGAGAGTCAATGCTTCTCAAGCCAGCATGGCTAGAAGAGACTTGCTTAATGTTTTCAAGCTGCTTATGAGTCAGCAGTCATACTCTGCCTCCTTGTGCTGAAAATGAATCTTGAATTGCCATTTGGCTTTTTTTTTTCTTTGTTACTACAGATACAAGGGGTTTAAAGGCAACTGCTCCTTTTCCTTCATTGAGCAGTTCAGAGCCCTCCACCAGTGCAATGAGTACTGTGAGATGCTGGGGCTGAAATCTCTCCGAACCACTCATCAAAAACAGAGGAAAGCAACATCCACTAAAAGCAAAAATCTGCCAAACTCATCAACGGTAAAGAAAATGATGCCCAAGAAGGCGAGAGAACATAGAGACTTCATTTCTTCAGAGCACTGAGTGTCACTATTCCACCTTGTGAAACTACTCTTGAGGGCATGGAGCAGTCACAGGCACCAGTGACCTGAGGGGATAACTTTAGTCTTTTGCCTTTTGACATTGTTTTGGAATCATCCTGATGCTGATGCCAGCAACAAAGGAAGGAGTGAAGGAGCTGATCCTGTGCTCTTAGTGCCTGAGATTTAACACTGGGGCAAGGTTTTGAAAACAAACTAAGACATCTCTTGGATTTTCTTACAGCCCTTCTGTGGACTGGTATTGGAGAACATCTCTGTGTCTACATCCATGGCCCTGTGGGTTCAGCTGCTATGGAAACATCAATATATTTAAGATGCCACTTACAAGTTTTGCACAGTATTGTTGCTCAGGCTGCTATAGAAAAATACTTTTCTTTCCCAGGTTTTTGCATATTGTAATCCTACTATAATCCTACTCTTGTAATTTTTTTCTCCCACTTACATGTCTTGTATTAAAAGACAAAGCCATTCATGACTGGACACACATGTCTTCCGATCTGCCCCCAAATCAGCATCTTTATGGTCCTCACAAAGTGATGCCATCAGCTTAAAGATGGGCAACTTGTGTGATTCTCCATAAAATTCCTTGCTTTCCATGCAAGCTTCCTTGAACCTACACTGCTAGGGGATAGTACTGTTGTGCTTGCACTGATCCTGTTGAAGGACAGGTTTGGGGTCTGCATGTGGCCAAACAGCTCTCTCTGCAATAACCCATTCCCTCCAGAGGGGATTTCAGCACCTGGAAGCAGTTTCAGATCAGTAAGTGCAGTGGCAGAAACCCTCCTGACTGCAATGTTGGTATCATATCCAGGCTGGGCATCTTGCCCTCCCTGCACAGTTAAGGGAGGACTTCCCAACGGAATTGAGAGCAAAGTGCAGGTCAGCTGAAAACCAAACATTTGAAATAGGTTGGAGTAACTGTGCCAAAAAGGGTCTGTGTCTGTCCATTGAGGGCAAAGGAGGCAGGATCGGACAGACATCTGCAGTTTAAATTCCTGCTGTGACATGGGACGAAGTTCTCTGGAGTGGTTCCAAAGCATTTGAGATTTTAGTAGTTCTCTGCTAACTGATGTGCAGGAGACCAACTACTGCAGAACTAAGTCTTGATGTGAAGTTTTTCAGGTGGTAAAAATGGATCATTTAACCTATTCTTTCACAGTTTTTAGTGCTTTCAAAACCACTGAGCTGCAGTGGTGATATTTTTCTAAAATGCCTGAGGCATTTCAGTGTCTATGTCCATATCCACAAAACATTTGACACATAACTCAAGTTGATCTTTTTTTTCCAAAAGATGTCTGTGTTTCTTAGAACTTTCTTGCTCAGTGGAAACTGGGCTCCTCAGTCCCTTTTGAAGTAGAACCTTGGGTACATTTGGAAATGTCACCTGAGTGTTCAAGAAGTCTTCGTGGTAGCAGTGGGTGAATCAGAGTCCATTGATCCTCCACGGACTCAAGGAGACAGCTTGAAATCCAGTGCACAGTGCAGGAAGTCACTGTGGGCTCTGGGTCCAGCTTCAGAGCTTAAATACCCTCCTCACCTACTGAGAAAGTCAGTGGGTATGGAAAACAGCCAGCCTGGGCCTGAAATATGAGTCTGGAGTGCAGAAGAATTTTCTCTAAAACTAGAGAATCGGGAAACTTGTAACCAGAACGTCTGGAGTGGTTTTAACCTCTGTAGAAGGATAGACCTTTGTCATGGAAGTTTGGTTATTCTTCACATTTCCAAAAGGCAAAAGCCAGACTGCAAGTGTCAGGGTCATTCTGTGCCTGGTTTGGCTGAACGGACCATTGCCACTCTGTGATCCCCATTCCCCAGTCCTTGTGCATACACGTGTGACCCCAGGGCTCCGCAGGAGGCAGCTTCAGGAGGCAGCTCATGTATTTGAATGCTGTGCCTTGAATAGTTACCGCTGGAAGGAGGTACAAGGTGGAGGGAGGACCCCATGAAAAAACAGGCAGCATGATTCCCAATCCTTTCCTTCTGTCACATAGCAGGAGAAGTTTGCATGCAGTTGTTACTGGAGGAGCTTTCAGTGTAACTCCTGCAGCTTGACCTCACATAACCTGCCAGTGAACTGCAAGGATGCAGATCCATCATGCCGTAATTTCTTTTTTCTTACCCTCAAAAAACTTTAGTATATGTAATTCTTGTGTGCATCTTGGGAAGGTCATGTTGCTCTACAATAAAAGCCTCAGTACAAAGCTTCTCATTTTTGAGCACAGTAAAAGGGAGAATTAATCTGCAGTGCTCTCCTGCCACAGAGCACCAGGGAAGATTGGGAATTGTGTGCCCGCATGGATATTTGACTGAATATTTTAAATGGGTTTCTTTTAATAACATCATGAACAAAAGCTGGGAAGCCTGCACAGGCATTCCATAATGGAGCCCCAGCAGTGGGGATTCAGGTTCTGCATCTCTGTGGGACTGAATGATGTAGAATAGGCTGTGATGACGTTGCAAATTGTAGAGCTAGTCCAAAATGCCAGCCCTAATCTCCACTCTTTCTGTTGATGTGATATGGATACTGTGCTGAGGCAAGGAACACACAAGGCTTGCTGAGGGGGAGAAACAGTAGAGGATGTTTTTCAAATCAGAAAACTTGTGCAAGCTCCCCGGAGAGCACTGCTGCGTGGGGAAGGACGAGAGAGCCTTCCTTGCCTTCTCAGCCTAAGGCTGAGGAGAAAACTCACTGCTGTGGAAACATGATACACAGGGCCTTGCAGACACCCCACTTCTGTTTTCCTCCTGCAAAGCCACAGAAAATCTTGGACAGCAGGAGAGTATTGGCTTTGGGATCCTGAGGTTGCTTGTTTTGCAGCAGTGGCAGAGCAGTGTCAGTGGATAGTGTTGATACTTCGTGGCCTTACAGGTGCCCAGTCTGTACCACAGGGTTTGGACCTGGCCCACTACATCAGTCTTTCCAATTCATTTTTCTGCTCCCTGGAGACAAGAGACAGTATCTGACCTTATGCTGTGGATCAGCCCAGCCCAAAACTCTCCCTTTGCACCTTTTCACTAAGGATCTGCAGCCTTTTTCTTTTTACACAGCTGAAAGCTCAGCACTGACCCATATTCCTGTTCCCCAAACACACACTGAGAAGGCATTTGATGTTGTGACAGGGGCACCTGGGATCAGGTGGTGAGAGCTGAGAATTCTTTAAAAAACATCTAGACTGGAACTGTGTTTTAATATACAACACTGTGGTTCTTCCATGAATTTCCTGCAGTACACATTGCTAATGCCTGCTCCATGGCAGTAAGTAATGGAAGAAAAGAAAGTTTAGGGAAGAAAAATAAGTAACTCGTTGAAGATGTTCTGTTGGGAAACGCTGTGTAATAAAATTGGTTGCACATGGAAACATAAATGATAAATATCATGCACTCCTCCAGCAGCACTCTGCACCTCACAGCCATAGGAAGCTTCCCATTCTGTATGCATGCCGAGTTTCTTAGAACAGAAGTCAGGAAAGGTGAAGTTTGGAACACACTGATGAATATTAAAGTTACCACTTCCATTGCAGATCAGAGCACAACATCCTATAAGCCTAAATCTTGGACTAGTCAGTGGGATTTAGGCTCCTCAGTGCACTGCTGGTACCTGGTTTCATTAGGCCTTTGAAAGTTCCTACAGATGATGCCTATTCTTTACAATAGTGTTCAGAAGAATTTCTGTGAGGAAATTGTGACCATTCCCAAAACAGGAGGTTTAGAACATAAGGCAGGTGGCTTGAGTGTGGTGGGATGGGAGCAAAGCTAAAAGCAATGGATAAATGGTGTTTCAAGTTAGAGGCAATAGATTTTTATCAGAATTTTGGGAAGTGTTCTGTTTGAAAAATGTCATGAGCATCTCAGCCAATTAATATTGCAAATGTATGTTGTAGTTTGGTGCCAAAGTCAGAGATGGAGTTTCACTCCATTGGCTAATTGCCGTCAGTTTTATTGTCCTGGTCAGTTCAATGGGAAAAAAGAAAATCACAAGCTGACATCTCAGAGATAAACACAGCCCTATTAATGCCAAGGAAATCCACATTCCTAATGATGACAGTATAGTGATGATTCCTTAAGATGTCTGGTGTGCTTTACAATGGGGATCTGGAAGTGCATGTGTCAGAGTATGGATTTCTCACATATTCTGGTGCTTTTGCCTCTAAAAGAAGGAGCAGAGTCATCCTGCTGTACGTGTACCACGGTTGTTTATTCCTCAGCACAGTGGGAAGATGTACTGCCAGAGGTCCCAAACCTTCCTGACCTGATGCCTTGTCTGCCAGGAACTATTTAGTGTGATAATGGCGTTTGATAGACTGGACACAAACACCATTGTCACACTCCACAGCTCTGGGAGCAGGTCCTTAGCCCATGGAAGGAGGCATGGATGCACACTGCAGACTTCAGCAGAGGGGGTTTCAAAGACCTGCAAAACAGAGACAAGACTGGGTTTGTGCATATTTATATGTGGCACATTAGGATTCTCACAAGGAGGTGGGACACAGGATCCTGAATTGCTTTGGTGTGAATATTGTGTCTCAGCTAGCTGTGGGAATGTAAAAGCTTTGAGTGCCCTTATAGACAAGGGTGATGGACAGCACCTGGAGAAAGTAAACTGTACTATTCTAGAGAGAAATCCCTGAGGACAGGGATGAGTCATTCCTGCAAGGCCCTGTGTCTTCCTCTAATTGGTGGGGACAGCCCAGAATCAGCACCAGATTTTTATAGCTGTGTCAGACCTGAGGAATCACAATGCTGGAGATTATATTTGATTTTCATATACTTGTTTTTAGCAGCATTTTTGAGTAGCCCACATACAAGACATCCAAGTTGGTCTGTACTCCTGGTCCCTGTGCTGTTCCATGCATGTTCTTCTGGGACACATCAGCACCTATGCTTCAGGGAATTAAGCTCTAGGATCCATGGCTGTGGTGGTCATCTCTGCACAGGCTGGGTGTTTCAGAGTGTTTCTCTGTGTGTTTAGCCTGCTAGCCAAATAACAGTGAGTAGAAAACATCCCATAAAGGATCACGTGGACTAAGGAGTGGATTAAGAGCACACAAACATGCTGCACAGGGATTTGTAACCCATGGAAATTCAGTTATATGCCATCATCACATCTGAATGCTGCAGAGAGGCAGAGAAAACAGAGAAGGAGGAGCACATGGAATGGAGGAGGTTAGAAACCAGGGCTGGGGTGAACAGCAGTAGCCTTTTTTTTTTTGTAGCTACTGAAAATTGAACTTTCTGTCTCAAAAGAGAATCCTCTGTGGACTGCTTGGAAGCCCCTTGGAAGGGGATGCAGTTGTCTTTTTGTGCCAAGAGGTGAGAATGGGATGTCTTGCTGTAGTGCTTTTCAACTACCCTCTCATTTATTTTTAAGCTCAGAAAGGCATTCCCATTTTACATACTGGGGAGAATTTGCTCCCCATGTGTAGTAAACCCAGACTCTCCAACAGTCTTCTGGATCTGGTTCTGCTTTAGCAACAGAGTGTTAAGGAAGTTAAAGCCCTCAAAAGGCTCATCCTCTGAGAACTCCTCCCTGGGCTTAGCCTTCTCATCAATCCTTTTTTGTGTAGGGAACTCAGGGCTCACAAATCAGCCCACTCAATTCTACAGCATCAAACGTCAAAGTGCCCACAGAGAGGTGACACTAAGGCACCCAGATGAGCTGCTGCCCACCTGTACTGACATATCTGAACCACCAGCCTGCTCTTCAGAGTGTAACAGGGGTCTGCCTCCTCACCAACTCTCACCCTGTGATCTAACTTTATATCTTATCTGGATATCTTTCCCAGTTGTAATATAGTTCAACCAGTGTTGATAGGTCAGGGCAGACTTAGTAGGGCTCTGGATCATTTTAATTCCTGGTTTACATCTAATCGAACCTCAGGGAAGGGTTTGTGATAACTCAGTGCCACGAGCTGACAGTAGAAGCTGGGTTCTGAGTGCCCTCGGCTGGTGGACAGAACAGCAGAGAAATGGGCCTTCACTGTCTGGTTACCAGATCAGGCTGTTTCATTTCTCCAACGTGATTATCACAACAGTAATAATCTGGCATTCCCATCCGTGCCACGAAAGCAAGCCTAGAAATGCTTGGGCATGGCTGACATCCAAGGGATTTTCATGTTCCTCTGGTTGTGTCTGTGTTTTGAGTCTGTAGTGCTGCAGTGGGACAGAGCTGAGCATTTGAACACACACACAAAACAGGCAGACGTGCAGGTCCGCAGGTCAGGCTCCTGTGCAATCCCAGCTATGAACGAGACATCTCTGAAAGAAGAGGAGCTGCAGCACACCCTGAGTATCACATGGCACTGAGTCTTTGCAATTAACGATGGCAAAGACCCAGTCATGCCAGAACATTCTGTCAGTCAGGATGCAGCTGTAGCCCTGAGGTCCACGAGGCTGGTTTTGGTAAATATGCCTATGCTGCAGCTGGTGAGAGTGAGAAATGAATGCCACAGGGACAGAGGTGCTGTACCTGGCTTTCTAATTCACCTCAGTGTTGATATCTTCCCTTACTTTTCCTCATACACATTTTACTCAGCTTTCTCTCTGCAGCAGAGGGGAAAGATCAGGCAAGATCCTACTAATGAGGAAAAGCCTGGCAATCCCGTGCAGAGCAGGAAAGCCAGCAATCCTGGCAGAAGGACGTGACTTCACTGCAGAACATGTAAGGAGAAAGCAAGGCAGCTGATGCCACTGCAAACAGGCAGTTTATAGTCCCACAGCTATGTGGAAGCTTCCAGCAAATAAACAGGAATATTTCCAAGACAAAAGATAATGAAAGAAAGAGATATGGCCACTTGTTTTTAGTACTGCAAGGGAAAGAAAACCCCAAAACAATGGGAAAGTTACAGGGAGAAAGCAAAGCATAATCATCAGAGAAATATCCCCTTTTTGCTTCTCTTCTGCTGGACATCTGTTTAAAGAACATTATTGGGATGTTCCAGTGCAGAGGAGCATTGTGAAGAACAAGAGGGTTTTCAAGAGCGTTTTTCAAGATGGGTCACAGAACCTGTCCTTCCCATACAGCCAGACCTGGAAGCATTCCTGTTCCCTCTGGGAAGTCCGTCAGCTTCCCCACCACCCCATTTTTTAAAAACAATGAACATTCAGGGTGGTTTGCACTGCTCTAACAAAAGCCTAATCTCTTTAGAAGTGCAGGTAGAGATCCCTAGGTCCAAGACATTAAATCCTGTTAAACTACACAGTTGAGCCCCGGGCACGTGTGGGTATTTTGGTAGGCTGAAGTGCTTAGTGTTGGAAATCCACCTGCACTATTTTATTTTTGTTAATATCTTTCAGCATTTCCTTTTCCTCACATGAATTGAGCACAGGAAGGCACTTACCATCGGAGACAACAGCCAAAGGATCCTCTGGTGTGTTGTTAGGGCTTGGCAGAACCGGGATTCTCTCGCAGGACATTTTGCTGACTGTCTGTACTCGAATCTTTGGAGTCTTGGTTTCTTTTCTGAGTTCCCAGCAGTGGGCAGCTGCTGCAAGCCTCTGCTTCCAGTGGACACCTTGCCCTCTCCCTTTATGGGATCCTGAGGTTTTAAAGTAAACAATTCATTCTTGTTCTGATAAGTCATATTAAAATATTGATCTGGGGGAGGGAGATAACCCTCGCTGCACTGAGCTGGAGTCACCTTTAGTCAGACTAAAGAATGGAAAAAAAGCTCTGAGACCTCAATTTTCTCTGTTCCATCAGAGAGAGCACATGTAGGGAGGGAAAAATGCAAAAGATAAGGGGGTTTCAGCTCCTTGTTTTGCTGAACCCTGAGATGGAGTGTTTACTCTGGCTGCATATTAATTGCTTACTTCTGCCAGTGAGACTGATTTTGTCTCTTCCTCAGGTCACAGTGCTCATCTCATGTTCACTGCTGTGGTTTACCAATCATTTTTCTTTCTTAAATTCTGGTGTACTATCTGCTCTGTGTGGGAATTTCCAGATTTCACTTTCCAGCACACCTAGGAGGTGGGGGGAAAAGCCTGGCTTCGGCTGAGCCTGTCTGAACACCACTGGCAAACCCAGAAATGGCACACACCTCCCAGGAGCTCATCCAACAATGAGACCATTGCATAAACCTCCACATTTAGGGCCTGATGAATTTCACATTTTTTTGTGAAGGCTGAAATAGGATTTGAACCTGAGATTTTCTCTGAACATAAAATAAAGTCACATCTTGGGTATGAGAACCTTTGCTAGTTAACTAACAGGTGTTTCATCACTTACTTCCATTACCATACTTCTATTCCATTAGAACATTTTGGAACAGTCTGAAGTAATAGTTTGGGGGTTTAGGAAGCAATGTTTTCAATATAAATACCTCACAAAAGTGAGGTCACTTTACTGATTTTGGCTGCATGTGTCAATCTAGCAGCAGAAAACCACCATGAAATCAAATCTGGAAAACATTCTGTCTCTCACCCTTTCCTCCTTACACCTCTTTGTTACCAGTTGATGACATCATTTTTGCTTAAGGCTGTCTTGAACTGCAAATCTGTCATGGCAAGAATAATCTACTGTTTCCTAAAATGCTGATTTCTAATCCCAGACCTGTTACGCAAACAGTAATTCCTCGTTTGGGACTGGTGCATGCACACAGTGTAAAGATGACAGAAATACTAGTAGTAGTAGTAGTAGTAGTAGTAGTAGTTCGGAGTCTGCCCTAGTAGTAGAACAAGGTTTGGGGAAAGTAGGTGTCTAGAAATGACCTTTACAATTATATCAGCATCCTGTGTATGAACTCCTTATGCTACTCCAAGTATGGATGTGCATTTGAAGTCTACAGAAGGTATCTGATAATTTGCTTAATCAGAAAAAGAGGACAAAAGTCCTCAGATTAAAAAAACCCCAACCAACCCAAAACCAAAAAGCCACATGATGTCCAAAACTAGCAGAGGAAAACTAAAATGTGCTACTTTTAATCACAGTGGAAACACCACTACCTTGATATTTTGTGGGTTGGGTTTCTGGGGAAAAAAAGGGAGTTTCCCTCAAAATGGGGCTCTGCAACTGTAGTCACTCCACAGGGAGCCTGAGGTAAGTCTGGAACTGCATTGCAACATCCAGTACTGCTGCAGACTGGTTGGGGTCCAGTTCTCTGAAATGCAATGCCAAAGTATTGGGAAATTCCTGGAAAAAGAAAAGGAACCAGTTTGTTTAAATGTTACTAAAGGTGACACAGGGACAGGTAATGCAACATATGTTGCACATGCACCTGAGGGCCAGATTCTTCCCTTGGAAATAGGTAGCTATGACCCCAAGCAAAATCATCTAACTTTGAAGTGCAGTCTAACTTTGAGGCTGGCACTGTTTGGAGCAGAGGACTGAGCCCTGTGATCTGCAAAAGCCCCTTGCAGCCTAAATTATTCTGTGCTTCCATTTTATATGCAGAGCTCCTGATGAGTAAGGTGTCGCTAGACAAAGGACATGATTTGATCCACACAAAAGTTCTTTCCTTTCATTTTTCTTGTATACAATATGGAGGATATGTTGAGGGAAATGGAAGTCACAGGGATGATGTCTTTTTTGTGTGGAAAGAGTGGAAGAACAGCTTCAAAGCTGAAGGAATAACTGCAGGGTTAAAAACCTGAGCTGTATCTTTGTGGCTTTACTCCAGCACATAATCAATACTCTTCAACTGATCTGGGGCTGGCTATTTCATCCACGGAAAAATCCTGTCACGGTCCCACCAGCCATGGGCATGGCTCCCTTGGCTTAATCTTCCAGACAAATCTGGGTCAAAGATTTAGGCCAGAATCTTTTATGGAGAAAAATGACACCTATCCAACAGTGGAAAGGAATTTATCCCTTTGCTTTCTTAATGTCAGTCACTCTGTGCTGACTCACATTGCTTTTGGATATGGCTGTATAATTTTTGAGAGGACATTGCTACAGGAATTCTTGGGCTCAGAGTACATGAAGGTGGTGTTTATCAGCTTATCCCAGAGTACTGCAACATTCAAGGGGCACATTTACCATGATTTCATGGACAGAGGTAAGGGCTAAGACTGCTGGGACAGCTCAGATCCCAGAGGAGAAATGCTGTGATCCTTGTCAGTCAATGGCCACTGGTTAAAGATTACCTGTGCTGGTCACTCTGACTGCTGGGTAGAGAAAGATTAACTCAGAGCAGCAGAAAGTTGAGCAAAGGTCTTTAACCTGGAAGCCGTGATCTCTTCTGATTTCTGCTGGGGCTCAGTAAACGAAATTGATTTGAGTTTCCCAATCATCAAACTCATTACATCAATTGTGGATTGTCCTGGCATTTCCTGTAACCGTTCTCTCTGACAGAGAGAATCTGGGTTGAGGATTATCTTCAGATTAGGAGAGTGAAGTCTGGTTGACAATCTACCCTCCATGACATTGCTGTTTCCCCAGCAAAATAGTCATGGGCAGAATTTAAACAATTTTGCTGTAAGCAGAAGAATAACACAACTCCCCTTCCCCCAGGAGACCTGCTGGCTCTGCAGACAGGTGTGCTGGGCACACCAGGGTGCAAGGGATGCGCTGGGGTAGGTTTGAGGGAGCGCTTCCAGCTCTGTTAGTGTCCCCTGAGCCGCACCTGAACCATCAGACAGGGCACAACGTGGGGCTCGGATGCACATGAGGATAAGCAACTTCATTAATTTTTTGTCTCTGTAAGTAAAAATCCTGTTTAAATCCACTTCTCAGAACTCGAAGAGACTTTGGTGACCTGAACTCTGTCAGTCCCTAGCACAGTCTGTGCCCGGGGCTGAGGGTGGCTCTGTGGAGGGGCCCTGTGCCCTGTCCCTCTGTGAGCCCAGCTCCAACACCAAGGCCTTGGGGAGGTCTGAGGCAGAGTTTGGGGCAGGGTGGACACGGTACTTGGTGCCCTTGACCTGCTGCAGCCAGCTGTAATTAACTGTTACTTGTTTTAATTGCAGCGCTGCAGTCCAGCAGGGAGCAGTCCCTGTGTGGCTCCCGTGCCTTGGGGGATAGATGCCTGTCAGCATCTCACACAGGTGCTAGTTTTGCTCTTTTGAGAAAAGCAAAAAATCAGTTTGGCCCCTTGAAAAATCGTGAAGACAAAGTTTTTATAGTGGTTTTATAACTCCATGCAGATGTTCTACCCTGCCCCGGCCCAGTGGTGACTGGAGGAGCTCCCCACAGCTAGCCTGGCCACTGGAAGGGCTTAAAGTCAGGGCCCAGAAGTAGCCAAGATAAGGCCAGTTAAACCCAGCTTGGCACAGGCTGGACTTGGCTTTCCTTTTCTATATTCATCTGCTCCTAATCCCCCAGTTACACAGAAAATCAGTGCAGCTATGATGACAGTGTTTTGGAGACACTGGTGACAAAGTAACAAAGAACGAGCCATCGAGTGTTTTGTGACATCGAGTGACATTGCAGGCACTTTCCTTGCTAAATGGAAACTTCACACAGATTCCATATTTAGTCTCATCTGTTTTACCAACTCATTTACTACCCTATGTAGCATGAAATTGCATTTCCCATGGCTATTCCTGTCCTGTTTGCCATGGCTCTGCTGAACTGAAGCATTTTTCACAAAATCGTGATTTCAAGACCTCAGAGATAAAGAAGCTGCTATTTTTTCGCAGTCCATCCCTGTGGGTAATCCAAACCGACAGGTTTGGGGGGTAGGGGCAGGCTGTGGCTGCTCAGGTGCAGCTGGTCTGTAATTACTTAGGTTGGTGCAGGTGCTGAGCATCAGGCATCGTTAGGTGTTCAAAGATAGTTTTGAGTGAGAAGAACTAAAGTGGGGAGCAAAGTGAGGCAGCAGCTTTTGTGAAAGAGTTGAAGTGTTCTCTTTCCACAATGAAAGTTTATTTGTAGCATTGGTAACTGGAGAATGCTCCAGAAAGGATTTGCTTCCAGTGGGCAGAGGCTGGTTGTCAGTGGCTGCCTGAGCACTTGTTAACTGGCCACGGATAACTGGGAAGTTTCCGTGTCAGAACTAGGGAATCCCAGAATGGTTTGGGTTGGAAGGGACCTTAAAGATCATTTCATGCCACCTTCATGGGCAGGGATGCCTTCCACTCTGACAGGTTGCTCCAAGGTCTGTCCAACCTGGCCTGGGACACTGCCAGGGATCCAGGGGCAGCCACAGCTGCTCTGGACACCCTGTGCCAGGGCCTGCCCACCCTCACAGCTGAGAATTTCTTCCCAATATCCCATCTAACCCTGCCCTCTGGCAGTGGGAAGCCATTCCCTGTGTCCTGTGAGTCCAGACCCTTGACCCAAGCCCCTCTCCAGCCCTCCTGTGAGCCCCTTAGGTGCTGCAAGGCTGCTGTGTTGCAGGGACCCTGCACGCAGAAACAGCAGGGGAGTGAAATATGGATCTTGAGCTCAGAAAAAAGTGAGCCTTGGCAATTCCTGACCTAGCACTGGGAATTGCAACATTATGTATCAAAAGCATGGGAAGAAGAATTATTAATCAACTGTACAGGCTGTAGAAACAGGCGTGAGAGTTACACAGGTGTTCAGGCACGCTGGAAATTAATTAGTCTTAATTAAGATCAGGTGTGAGGGTGGCTCAGGGACCTTGTAACGGTTTTTTAGTCTAAAGCGATTCTAGCTGTGGTGAGGGTTTCAGAATTGGTTCTGCCAAGTTGGGGAAACTTACCCATTGCATTGGATATTAAATTTACTGGATAACAACAGCTTTGGAGTTCCTGAGACTGCTCTGGATTCCACACTGACTCACCTGGAGAAACTTAAAACTGACCAGTAAGTGGATTTCTAATTTGTGGTTGGAATGGGATGACTCTGAGGTTCCTGTACTCAGCAATTAAAATAGGTGGTGTTGTTCCTTGGCATGTATTAGATTTGGTGAATTTTATGGAATCTGTGGGAAATGTGCTGGATCAGAAAGAAATCACCAGAAAATTTTTCCCCTGCCTGCCAGCATCTTCATGCTCTCTGAGGATAGTTTAGAAATAGAAATAAAAAAGGGTGTGGTTAGTGAATCAGAGGTGTCCTCATATTTCAGCCTCTGGATGATCAAGGGTGGTGTTGTCTGGGTCCTGGACACTTCTGCCTGTTTTGTATTCCAGGGCTTTTTCAAGATCAGCTCTTGGAAATCAGTGGGTTTGCACTGTACTTACTGAGCAGCGTGGCACAGAGCTCCCAAAAGTATTTAGCTGAAGTGTCATCCCAAATACTGTGTTATGGACTAGGTTAAGGTATTCACGTCCCCACACTTTAGAACCCTCACATGATGTTTGTACCAGCATCTACAGCTTCAGTGTATGAGAAACAGGCCCCCTGTGACACTGGAGTCCCAGTAACTGGGACAAGAGGTCGCCTTCTCCCTGTTTTGGGAGTCCTTGGCAGGAGCTCTGTCACTGCAGGGTTGAAGGGTGGCTGCAGAGTGCCAGGTGTCACTAAGCACGCACTGAGGGTGTGCTGTGAAGCTGAGGGAGGGCTGGGAGCCCTTGCAGGCTGTGCTGTGTTTCCAGGTGGTTTCAGGGTGCTCAGGGGGCTGAGGCAGAGCAGCATGAGGGCAGGGCCCATGTGGAGCCTTGTGCTGCCCTGGAGATTGTGGTTAATGGGGCCAGGGTGACCTTGCAGGCTGCTGGCTTTGTCCCCTGGGCAGTGAATGCTCCTGTGGGTAAAGGGCTGTCCACAAAGCTTCAGGGCCTGCATCTGCTGGCATTAGGGAATAAAGGACAGCCTCTCGTCTCCCTCGCTGTGAAAACAGACACAGTCACTAACCTGGTGGTCCATGTCCGCCTTTGTCCTGCACACCGTGGAGATGTCACTGGGCAAATGGGGCTGGCCAGTGCTGAGCTGGGCTTAAAAGGACGCAGGTTCTTGTTGGGTGGGAAGGGGAGGAGTGCCCAGCTCTGTAAGGAAACATCTGGCTGTCTTTAACCACTAGGAACTCTATGCACGACCTGCCTGTGTAATCACATACCAGTTCAGCTCACCAGAGCTTGAAATCTATTGCCATAACCTCACAAGGTTTCCCAGTTACACAATGTTGTCCTCAGAATACAGTTAAAAGAAAAATTATTTTGAGAATTCCTTTTTTGTGTTTCATTTCTTACTGTCTCGCAGTGTTAGTAGTATTAGTGTTTGAGAGAGGAACTAGTTTGCTGGTTAAATGAATTTTCTTCTTTTTTCTTTTTTTTTTTTTAATGGAGAAATGAGATCCAACAGTGAAAAGTAACCTTTATTTTTTTTTTAAGAAACACAAAATGAGGGAGAAAGGAGGAAAATTCTGTTTGATTTCCAGCAAATGGCCACTTTAAATATCTATGTATTGATATTCTTATTTGGAGATACTGCTGAGGTGTTTCAGTAATGTTTTTTGGACCAAAGGTAGCTGCTCTGTCAGTCTGTCTCAGTCCCTCCAGCAGTTGTATGCCACAGCCACTGTAGAGCCCTTTAACGCTGCATGGGACCCCCCTTTTGCTGAATCATTGGTATCAGCTTGCTGTATTTGGGAATAGTTTTATTTTAAAAGCTAAAACTTTCTACTGGCTCCAAAACAAAACACTTTCCAGCCTCTTGGAATTTTTCTGTTGTATTGAAAAACAATTCAACATATGCAATTCTTGTTTTAGTGATCTCGGTGAATTAATTTTTATTTTTATTAAATAGGGGATAGGCTTGTGTCCATTTAAAGATGAAGAACAATTACTTAATCTCATGTCCAAGTGAAGACCCTTAAACAATGCAATTTGCAGTCATTTCAACATCATTTGCTTCCAAGGCTTATTCAGGGATTCAGAGATTATTCTCTCTGCTTACCAAGAAAAAACCCTAACTTTTAATTAATGCTTGCAGGATTAATTCTGTATGAACTGAAGTTTAGAACTCACCTGCTGTTCCTAGACTACTCCTGAAAACTTGGTTTTCTTCCTCAGAAGTTTATTCTAGCTGGGAAAAGCAAAACACCACACATACAAATCTGAATCTTTATCCCCAGTGGAAAGTGAGTTATTTCCTCCAGATATCAGCTGGTGTTTTTCCAACTTACGTGAGAGCTTTCTCCCACTGCCCAGGCTATGGAGCTGCCTTTGGCATGGCATGGGATGGGCTGGCCCTGGTCCCTGCTGGAGCCTCCAGCTGCGCATGTGGCTGCGGGGCTGGATGGGCCATTCCGGGAGCTGGGCTCTGGGAATGATCCCGGGAGACTGCCCTGTCTCTGGCTGTGCCATGGGTGGTGGTTCCCAGGGCTGGCACCTGGGCTGCTCTGTGCCCTGGGATGGGCTGTCCCAGGTGGCACTGGGCAAGGCAGTGCCCTGGGATGGACCGGCCGTGGCGGGTGCAGCGCCTGGCACAGGAGGGTCCTGGAGCTGCTGGGGACACACAGACAGAGATCTTTGGGGCATGGCTGAGAGGGGCTGTGACTGTGGGGCCTGACCACGGGCCAAGCTCGCTCCAGGGTGGCAGGGACATGGATGTAGGCAGGGACGCATGTGTGGGTGTGGTGACACATGCCTGCTGGTGGCACAGCTGCTGTGTTCCCAGTGTGCCTGGTGAATTAAGGTACCATCTGCCCATGGCTGGCATGTTGGAGGTATTTCACATACGTGAGCTGGAGCATGGTAAACATTAATCATTCCTCTCAGGCCTCTGTGGGCCTGGGCCAGGGCTCTGTTTTGCCCAGGTCAATGAACAACACTCTGGGGCCATGTTTGAAGCTAAGTGGTTGGTGTGTTTCACAATTCTTAAGTGCTAGTAGAACATTCCTGAGTGCTAGTGGAATGTAAAGTCCAGTTTTAATTTAGGATCAGTGAGTAACTTAACCAGACATGAGTGCCATACTGCTGTGACAAGCAGTCTGGGAAATTCCTGAAGTTTGTTGAGGATAATTTCTCGTCACAAATACTCAGCAAGCCAGTTAGGAAAGGTGCTCTGCCACGGATATAGAGGAATAGAGGACTCATGGCAGGAGTGATGGTCCTGGTCACAGTGGTCATGAAATGGTTTGGTTTCAATTTTTTGGTGTAGTTACAAAAAGCAGAGTTGTCACCCTGGATTTCAAGAGAGCAAAGTTTAAGCTCGCCAGGGAGCAGTTGGCTGTGTCCCCTGAGGAGCTGCCTCAGGGGGCCCCGAGTGCTGGTCAAGTTTTAATGACACGTGTGCAGGAGAGGCAATGCCGTTCAGGCAGAAGCCAGGCAAGTGGGGTAGGTTGCCAGCTTGGCTGAACAGGGCACACTGCTCATGGCTCTCTGGAAGCCAGGCCAGGTTTCACAGGAAGAGGAGAGCTGCGGTTTGCCAGCAGAGTGCTTGGGGCTCAATCCAAGGGCTCGTGCTGTTCGACACTGTTTTCCAGGATGTGGGTGCAGGAGTGGAACGCGCCAGGAGTGAGTTTGCTGAGGATGCTGAGGTGGGAGGTGCTGTGGGCTCAAGGGATGAGAGATCCCCTTGCAGAGGGATCTAGATAGGTGGAACACGGGGCAATCATCAGTGGCAGGAAATCTAACCGGAACAGCTGCACTGCTGGCAGAATTCCTGGTGGTTTCCACAGGGCCTGGATTTCACCCAGTATGTACTAATGCAGCAGTTACTGTGTGAATTAAAGGATTTTGCTGAAAAGCATAAAGATTAATGACTGTACCTGCTGGGACCATGGGATGGAGTTCTCTTGAAATCAGGCAGTGGCAGCCACAGGTTTGTGAGAACTGGCTGACTCACCTTTACCCCAAACTGGGATTTTTTCTTCAAATGATGCTTGCAGGATTATGAAGTTTTCCTGAAATGCATCATTTGACAAAATATTTCAACTCGACTGAAAATTTTGAACCTAAAAAAGCTTCTCTTTAATTTGTAACTGCATTTTTATTTAACTCCTGAAAGCTGGCATGCGTATTGCAGTTTGAATTAATGTTGCTTTTTAAGTGTTATTTAAAGTTATGTTTTTATTTGCATGAAGTCTTGGGGGTTTTGTGATTGGGGTTTTTTTTAAAGTCGGCTTTAGATAGTGTGGTTTGAGCATAAGAACAGGAGGAAACTGAGTGAGGGTTGCTATGTATTGCTATGTGAGTTTGCTGATCCAGCACCTAGTGAAGTAATGGGTACTGGATGAAGCCCTTATTTTTTTTCCAGCACTTTCTGAAGGTACCCTGTTCTTTTCAGTACCACATCAATCATGATTTTGGTGCTGTGCTATGTCAGAAATGATACTTTACTGACAGAAAAGTTTCCACAGCTGTGCTAGTAAACTGAGAGCATGTCCCAGCTTCTTTGGGGTAGCCCCCTCTGTGTACGCAGGAGGCGTGGGAAGGCCTTAGGTTGCCTTGTGCCTCTCCTAGGCCGTTTCCTCAGCAGTCCCTTTCCCTGCTGATACGAGCAGACTCCCTGCTGCTGAGCTGAAAGGAGTTCAGGAGTGGATGTGGCACTTCTTGGTGCCTTTCTTCTCTCGTGGTGCCAGGTGAAAGCTCTGAAAGGTGATATTAAGCAGACGTGGAAGGAATATGCCATCCGTGTTGTCAGAGCCAGGCCTGGCTGTGCACTGCTCCGTGTGGCTGCCTGTGGAGGAAATAGGAGTTTATCATCAGAAAGAAAAATTCCAAACTGGATGCTCGGGCTGATGCTGATAGAAGACTGTGTTTGCCACGTGACAAATGATGACTTAGTAGTAAGAATAAGGTGAATTGAGATGATTTGTGTACTCCACAAATCTATATTTGTTTACAATAAATTTCTCACTATCTAGTGGGTATGTGTTACCAAACCATGCTTCAGGTGAATGCATCAGAGGCCAGAGATTCAGGAACTGGCTCTGAGCTGAGTTTCCTGGCATTCCTCTGCATTCAAGCCCTGAGAGACACTAGACAGAAAAGTACAAAATCCTTAGGAAACGTGGTCCCCAAGGGAAGCAGGGGCAGTTTGGGGTTTTTTTTATCTACGTGAGAGATGAAGTGAAAACTTGCTTCCAGGAATGCACATTGGTGAAGATTCAAATTCTGGTCCAAACTTGTGCTTAGAAGCAGTGGTTCTGCCTCTCTTTAGTGTTTATCTCTGCACTGAAGTCCTGATTAACTTCTCCAGAGGTTCTAAAAGCTGCTGAAGGAATGACAGTGCTGCTGACAGCTCACCATCAGGTGTCCTTGCCAAACAGCAAATCAGCAGCTCTGTGCTCTGGGAATTCAGAGTCCAAAGCAATCTCAAGGCAGCTGCATTTTCTTACTGGACTGCAGTTCTTGCCAGTGCTTTCCTGTGCCAGGAGGCTGCCAGGCTGGAGTTGTTACCAGGATCCTTGCACCGCACACAAACTGCTGCACTCTGGGTGCTCCTGGCACTGAGCTGCTGTCCACATGTAGGGCAGGAGCATCTGTCACATCTAGGTTGTTCCTGAGGAACACTGATTTGTCTTGGGCTGCTTCCCTGGCATGTAACACCACCTGCCTTTGTCCTGGAGATTCTCAGAATATCGGCTGATGTGCAAACTCTTGCGTTGGGCTCGGCGCTGTTGTTACAAACCAAAGACAGAAGGGAGCAACAGGAAGATGTTTCCTGCCTCACTGTCCAATAGCAAAGTCCTTTATAAAATGGGAAAAATTTTGAATTGCATGCTCCTATTTTTTTCTTTTTTTTTTTTTAACCTATGGGCACAATTGGAA
Source organism: Oriolus oriolus (assembly GCA_013400235.1). Lineage (NCBI taxonomy): Eukaryota > Metazoa > Chordata > Aves > Passeriformes > Corvidae > Oriolus > Oriolus oriolus. The sequence goes on from VXBT01011299.1 coordinate 187,343, forward strand.
AATGCTGAGTCCAAAATGTCCGTGTTGTACCCAGCCACTGAAATAACATGGAAGCACAATTTGTACAATTTAATACGTTATTATTAAATAATTGGAGACAGTGAACCAGCTGCTTGCTTAGTGAGGAAGAGGAACTGTTTAAAACTTGACAATTTTCTTAACAGCTGCTGTTCACAGAAGTAAAGCACTGGGGCAAAGGAAATTACTGGGATGGTAGGGAAAATGCTGTCACTTGTGAGAACAGATGGCCCTCAGTTCCCTGAACTCTAGGTGGGCTGCAGAGGAAGGGAATTACTAGGCTTTTACACTATGTTACCCCACTTTGAGGCAGCTAGAGGTTTAATGGTTGTGTTCTGTAAAGAACCCCTTAAAACAGATCTGTGCTGCACCAGCACACTAAAACATGTAGAGGTACAGCAGAGAGGTATCTGGCCATGGCATGCGACTAATATTTGCCAAGTATTGATCTAGTGTGCATCTCTGTTATCTTTTAGATTTAGTCCAAGGTTCAAAGTTTACCTTTTGTTTAAAAACTGATTTCACAGGGAGGTCATGTCCTTTAGCTAATCCAGCAGCAATAGAGGTCTGTAAAATGAAAACTGAGTTTACCACTACTTGGAGGAAAGCCTTGAAGCCCACACAGAAAGCCCCTGTGGCATAGAGGTGTATCCACAGACATGGCAGTATGCAGAGAGCCTGGACAAGTGACAAAGAGGAGGAAGTAATTAGTCTGCTTTGGAATGTTGTGATGTTGCTGGACCCAGCCTCAAACCAGGAGAAGATAAGCCCTGACCATTTGCTCCCGACCCAGGCACACCCACAGCCCTTCCCAGGGTACTGGTCACTCATCCCCACCTTCATATTTTCAGAGTTGGCTGAAATGATTCTCAAATAGCTGAAACCCCAAAGCACACTGGGAAAGGCAGGTTTACCACAAAATAAATGGCCACAAGAAAAAAATACTCAAATGTAACAGAGGGTGTTGGTTTTAACTTCCTGTTTTCCTTCATAAAGTTATGTGAATGTGCATATAACAATCTGTAAATAGGGGTGAGGAAAATCCCTCTCCCTACTTTTACAAACTTCATCTCAGCTTTGCAAAAGCCAATCCCTGCAGGTCTGTGCTTTACAGAGCACCAGTCCTTATTGATCTCCAGTTCCCTGGAAAACCTGCCCCAGCCCCAATCTGTGCCAGTGACAGCCACAGCCTGGCTGAGCACAAGTCTGGAGAGGGCAGAACCGTCCCCTGGACTCCTGCACTTGGAGTGAGATCCAGCTACAAATGCATCTCTGGAAACAGCCTCCAAAACGTTCTAAGATCATACCTTTAAAATGTTTTCCTGACAGCTCCAAAGGGCAACAGCTCAAGCATGAGTCCTTGTCCCAGCCCTGGCTCACTGACACACACACAAGAAGCCAGTGGTGACACAGGCCCTGCTTGCAGAATTCCTGATTCAAACCTTTGCCTTTCCTGCCCAGTGCTGAGGGAAATCTGACAGAGGATTAATAAAGAGCCCTTGCCGAGAGCAGTCATCACCCCAGGCCTTCAGGCTTGGCAAGATTTTGTAGTGAACGGACCCAAATTAAATTCCTAAATCTAAACCTCTGACAAGTCTTGTTAGAAAGATACCGGACAGCCAGTCAGACCACCGAATTCAAAGACTGCACAAGGAATAACAGAAGCTTTTCCACAAATAGCACAAGTTCCTTTTTGCCCCTCATCAGTCTGGGACTGTGGATCGAATCTTTGCCACCAAGAGACAAGAGAGTTGTTATTAACGCTTGAACCTCCCAAATGTTGTTATTTCTCAGAGAACTGGGCTGGCAGGGAGCTACTCCCACGTGCCTGCAGTGCCTTGGGGAGAGGCAAGGCGATGTCCCGCTTCTGCCTGGAAAAATTTCAACATTGTAAAAAGTCATTTCCCTTCTCTCCCTCTGACCCATAGCGCCACGGGAAATCGTGCTGAAAACGCAGGATCGGGGTTGGCTTCGGGGTCAGGCAGCCGAATCCGTGCCTTTCTGAGGAGCGGGGGCCGTCCGCCACGCCACTTTCCATCCCTACCCAAACAGATGCTGCCATCTTTGGAAGGACACACTGAGCTGGGTACCGGAGCCGCCGTCTTTGTGTGGAGTCAGGAACTTCTGCCTTTCTCACCATCCTGGGTTCTGACAGGAGCCACTTCTGGTCAAGCCACCATCTTTGGTGTGGTACCGCAAAGCCTCTCGGTGTGTTCCCAGCTCTGCCAGGGGTGGCAGCTGGTGCAGGGCTGGGTGACAGCCTCTGGCTGGGCTTGGGGCAGGCCCTGGCCCCCGGCACAGATGCAGGGGAGTTTTGGGAGGGTTTGGGAGCAATGGGAGGAAAATGAGGGATGGTGCTGGGTAGAATGATCGGCCTGTGCACGTGCCAGCGTAGCCATGCAGGGCGCTGGGATCTGGGTAAAACTGCAGCTCTCCTGCTGTTCAGGGATGCAAGGTCTGAGGGACTGGATTTACCCCTATGGCTTTCCAGGACAGCAGGAACAAGAGGAAATGTGGTGCGAGAGCTGTGTCCCATCAGGTTGCGTTTCTCTCTGAGGATGGAGAGTCCATTCTTCTCTGGAGAAGAGAATGAAAAATGGGAAAAATGAGGCGATGAGTAGTGGGCAAGTAGGGAAAATTGTGCGAGTAAATCTTGAGAAAAGCTCCATGGTATTAAATAAATATTTTGAAGTAAAAATGAGGGAATCAGTGGTGGGAAAATAGGGGAGTTTTGGGGATAGAACTTGAAAAAAAATCTAAGAACTGAGAATGAGTATTTTTGGGTAAAAACAAGGTAATAAATTGTGGACAGTTAAGGAAAATTTGGGGTGTAAAGCTGGAGATAATCCCTAGAGCAGAGGACTAATATTTTCTTGTAAAAATGAGGAAATCAGAAGTGGACAGACAGGGAAAATTTGGGAGGGAAAAAGTGAAATAATCCCCAGAGACTCAGGAATGAACATCCTGAGGTAAACTGAAGTCATCAGTTGTGGACATTGAGTGAAAATTTTGGGTGTAGAAATGGATGTTTTCTCCAGGATGGAGAATTAATATTTTGAGGGGAAAATGGGATCACTGGTAGTGGACAGGTAGCGAAATTTTGGTGGTAAAGAGTTAATCTACATGGAATTAGGGGATGTTTTTGAGGGAAATTGGGGCCAGAGGTGAAGGTCAATCCAAAACCAACCCTGCTTCACCTCTAAATCCCAGGATAAATTCTACAAGCTGCCAGTTGAGGGACTAAAAATCAATAAAAATGGAGCCAAGAGCATTAAGAAGGTTCCTGGGAATCCCATCCCAGTGTTGTCATGGAATTTTTAACAGATCTTGAAGCTTTTGATGACAACAATGCATTTCTCTGTTGGGATTATTGCCATGGACCAAGTGAATCCTCAGGACTTGTTTTGCTCATTTCTCCCTGGAAAAGGACATTATTGCACCTTCCGAGCCCTTGGGGAAATGCTGGAAAAGGCAGGAATTCAGGGTTATTGGAGGAGTTCTGTGCTGTCATGTCAGGTGCCAGGCAGTTCTGCCCTAGAGCCATTCCAGGGGCTGGTGTGTAAAGCAGCAGCAGCAGAAAAGGAGCAGCCATTCCCATCCTAGCCCTTTCCCATGATCCCAAAATTGGCTCAGGTGCTGAGAACGCCAAGATTCGGAGTTCAATCCCCGGATGGGCCAATCACTTCTCATCATTTGACTTGATGATCCTCGAGGGTCTTTCCAACTCAGAATATCATGTGCTCTGGAAATAAAGAGGAAACAGTTTTCCCTGGCTTTTTAAACCCAGAGGTTTTTCCGCTGGAGAGCGCGAGCCGCAGAGAAAGTGGGCGAGAGGAAGGAGAGCCTCAGGTCTCATCCGGCAGGTGTCGGATGAGCGGCCGGACAGGGCCCCGGTCCCGCCCCGGGCGCGGTATCTGCAGGAGCGGCAGCCGCGGAGCGGCTCCTCCCGCCCGCGGCGATGCAACCCCGCTCGTTCCGCAGAGTTCCCCGGGAGATGCGGCACCGGCGCTGCTCTGCCGGGGGGGTGCGGTGGCCTCNCGCCCGCTTCCAGCCGCGATCCAGCGCCTGCTCCGGGGAACCTCCGAGCTACGGTCCCGCCACATCCCGAGATAAGCATCCGCCGCACAAAGCGCAGCGGGCTTTTCCGGGATTTACGGGCGCGGGCGGGGCGGGGCGGGGTCGGCACAGGTGTGACGGGCGGGACCTGCACAGGTGCGCGGGGCCCCAGAGCGGCTGCGCGGGGCGGGGCCGAGGGGATTTAAGCCTCGGGAACTGGCCCCCGGAGCCATTTTCCCCTCGGCGCTCGGCGCGGGAGGCTGCGGCCGGGCCGGGCTCGGGATCTCTCTTCCTCTATATCTCTTTTCTTCTGTACTTTTCTTCCTCTATATCTCTTCTCTTCTATACTTTTCTTCTTCTGTCCGTCTTTTCTTCTGTACTTCTTTTCCTCTATATCTCTTTTCTTCTATACTTTTCTTCTCTACGTCTTTTTTTCTATACTTCTCTTCCTCTATCTCTTTTCTTCTATATTCTCTTCTTCTGTACGTCTTTTCTTCTATACTTCTCTTCCTCTATATCTTTTCTCTTCTATACTTTTCTTCTCTACGTCTTTTTTTCTATACTTCTCTTCCTCTATCTCTTTTCTTCTATATTCTCTTCTTCTGTACGTCTTTTCTTCTATACTTCT